>BSBK01000191.1:0-553696 GCA_027943335.1 Chamaecyparis obtusa | reverse complement strand
TCAACGCTTTTCTTTTAAGGAACTTAGGGCCCGTTTGGTGCATAGAATTAACTTATCCAAAATAGGCCTATTCTAGAATAAGGAGCTATTCTCGGATTAATTAATCCTCAAAAAGAAAGATGGAATAATCTATTCTGCGTTTGGATCCCATAATGTAAAATTGGAATAAGAATTATTTTTCATTTTTTAATTTTAAATTTTTTAATTTTTCATTTTTATTGCTGGTTTTTAAATTAAAATATATATCTATTTTTAATTTATATATTTTTAAATTAAAATATGTATTATTAAGTTAAAAAAATAAGATTATTAAAAAAATTGTACGAAAAAATTATTTAAAAAAATTTATTAAAAATTTTTTTTTAAAAAAAAATTATAAAAATTTAAATTATAAACAAAAAATTGTAAAAAAAATAAGATTATAAAAAAAAAAGATTATATTCCCTTAACCGTTCACACACAGACCCGAAAAACTTATACATTTTGATGTAATTTCGAATCCATGAAAAGCTTATTCCTGGAATAAAATGAATTCCACCTTTTTTTTGGAATTAACTAATGCAAGCATTCGGCCGAAAATGGGAATTAGTTTTCTAATTCGAGAATTCAAAAAATGGCCACAAACAGCGAATTAATTTATTCTTGCATTCAATAATGCCTATTCCAGGTTAATTCTAGGCGCCAAATGGGCCCTTAGAGAACTTGTTCAAACTCAACTATGCAGCTCATATATCAGTTCCCTAAACTCATTCATTCCTCCATCACATATATCTATTTAGCAAAATTGATATACACATCAAGTTGGAGATTGGTAATTTGGTAGCCACTGTTACTGCAGACTATGTAAATCTTGTGTAGTATAGCCTTAAAATTATTACCATGATTTTGGTTATTAACATAGAACTAGTGAAGAAGAGAGTGCTGAAAAATATATTTGATGATGCTCTGGTGCAGCTCTTCTCACAAGGAGATATGCATGATGAGATAGACTTTGAGTTCATATGAAATCTATCTGGAGATCCCAATATTATGCACATAAATGTTTTCTCTCAAGCCAGGAGCAATTCTACCTTTAATTAGTTCCTTTTGGCACGTTGATGGTTTGATAGCTCTAGATAATGACTACATCTAATGAATTTTGCCTAAAGTTTGTACCCAAGGACTTCTACGGGATAAGCAATTCAATCTTTCTATAGATATAATTTTTCCTATCGTTGAATTTTTATAGTTTTAATTGAATTTATTGTTATTATATAGATTCTACTTTGATATTTTTATTAAAGTAAGTGATAAAGGGTACTAACTCAATAAATGAATAGAAAATATTGACAAAACAATTAGTTGTTGGGGACAAAGTAGTAAGTTATCTAAAGCTAATCAAAATATAATACAACAAAGCCAAACTAAACCTAGACTTCATACAATGAGTTATTGAATATTAGAACTTTAGGACCAAAAGTAGGCCTAATAGAACAATCTAAGTTATCTAGGTTATAATGGTTTGACTTATTTCTTGTGATGTACAACGGTCCAAGAAGAAACATCTTTGTTCAGAGAAGCACATGGAGTAGTGTTGGAAGGACCATTGGATGTAGCAGACGCATTTGACAAGCGAGCCATCAATCCCAAAAGGGGAACCTGGCAATCTAGGGAAAGAAAGTTACAAACCATGGATAGGATAAGGCCAAAGTTTGAAAGAGCATCAAAAGGAGCCATAGGGCCATTTTAAATGAGATATGTCAACAGAGGGGCCACAACAGCACAAGCCACTAAAGTAGGTACAATAGTTGGAGTGGGAGGTGTGGTCTATAAGAGAATCCAATCCAGAGCCCAAATCCATAGGGAACACTGTGAGATGGCACCATTTGACATCTTTCCACCAAGTATAAGGGGAATATAGACAAGACAAATTCAATAAAGAAGCTAAATGCCCAACAAAAAATAGTGTTTACAACAAAAATTGATTTATAAATGATTGTATAAGAAATGAAATCTCAACATCAAGTGGTTTAGAAAAGCTTAAATCCATTGAAATCCTAGAAAAAGAAATATGATAGAAAAGACTAGTATTAAGGTCAACTTTGATGAAATGGCCTAGCTTGTTATCAATAGCTTTAAATACAAAATAGTGCACTAGAAGTAGAGGGAAAGGTGGGGCAGCCTTACCTAGGTAGAGGAAAACTCAATAGGATCTAACGAAGGATTGAAAGAGAGTAGCTAAGGGAAAATATTTAGAGCATGTGAACCCCTTTTCTAGACAACTATGTATAGAAAAAATCCCTACATTTAGTTGAATCAAAGTAAAAAATGAACAAGCCATTAGAAAAGGGGTGAATTTTAAATTTACCAAAACAATTGTGGGTTCTACTGGTAATACATCAAAAGTGTAGTGCTAGAAGAGATTACCACAACTGATTAGACCTGCAAATAAGTGCCAAGTTCTTAAAATATGAAATGCAATTGAACACCTCTTGTCTAGACACCATCTTTGAAACATACGAGGCACATGGGAGGCATTTAGTTGTGTAGTTAGAAGACCCCTTTGAGAGTTTGTAGGGAAAAATTGTGAAGGAATTTTTGAGAGAAGGATTGGTAGAGGCATCAATAGAATCAACATTGAACTTAATGTTATCTAATAAGGGGATGCAAAATCCAAGTTGGAAAAGTCAACAACCAAGGTAGAGGTAGGGGGTCCTTAATCAACTCTGAGTCTCCAAAGGTGCAAGATGAACATTTGAATTTGGGGAGTCAGATGATTAGTAGAAGGCCATGAGAAGGAGTTTTCAATTTTAACACTATATTATAAACCTTTAAAATTTGCAAAAAAATATAAAAAATAAGTTCATATGTACTCCAAGCTCCTTAAATTGTACTCAAAATATTTAGAATAAACATACACCTTACACATATAAAAGTTTGAGGTCCTCTAATATTAGTTCTTTTAAATAACTATTTATGACCTATAATTTTCATACAACCTTTTTCCTAAACTTGTTTTACCATATAATATTGTAAACTCTTTCTACTCTAATAGTTGATTGGGATTAAAAATTTAGACATTTTTTAATTAGAAAGAACTTACAGAAATATAGATCTTATAATTTCATTGAGTATAAAGAGTCTTAGTATAAAGAATTGTGATGGACCATATAATAGATTTTTGAATCTTAAAAATTATTCATAAAGATTTTTTAATATTTTGATCATAAAGTTTAAGTATGAATTCAAAATTAAATGTATTATGAGTAAAATGATAAATTTGGACTAGATCACCTTTAAAATTTTAATCATAACTATTAAATTTATTATATTAAACATAGATTTTAAATTTTACCTTTTTTATGTAAGAAATTGTATCTACAAAGTCCTTCTAGTTACTAGGTATAGTAGCACAACTAGGAGCTAAGGACTATAGAATATTCATTCACCCAAATTCATCATAGATACATTCACAAATCTCCATAGTGTTAGAGTCTTGTACTTAGTAAGGTTTTATCTCTAGTGGACACATTAAGAACCATTCAAGTTCACCAAAAGGACCTATTGACACATTTTATATCTTTTCACTTGGTAAGTAGGAGATATTTTCCACAACAAATCAAATTGTGATATTTCTATCAAGATACAACTGTGTAGAGCTAAGACAAGCTCGTTGACCCATGTTTAATGAGTAGTTTCTTGCAAGAACCCATCTCTCATGAGAATGAATGGAATAGTTAGCAATCATTGTATCTAGGTGATGCTCACAGAGGTGAAGCACTAGGACTTCCCGAGAGATCATCCATCCTAGTACTACTCCAACTTAAATGCACTTAACCACGAAGTTTCTTCCAAGGTTAAGCTCACTTTGCTTGCAAATAGGCTTAACCTTGGAGGAAACTTTGTGGTTAAGGATGCTTGAGTTGGAGTAGTACTAGGATGGGTGACCTCCCGAGAAGTCTGTGTGCTTCACCTCTGTGAAGATAACCTATATGCAACGAGTGCTAAGTTTTTCATTCATTCTCATGAGAGATGAGTTCTTGCAAACCATTACCGATGAACAATGGGTCAATGAGTTTGACTCAAAAGCTACACAATTGAATCCTAATAGCAATATCACAATCTTTTTGCATGATTGATTTGTAGCTATGA
The DNA here is from genome assembly GCA_027943335.1 of Chamaecyparis obtusa. Lineage (NCBI taxonomy): Eukaryota > Viridiplantae > Streptophyta > Pinopsida > Cupressales > Cupressaceae > Chamaecyparis > Chamaecyparis obtusa. The sequence continues at coordinate 549,565 of BSBK01000191.1, read as the reverse complement.
TTATTCCATTGACATCATTTTTGTAAAAAAACATCATTCACTAAATATTATACTAATTGATCTCATTAATTACACAATTGTATTAAAAAGACCAGTTTTTTCTAATAGACTTTCCAAACATCTTCAGTATACCCATTGTGTGATTGCTAATTACGTACTGTTATACAGAATCATTACCACCCTCTGTTAGGGACTCATTTAAATTGGATTGGGTGTATTTATATTACTTTCCCCCTTTTCCACGAGTTAACATCACTATTGAATTTTAAAGAATAGGAAGGATAAGGGTGTGACTTTGGAGAGAATTCAATGCGTATCTTATTGGAACAACTCTTAGAATATCACCTTATTAATTTGTCCCTAATTAAGCCTATGGATAGCTCTCAAGTTTTCCGATACGGTTTAACCAGCACTCTCTTCATCTTACTGAGTGGTTGAATCAGTCAAGTATTCTATTGATTACGGAAAAATAATTCTCTCCTTATAGCTATCCTCTATTCTTTCACCTCTTTATGTTATGTGACAGCATGCCGAGTTCCAGTGAGTTTGTGGAAGCTATATAGGTATTTCTAACATGCATCCCAAGTAAGAGATTCTTTTTTCTATATGTAAGGATCCAAGTACTTGAGATAGGCCCTTGAATGGAATAGGAACTTTTATGTACGTTTGTTGTTCCGAACTTATAATAAAAATCACTGTTATATGAACGAGTGTTTTTTCATTGTGAGAACATACATCGCGGAATCATATTATGCATCGTCTGGTATTGGAATTTCTTCTGTGGTGGTCCAGAGTGGAAATAAATTAAAGCTCGTTCAGTGCTAACAGATGAACAAAAAGACTTTCTAAAATATATATTTACTTGGGCAAGATTGCAAGCGTTACAAGTATGGCCTCTTGGGCTTGAAAATCAGTACAAAAAATGAAGGAATAAATGAATTTGGTGAAACTTGGTGGAGGTTGATCCTGTGAACTCAGTTGGATTCCTGGCGTGTGCATTCAGCGGGGAAGCCCTGTGGAAACCTTTTACTGTCTGAACAGTAATCGTAGATCATGTAGTTCTTCCTCACCCATTCAAGTTTTTGCTGCTCGCTCGATTCCAACGCCTTTGCAGTGTACCACGAATTCATAGAGCAATCAGAGGAGGCAGAGCATATCTCTGCTTTGAAATTCCCATAAGACGCCGCAAATGGGGATTTGGTCCAGTCGATCTTCACAAGCCCACCTCGGGTTGCCCAATCGTCTGCGTTCCACAGGCTCGAATATATTCTCATCGCTTGATTCTTCGGATATGCAACGCCCAAATCCTCGCTGTTCTTGAACGCTCTAACCGGAGTTCCATCCACAGAAAATCTGCAGAGTGTCAGAAATAAATGTTATAAACTACAATAATAATGATGTTAAAAGTAAGAGGGCCAGGCCGAGGAGGACATTCACTAGTTGATCTGAAGTTGCAGGGACAGTAATAGTATTAACTTACATGATTTGTTGGGGATTCCATGTCACGGAGTAAGTGTGGAAGTCTGCGGTGGGGTCGAACCAGAGGTAGAATTGCTGCTCGCGGTTGCCTTTGCCTTGAGAGAAAACATTGGTGTGCATAATGTACGGATCTCCTGACAGATTTCCCAGGAACTCGAAGTCTATTTCGTCGTGTTTATCCCCTTGTGAGGACAGCTGCAGCAGACCATGACCATGAACATTTTATCAGAATACTACTACTGCCCACTCCTAATATCAGGAATATAGATTGAAATGAAGGGAGAGACTCACATAGTATGCAGTAACAGTACCGGCCGAGTTACCAGGGACTAGCTTGATTTGCATATCAATCTTGCCGAAGAGATATTCATTCTTGGATTGGAACCCTGAACCTGATTAAATAAAGTAGAGGCAGAGGAGGAGATAAGCATGGGTTCAGGAATCGGCATGCTGTTAAAATCACATACATATATATATATATGCAGTAAGGAAATGAAATAAAATATACATGAGGACTGATCGAGAGTGAGCTGCAAGCGTTGGCCATTGTCGAGAATCTTAGCACGATCATTTCCCCATGTGATGTCGAAGTCATTGTAAAAATTTGCAGAAACAAGGTGGGAGGTGGAGAGTAGAAGGCTTATGAGGAGGAAACATGGTAAGAGATCCATTGGAAACTAGAAAACGTAGTCGTGATAGAGGTATTCAAGTGTTGAATGGTGATGGCTGAGGACAGTGAACGGGATATGTGTGTATATACAGGCAGCGCGAGCTTCGTCAGGTTAGGAATGGAAAGTAGCGAGAAATTTCTGAGGGAGTGTATATATAGGCAGCGTTAGCGTCATCAGGTAAGGAATGGGAAGTATCGAGAAATTTCACAGTGAGTTGTTAAAGTGGATGAGTTGGAGCGCGCTTTATATTTAGATATTATGGTGGTTGGGTTTTGTTGCACGCGGAATTCCAGCCAGAAAGAAGAAGAAACACGCTGTTTCTTGTCAAACGGCGAGCTTAGCTGTGTTGTTCATTATTAAAAAAACAGTTGTAGTCAAAATGATTGTCTTGGATACGAAGCCCGGCGTACGGCATACTTTCTGCGTTTTAGTTCTGAGTTTTCCATCTGTCATACCGCATTTATTGCGGGATTTATTAGGGTTAGCCTTTAGTATGGCCCCGGCCAACTTCGGCCCAGCAGTTGATGCTGGTGCTCGAGTTGATGCTTCGGACTGCCATGACGCCTCCGCCGAACAAACGTCCCCGCAAGTTCATCCCGAAGGTCTTCCACGAGGTAACCCTGATATTGTTCTCAATCTTCAAGAGTTTGATTCTGCTTGTGAATGGTTAGAAAAGCATACGCTGATTGGTTACTTTGTGGGTCGCACTCCTTCTGAAAGTATACTCAAGGAGTGGGTCAACAAGAGCTGGACCCCTCATGTGGTCCATCTTGACGGTGTGCAAAACCTTACCAAAGGGTTTTTCCTTTTCAGGTTTGCTAACCCTTCTCAGACAGACGCGATTTTTAACCGTGGTCCCTGGAATGTCCGGTCCTCCCTGCTAGTTTTTTAGAGGTGGTCTCGAGACTTTACTATCTCTGACAACAAAAAACTTAGGGTTCCTGTTTGGGTTGAGTTCCCTGGTCTCCTTTTGCCATGCTGGCCGTTCATTGAGTCTATTGCTAAGACCCTAGGCAAAGTCATTGTCATGGAACATGACAAATTTTTCAATGCTCGTCCCCAGAAGCAGGTCTGTGTTGAGGTCGACCTTTCTAGGGACCTCAAGGATACTGTTGAAATTCAGATTGGTGCTCTCACCATCTCGCAGAAGGTGCTCTATTTGAATCTGCCCAACACCTGCTATCGGTGTCAGTCGACAGAGCACAAGATCAAGGACTGCCCCCTGGTTACCCCTCGGGTGAAACCCGCGCCTAAAGACGCGCCGGCTAAAACCCCCGAGGCTGGAAAGAAAGAAGAATGGACTATCATTACGCGTAAAGGCCGGAATGCCTCAGGCCCTAAGACGCCACCAGCTTCTGAAGCTGTTGTGCCATCTCCGGTTGCGCTCATTGGTCATTCCTCGCCAGGTGATGTGCCACCAGTGGCGCCTATTGTGTCAAACCCTGTTTCACAGGGGATGCGCTCGGCTGCAGTGCCACCTACTCCAGAAGTGGTGCCTGAGCCGCTAGCGGCTCCAGTGCTCTCTTCCAGGACTATGCGCCGGTCCCGCAGTCCTAATGGCCACACGGTAGAACCGGATAAAAGGCGGTTGACCTCTGGAGAACTCCTCCCCAGTTTTGGTTCGGTTCCAGCTGATTTGCAGAATAGCTTCTCCTCTCTTGAGGACGAGGAAGCCATGCAGGAGTTTTTATGAATTTTTTGTCCTGGAACGTGCGAGGTTTAACTGACCTCCCCAGAAAGTACTATGTTCGTGATACTCGCCGCAGACTTCAGTCTCTGGACGTGCTGTGTTTACAAGAAGTTAAAATTTCAGGATTTTTGCTTAACTCTTCCTGTCGTGTCATATGGCCGGATGGCATTGTTTTTTCTTCTCAGCATGAAGCTGGCAAAGGTGGAGTAATTACTTTTCTGTCACCTCGCCTGCATTCTTGTGTTATTGCACATGGTTCTGACCTGAAGCAACGTGTTAGCTGGATTTTGCTTTCTTTGCACAATCATTCTTTTGGTATCATTAATGTTTATGCCCCCAATGATGCTCTTGAAAGATCTCAATTATGGTACTGGTTGGCAGACAACTTGCCTCCAGCTACTTGGGTTATGTGTGGGGACTTTAATATGGTTGAGCTGGCCACTGACAAGGAGGGCATTTTTCCTTTTCGCTGGGCAGCTGGGGAGAGAGAAGCCTGGTATCACATGCGCAATAAATTGGAGCTTTTTGATCCCAATGTTAACTTCCGTCAGCAGGGTGGGGTCTGGCATACTTGGTCCAATTTTCGAGCGGGTTCTGACCGCATATTCAAGAGACTGGATCGTGCTATGATAACGGCTCAATCTTTTTTCTCTTTTTCTGAAGATCGAGGCTTACCTGTCATTCCTCTGACAGAAGTTACCTTGTCTAATCATTTCCCCATTTATTTTTCCATTACCTAGCAGTCCCGAGCCAGGAGAGCTACTCAGACGCAATTTTTTCTTAGCACATCTGTGCTGACGCACAAGTCCACTATGTCACACATTCTGCACATATGGAATCTTGAGCCTCGGCCCCACAGTGATACAGGCTGGATTCAATGGTGGAATGATGCCATCGCCCGCACTGCGAGATTTCTTCGCATTTATGGCCGTCAGCTAGCCTGCTACAGAAAGCGTGCTTATGAAGCTAACACTAAGGCCCTGCGTAGCGCTTACGTTGAACCCTTTTGACACAAAGCTCCAGCTTAAGCTGGCCAAGCTTCGCCATGAGAAACAAATTGCTGATGCCTATGCTGCTCGTGGTGCTCAAATCAAAGCTCGCCTCCATTGGTTGGAGGTTGGCGACAAAGTTTCCAAGGAGTTTTTTCAGGCTCTCAAAGCTTGCCATACCAATGCTGGTATTCAAAAGATTAAGCAAGGACCTGACACTCTTACCGAGCTCCCGGCCATTCTTCAGGCCTTTGTCCAGCATTATGAGCAAGTCTTTGCTTCCCAGGGCAATTCTGCTGCTTGGGATGAAGCTCTAAGGGCTTGTATTGCTGTTACTCCAAACTGCCTTGCGGTTGAGCAGCGTGCCTTCTGTGAGCAATTGCTTACCATATCAGACCTCAAGGAGGCGGTCTTCTCTATGGCCAATGATAAATCTCCAGGGTACGATGGCTTCCCCTGTGAATTCTACAAACAGCTCTGGGATACTGTGGGTCCTGATTTGCACAGAGTCTACCTGGAAGCTTTTCACAACAAAAGTTTAGGCAACATTATCAATAAAGGGAATATTAAATTCATACCTAAGTCTGGCGATCTAGAGGATATCTGCAATTGGAGGCCCATCACTTTGTTGAATGTCTCTTATAAGATTATTGCTAAAGCTTTAGTGCTCAAGATTAGACATCTCCTTCCCCTCATTGTGCGGCCTGAGCAAACTGGCTTTATTAAGTCCAGGTATATTCTTGACAACATCATAACGGTCTGGGAAGGGATGGAATGGGCTCGCCAGTCCAAACAGGCTGCTCTGTTCCTCAAAATTGACTTTGCTAAAGCCTATGATCGCATAGAATGGCCCTTCATTCTGGCTATGCTTCAAGCTCTGGGGTTTGGGCCACGCTTCCTTCAATCTGTGGAAATGCTTTTTGGAGATGCTTCTGCTTGCATTACCATCAATGGGGCCCAATCTGATACTTTTGGGCTTTTTCGATCCATCCGGCAAGGTTGTCCTCTGGCTCCTGCCTTGTATGTGCTTGCTGCCGAAGGCTTTAGGTATTTGCTTGCCAACTCTGTTTCTGCTGGGTTGGTTCGGGGCATTTCCCTTCCTAGTTCTTCTTCCCAGTTGGTCAATGGCCATTTTGCCGATGACTCCTTTCTCACTCTCATTGAGGATGAGGAGAACATCTCCAATGCCTTGCAATGCTTGGACACCTTTTGTCAAGCCTCTGGATCGGCCATTCAATGGTGCAAAATGCTTTGTTTCAGACAATCCTTTCTTCCAGCTCCGCCCTGGCTTGCCAGCTTTGACTGGAAATGGGTGCAACATGGAGAAGTTTTTCGCTTCCTAGGCATCCCTTTTGCCTTCCATGGCTCTGCTGTGGATTTATGGAATGCTGTTCTTGCTAAAATTGAGAAAAAGTTGCATTACTGGATTAGCAAACCGCTCTCTCTTGCAGGGAAGTTCCAGATTTGTTCGAAAGTGCTGGTTGCTACTCATGTTTATTATCCTTCTTGCTGGGCTCCGTCTAAGGCCTCTTATCTCAAGCTTGAGTGCCTGCTCAGGGATTTTCTTTGGGCTTCTGGTGCGGATGGTCATGGGTTTCATAGGGTTGCTTGGGAATACTGCTGCCTTCCCCGTGACTCTGGAGGCTTGGGCCTTCTCTCCACCCAGAAGCAAGGGCTTGCTCTTTGTGCGAAGTGGATTATTAGAGCTCTCTCTGGCGATGAGGCATGGAAAATTCTTGTCAGACATTGCATCTCCGCCAGGTTTCCGATTCACCGGCCCGCCTGGAAAGGTCTTGGTCTCCAAACCTTGCTCACTATGAGAGAACCTGTTCAAATCCAGGGCACCTTCGTCATCAAGAGCATTTGGAAAGCCTGGGAAGCTATAAAGCCCTGGCTTCGATGGGATGGTAATGCTTTTCGTAATGGGCTTTCTTTCAATCAGTAGAATCTTTGGTGGTCTCCTCTATTCTTCATACAGGGTATACCCTTGGCCAAAACTCAAGGGGCTAGTGCTCTGCATTTTTTTAAACACGGCATTCGGACTCCCAAGGATCTTTTTTCCAGAGTCTCTATGGGGCTCCGATCTTGGGAGGATATGCAGGTGCAATTTCGGCTGGCAAGTTCTGATTGCCCGACTTTTGATCTTTTGGTTTCGGCCATTCCTACCAATCTGCTCCACAAGATTGGCATTCAGGCTAATAGGCCATGGTGGAGGGATTGGAAATGGTATCCTGCCACGCCTTTCAGCAATTACAAGTCAAGGCTTGGGTATAGGTGGTTATCCCCGCATCTTCCGATGGTGGATATTCTAAACCAGAGATGGCATCTTCATTCGGCCACTTCCCACTGGAGCTCTCATTTCCATACTGTCTGGACCACCATTACAGAACCCAAGATGGCTCTCTTTGCTTGGTGTCTTTTGTTTCAGGGTCTCCCAGTTGGCCCTAGGCTCAAACATTTGGGAGTTCATGACCCTCACTGTCCATTTTGTGGTCATCCTGAGACCTTTCTTCACATTTTCTGGTTCTGTAGGAGAGCTCAACAGTATTGGCAGTGGATCCATGATTTTTTCAAACCTTTCCGGCCTGAGCCCTTCTCTTGGCATATGATTGTCTTAGGAGACTCTCCCAGACTCCCCTCTAAGTTTACCCAAATTTGGCATACTTTCAAGATGGAGATTTTGTTCAATCTTTGGAAAGATAGAAATGCTGTTATATTTTCCCATAGCTCTCTTGATACTAATGTTGCTATGTTTAACAAAGCTTGCATATGTAATAATGTTATGATGCAGATTCAAGTCCAAGCTAATAAAGTGGCTTTAGAGGTGGCTCACCTGCAGGAGCTGATCTCTCATTGGGGCAATGCTCCCTGTATAGTGGCTCGGGTGCCTCCGGATGCTATCTCTGCTGAGGGTACGCCTCCTAGAGGCCGCCGCTGTGGGCGTAGCTCCTCCGTGTGTCGCTCCCACACGCCACGATCCCAGGCCCCTCGCCAACACCTCCAAGAGGTGGCGGAGATGATTGGCGGCGCCGTTCGACTTCTCCGCCTTCGCGGCAGTCTGGGTGGTCACATGCGCAGGCGCAGTCAGCCCCTTCTGGTTTTGGTGCTCACCGTGGGCGAGATTGGCTTCCGGCCACCTCCTCCAAATTCCCCCGCTTGGCGCTTGCTATCTCCTCGCCTAGGGCGGAAGAAGAAAAAGAAAAAGAAAATACTGATGAAGCTGGTTGGGTGCTTCCGGATGAGCCTGCCAATCCCACTGATAAGTGGGGATCAGATGACAAAGATCCTCCGCCCTCTGCTCCTGCTCTTGCAGCCTGAGGGCCTTTTCAGTTTTTTTTGGTGAATAGTTCTTGCTGTTTCCGGCTCTGCCGTTTGAACACTGCGGGGTGATTTAATTTATCCCCCGGCCTTTTTTTTGTGAATATGTATCTTTAATTTCTTTTAATTGAAAGGTCTCTATTCATAAAAAAAAAATGATTGTCTTGGACGTTGACCTCCAGACGTAATCAGGTAACCAAACACATCATTTCACTCAATCGTGTCTTAATACAATGTGGGATGTCCAAGTTACCTGCACCAATGTCATCAGGGCCGTATTAATCCAATCCAAAATTTATTTATTCATCTAAAAGTGAGGAAAAACAGGAAGAAATAGTCAAATTCTAATGGATGCATGAAGGCCAACGTCATTAAAACACCCTATTGCCTTCGGATGATGACCAATCTTGGCTTGATGAGCATCAGATCATTGCATACTAATGCATCGCCTTAAAACTTGATGGGAATACGTTAACAATCAATTAGTAGTCATGAAAATAAGGGAGACACTAGATTGGAAGTACTCTAAACATCATAATGGATCATTTTTGCAATCACATTTTGTGAAAGAAGGTGCGACAAATCCACTTGCTCTCATATCAGTCAACAGGTGATATAGTAGCAAAGGAATTTTTTATAGTCATTGGTGAGATATTTTTTAAGATTCTAATTCTAATCATTAATGTACTTTTTAGATAACTTATTTCATTAGCATCAACTCAAAATGACTACTTTTTTACCCTTGCACGCATAAAAGATCTCACAGCATTCGTCATAACTACACCAAAGCCAAACAAAAGCTATAAGCGCTTAATTCTCATACAAAGACAACCAAAAACAAATTGCCAAAATCCAATGTACCATATAGGAACTTAGGGCACAGATGAAGTTAGCTACAATGGCTATCAGTATCCTTCTCCTTTGAGAACAATGCAAAAGTTAAGTTTCCATACCCCTACAATTTACATTTGGTAAATTTTGTCCATTTTGAGAGAATGCCTTTATTGATTTACGTATTGACAAACAACCTATCTTATGTGAAATTGGGTCTCTTACTTTTTGATTTTACCCATCTATTTCTACACATTCCTTTGAACTTATTCCCAACCTTATCCACCTACAAATATCCTAAAATATTATGCATATGTCATGCCTACATGCACATGTCCATATCACTAACTATTGAAAATTGTTAAATATTTCATTAACTTAGTTAATCATTTGAAATGCGCTCTCCAAGAAAACCTACAAAATAAAGAAAAATAATGTGACAGGTAGCTAATGCAATGGAAGCAAGAACAACTCTAAATCTCACTATTAGTGATCATATGAGATACAAAGATACAAGAAAGTTTAATTTCTACTTGAAGCATAATGATGGGGCACGAGAAAGAGAGAATCTTATAAGAAGCTCATAAAGGCATCTTTTGAGGACATAATTTTGATGATGCCACTAGAAGGGAGTTTTCGCATACCAAACTTTGGTGGCCTACTTTATTTCAATATTCTAATAAGTGTACCCCACAAATGTGATATTTGTCAAATAACCAACACTTCAATTGTAAAGGATGAAATGCCATTTCAACTAGTATCATCATTTGAAAAATGGGCCTTTAGTTTCATAGTACCAGTTAATCCTCCTACTCAAAATACCTATACACATTTCATTAACAAACATTTAATATTAAACCAAGTGGGTAGAAGTAGAACTAATAAATAATTGCACCACATAAACATTGGCAATGTTTATTAAATATGAGATCGTCACTGCAAGGTTTAGATGCCCATTAAATGTTACTAGTGACCAACAAAAAACACTTTGTGAACTAGTCAACTAAAGAACTTTTGGGAACATTCATTTTCAATCATATCAAGAATACACCATATCATCCAAAAGAAAATGGCAAAAGAAAATCAACAAATTAGATCTTAAATGAGTCTCTATCAAAGGTTTGTAATAAATATATATCATACTCTAGGTTTATTGTACAACCTATAAAATTTTAATAAAGTAATAATAGATCAATTTACTTTATGGATTGAATGAAACAATGTCAACACAATACATAGTTCCCAATATATAAAGGTGGAAATTATTATAGTGTTGAGTGGAGAAGAATCTCTAAAGGAAAGGTTAAAATAGCTAAAACGGTTAATGACGAATTCAAAATTTGAAACATACAACCATACTCAAGAAAGAGGATAACCAAAGGCATGGAATAATTACAACATTAAGCCTAGAAGTAACTCAACTAGGATATAAAATATTACTACATGATAGTAAGTTTATAAAACTAGGTAAACCAAAGATGTGATCCTAGGGATCTTACCACATAGATCACATACAATCAACTCAAGCATAGTAAAATTAAAAAAGTAAAAAATGAACTACTAGAGGGGTACATATAAATAGAGCTCAATCAAAGATTTAGTGTGTGTGTGTGTGTGTGTGTGTGTGTGTGTTGTAGCATTGTACATTAGAACTAGTACGTAGTTTATAGAATAAGTTACTTCTTAAGAAGAATGTACATGAATCATTTGTTAGCATTATACTTTGTGTTTTCATTGATTTAATGCTTGGGGGCATTGATGTCAACTTCCCGAGGTTGAGAAGTTTCTAAGGTAGAGAAGTCGGTAAAAGATATCTCATTGATTGATCAAGAATATTTGAAGGACGAGTGATTGACAAAGAAGATTTGATTGAAGGGTTGTTTATTGATGAAGAAGATTTGGAAAATTCTATGCAAAAAATATAGTATTTGTCGATTGACATGATGGGATGTGTGCTTGAAGGATAATAAGTGGTTTTTATTGACGTTCTGATGTTGTTTCTAAGGTAGTATAAGGTTTTTCCAAAAGAAGGAAGTATGACAAGAAACATTATATAGGAAAGATTATTTGAAGACCTTGTGGGATAATGCTCTGCATTCCTCTACATAAGGTGATGGTAGCTTACGATTCTATTTATAATGGTTCTATATTGTAAATATTGCACTATCATATTTGTAGGTTCCCAACTATTCTGTTGACAAAGATGACGAGACAATTTATTGTCTCTATTTTGTTATAATCTTTATACTCTGTTGAAACTCTTTATGCTCTGTTGAAACATTTCCAATACATTTATGAACCTATACCTATGTGAACTTGTAATAAGTACAGTTAGAACCACAAAGATTATGGGTAGTTAGAATGACATGTTTGGTGAACATTATATATAAATTGCAGTACTTCATATAGCTACTTTAATCGGTGTTCTAATATTTGGGTAGGAATTGAAATGTTGACTTGTATACATACTGAATGCTACTAACTTGCTAGGAAAATGAGGAGAAGCTAGAGAGTGGATCGACCGCATTGAAGAAGAAGCATTGGAGTTCCAGCCATGACGGAGAAAGCCAACACAATTGCGAGGATCATGCCGCTACTGGAAAGGAGTCATCATTCCAAAGAATATAGCAAACAACTCTACTATATTTCCTCAGTGCTCATTATTTTGTTATCCACACTTTATTATAATCTATCATGGTTGTTATATTTCCTTTTTCTATGGCAAAGACTTAGTCAGACTTTACTTTCATGCTTTCAGTAAGCATCAACCCTCTATATAAAGGGATTTGATTGGTTTAGTTAGGTAATGAGAAAATATATTCAAATGTTGTGTTTAGCATAATAGAGTTACTCTTTTCTGTTCTTCATTTATTGTTCAATTACTATGTAATCAGTTAATGAGAATATAATGAAAGAGTGATTTTGAAGTATCTTCTGTGTTAGTAGTTAGCAGAAGCCAACCAAGGGGGCCCACTTGGGAGGTGGAGTAGATTAGGATAGAGTAGAATTTCTTTTTGCATTTTATGTGCTTTCAAGTAGAAGTTACTATTTTACTCTTACAACATTACTACTGTGAATGTTCCTGCACCACTTGCAGAGGTAAACACGGTGAACGCTTTGAGTTGTTAAACAGGCTTAGGATAAGTTTACAAGCTTTCAGTAGTAATTTTATTAAGTAGTTAAGTGTGCTTACTTTCATGTAGCAATAGCATAGGTTTCTTTCATGCATTTTATCTTCCTACAACATAGGTAGTATGACTCTTTGAGGAGCTTAGTGCACAAACTATGCTGTCCCATTTCAAGTCTACATCCTTGGGTTGACAATCTAAACGCATTTCATGATGGGAAAAGTAATCCTTAGTATGAATAGATCATTCCTAAGAGAGACAATGGCATGATTATCATTACCTATTGTGAGACTGTTCATTTTTGGTGCTGTTGTCGAGGATGGTGTCAAACTAAGAACCTTAATGAGTCATTTATTTTTTAAGATTAGTTTCTTGTTCTTAGTCAATAGAGAGTAGTTGTGAGCTTTCTTCACAAGTTCATCAACTCACTTGCATGCATCGAAGAAGGTGAGATGATCATGAGAAAAGGGTACAATCGCCCATTAAATGGTTTTTGTTGCAAAATTAGATTTAGCTGTTCATGACTACTAAATCCGAAATTAATTATGCTTGGGCAATCTCTAGACAAAATGGATATATAAGAAAACATTAAGCGACTATGATATAACTATAGTCGTGAAGTCTCCAAATGTAATAAAATGTCTTTATTTTTCAATAGTCACAAAATCTACAGAAAACATCAAATTCAAGATTGACATTCGGAGATACTGCGACTACGTCGATTGTGCTGTTTGAAAGCCAAGATCTTACTGATGTCACTTAAACATTTAATAAGGATTATTTCAACTATTTAATTCAGAGATTAAGAGATTTCATATAAATCATGTTGGCACCTCAATTTTCAAGCATGAAATTTTGCATTTTTACAAAAATTGAGACATTTGCCAGTTGTTTTAAAACTGACAAAAATTGCTGCCAAAAACCCACAAAAACCTTGCAAAATTACTAGAGTTTTTGTTTGAATCTAGGAAGCCTTAATTAAATAACCAGGCATGAAAAAACCCTAAGTGCCTTAGCTTTTAAGAGAAAACCCTAAGTTGCTCTTTTATGTTCTATTTGAGCGTTACTTTTTACAAAGTCACTTAAGTTCCTAAAATGCATGTGTTTTAATTATGTCATCGGGCGGGGTCATATTCCTAACATTTCTTTTTACCTAGGCCCCTTTTAATTTTTGTAAGTCTAAAGCCCAGTGATATTATTAAATTTTCCTAAGTCCTTAATACTTCACTCCCTAATGTTTCGCAATCACATGTAACCTTTGAATCTTATCTTCATCCAACGGTTGTCGCAAGACTGCAAGGAATCTTTTTAGCCCTTACGATCATGCGACAACCGTTGATCTTGTTGACAGGTAAGTGCATGCGCCTAGTCTCTAAGGTTTCTGCAAGACTGACACTTTGTAGAGAATCAATGGTTGTCGTGTGTTCACAAGGAATCTTTTTAGCCCTTGTGATCATGCGACATTCGTCGATCTTACTATTTAATTTAGAGATTAAGAAATTAAATATGAACCATCATCTCTAAATTATAAAGGTACTCAGTACAATATCGGATTTAGTAGTTACTGGCATACAAATCCGATGATCGAAAACCTTGCAGTTAATACAAATACTTGACTTTTTATACGATTTGGAAGATTATTAATTAACAAAATCTTTCTTAGATTTTTCGCATATATGCATTGAATGTTATGAATGTTTTCATCTAGTTTTATATATAATATCAATCTCGTCTAATGCAAAATATGCCACACTTAATTTCTATGATATATCGTACACTTATTAATTTAGTAGCTTAATTATAAGATTTAAAATTAATTAGAAGTTTTCAATTTTGTTTTAATTTAAATATAGATATAGAATGTTTTTAATCGAATAATCATTCAAATGTTACATCATTGTTCAACTTTATATTATTGCAAATATTATAGTAAAATGCTTTTACTTGACATATCGGATTTAGATGTTAATTGTTGGCATTAAGCAGAATTGCCACTAGTGACAACACTTATTTGCATTCTAGATACAAACCGAGCAGACAATACAAACCGAGCAGACAGTATAAACCGAGCAGACAGTGCAAACTGAGCAGACAGTGCAAACCGAGCAGACAGTGCAAACCGAGCAGACAGTGCAAACCGAGCAGACAGTGCAAACCGAGCAGACAGTGCAAACCGAGCAAGTTAGTACAAACCGATCAGGACAATGTAAACCGAGTAACATCTTGTCTACCGAGTCACCAGTACTTACCGAGTTCAAAACCTACCGAGTGATCAGTATGAACCGTGCCTTCACTTCTACCGAGTGCATGACGATGCCGAGTAATGCAGTGGACGCCGAGTATCAGAAAGTCACCGAGTCAGTTTGAAGGAACCGAGTAACTACTTGGGCCGACTTAGTAGCACTTATGTTTATTTGTCAAGCCGACTGTATAATTGTAATTGTAATTAATTGTTTAAGACCTGTATATAAGCAATGTTGTAAAAAAATGAAATGTATGAAGGAGAATATATGTGAAGAAAAAGAAAGGCAGAAATAAGCGAATTGCAGAAGGCTTCAGAAGTATAAGGTACAGCAAAGACAAATTCATCACAGAAGGTGATCAGTACATCAGAGAATCTCAATCAGCAATCCAGTTGCAAAGCAGAGATCTACTGTTTCATTCTAACAGGTGAATCAGTACTAAATCCTTTAACCGGGTAGACTTAACAGTCTTTGTAAAAATCTCTTTACCGAGTGCATACTTCACTGTATGTTTGTAAATCCTTTAACAGGGTGGATTTAGCAATCTTTATTGCTCCTAACAGGGCAGATCATCAGAAGTGATCAAATTGTAAGCCTTAACCGGCCAACTTTATTCTGCAGTATTAAAGCTTTGTGGGTTTCATCCCCACCCCAGTTTTACTTTCTTTTGGAAGGTTTCTAGGTAACCAAATCTATGTGTCATTATTGTGAATGCTTTTAAGTTTCATGCTTTCTGTATGCAAAGGTTAAAAGGTAAATTTCATGTTGAAATTGTAAGAAAATTTGGAGTTACTGATTCACCCCTCCCCTCTCAGTAACTCGGTTAATTCCTGAATATTTCCAACAATTGGTATCAGAGCTGCATTGGTTCTCAAGACAAAGCTTAACTAGCTTGAGCAAAGATCCAGGACAATGGAGGTATTCAAACTGAACAAGGTGATTGAAAATGAAAAGCTAGATCTGGAAATGGCCATAGCTAAACTCAAAGAAGCAAAAGAACATATTTCCCAATCCCTAAAGAGAAGGAAGGAACTTGAAAATCAGATGAATGATCAGAATTACATTGAAGAAAAGATTGAAGATCTTCTTCCCTCAAATAACTCAGATGAAGCAAACAATGCTATCAAAGAACTCCTAGAAAAGAATGGGTCTCTGCAGGAAGAAGTGAGAAAATTGAAAAGAGAACAAGAACTACACTCTACAAGATTCTGTGAGATCTTGGAACAAAGAAACAAGTTGAAAGATGAATTAGATGGAAGAAACATTGAAGTCCAAAACAAAACCTTTCAGCTAGAAAATCTAATTGATCAGATCTCTCATACAAATGAAGAAATTCTAAATCTAAGATCAGAAATAGAAAACACAAGAGAAGAACTAAGATCTGAAAAGGAAATCAATCTAAGATTGATGGATGACCTAAACGCTGAAAAACAAATCAATGAAGGAATGCTGAAAAGTCAAGAAGACTTGAATCAGTTGTATGAACGAAATATTCATAGGCAAAAAGGAAAAGCAGGACTTGGATACAAAGAAGAAGGCGAATCCTCTAAGCAAGGTACTCAAAAAAATCAAAAACCTACTTGTAATCATTGTGGTAAAATAGGACATACTTCAAATAAATGTTGGAACAATGAAAAAGCAGAATTCAATGGAAAATGTTATAGCTGCAATCAACCCGGTCACAAAGCAAATGAATGCAGGGAAAAACCTAGATTTAGAGGTAATTGTCACAAGTGCAACAAACAAGGTCACAAGGCATCCGAGTGCAGATCCAAGACATTTAATCCAGCAGAACAAATTGTGAAAGCAATGTTTGGATGGGACTACAACACCTGGTGTAGATGTCATTACTGTGGAGAATATGGACACATTGGCATGAATTGCATAAAACATCATCTAAGGAAAAGAGATACTACCATAAGATGTTTCAAATGCACTAAACTCGGTCACATAGCCAGAAACTACATGAATGCTAGTGAAATTGAAGAAGGAAAGAAGAATGAAGCAACTAAGGTCAGGAAACAGGTGAGACAAAAATGGATTCCTAAAGCTACCGAGCAATCCAGTCCAAGTAATGGAATGGATGGCTCTACCAACTCAAACTAAATTTCCAAGGAAGCACTGGAACTGTACTCTCATAGATCAATCTCAAGCAGTTCCAGAACCGAAATTAAAAGAAAAGTCTAAATCAGCATGCAAGATGCAGTGAGATCACAAGGAGGTCGGTAAAGTCTTCACCGAGCAAGGTCGGTATAGTCTTCACCGAGCAAGGTCGGTACCTGTCTTTACCGAGCGAGGTCGGAGCAGTATGAATTCTCGAGTTCACCGAGCTGCGAAGTCTTTTCCGAGCAATTAATTCTTAGTGGGTGACAGTCTGTCAGAATTCCTACCCTAATTTGAAATGAGCATTAATGACAGAATTGTAAACAAAAAGCAAGTAATCGAACTCATTCTTCACCGCGAATCTTTAGCACTTTGAGAGCAGAAAATTTCAAGGGCAACCCGGTGATTCATACTTTTGCGAAAGGAATTTTTTGTGAGCTACCATGGCATCATCCAGCACTTCAGCGAAGAAAGGATCTGATATGTTAGTCCAAGGGGAGTGGAAAGCACCAGATTTTAAGATCGTGCCCGCAATTGCAGCAGCCCTAGATCCGAACGAAGCTCAATCTCAAATTCCTCCTAAGGTACTGCTTATTAACGATATCCGCAATCATTTTAACTGTTCAATTCATGAAATGGGAAACCTAGAACTAGACATTGTGCGTGAGGAACTATGTGTGGATGGTATTTTGAAACCCGAGCACAAACATCTGGAAGATAAGGGTTTAGTTCACATTGCACATCTTCCTCGAAACTTTCGAGATAAATGGGTTAGGTACATTCTCAGCCGAGTACACGATGGAAAGATTTGGCTTGAGCAACCTATTGAGATCACAAAGAAAATGATTTAACAAGTCACCGGTCTTCCCATGTTGAACAAAGCTAAAACTACCAAAACCCTAGGTCGGACGGAACTAGAGAAGAAAACCCTAGCCGAGTGGGATGGTAGAGGCATGAAAGTTAGCAGCATTACCGATGCTGAACTGAAGTTTGGTACACATATCATTGCCCACAAGATTTACAGTTCTAGTCGACAGAACAGTGTCTCCTGTGAAGCTATTGACCTAGCATACAAAGTGGTCAAAAACAACTTAACATTTGACCTAGCAGACTTATTGTTGAAACAGTTTAACAAGAACATGGAAAGCATCAAAACTTCCAAAAATAATCCATGTAAGTTTGGATCCTTGTTGGTCTGTTTATTCTTCTATGTTCAGAAATTCTTCCCTTCTAAAGAAAAATTTGTATGGAGAAAAGATGTGCCAGTACTCTATGAAATAAATGAATACATCGCAGAAATGGGTGAAAACTTTGAAAGCATCATGGATAATTATTTTGAGTCTTTCAAAGAGAAAATGAATGACAGATTCCGGATTCCACAGAAGTTGGTGGAAGATTACAAAGATGACATCTGTTTTATGGTAGATTGTGATAATGTGTATATTCAAGCAGTTAAACCAAGAACTGTATATGTAAAACCTCTTCCTTATGAGGTAAATATTGATGAAACCAAGAATATCATTGAAGCTCTTCTAAATCAGCCTGCCAATCCCAAAGCTCCATATTTTGGAACATATGATGAAGCTAAGGTGAGAATTGAACTAAGCATAAAGCTTCCACAGGCGATAAACAAAGGAAAGAAGAGGATAGCCAAAATGCAAATGATAACCGAGGACAAAGAAGAAATAGATAAAAAGAAGAGGAAAAGGATGAGAAAACAGAGGAACCAGAACCTGCAAAGAAGAAAGGAAAAGTTTTCATCACTAAGGCACCTGTGCCTCCCACTGCTGTGTTTACAAGGAGAAATACAAGAGGCAAGGCAGACAAGGCAGAAAAGGCAGATAAAGACATAGTATTCAAAAGGCCTCCTCTAAGCCTTCAAGAAAAGCTCAAACTCTTTAGAGATGGATCAGGATCTGGAGTAAGTAACATAAAATCCTTGAGATATGAAACCAGATCGGAAGCAGAACAGAAGGAAATAGAAGATGCTGTTGTTGAGAAGATGGGACAGTGGAAATACTCTCCTGAAGAAATTACCCCACAGGTTCCAGCAGTTCTATTGAATCCAATAAAAATGAGATGGAGCAATGCAAGACAAACTGTGATAGACATATTTGATCAAAACCTGAGACAGTTGATGCCGAGCTTGAATAATGATGAAGTAAAGAAGGCATTAAAAGAAAATGAAAATAAGATGACATTGAAGTTCAATACTTGTTTGATTTTGATCAACAATATTGAATCGGTTGTGAAGGCTGCAAAAGCCACATGGAAGAACATATACCACCTTCACCAACCGAGCATTGAAACTGTAATAATAAAAGATATTGAAGATGACAGCGATGAACAAGAAGAAGACACTGAGGTAGATGATACTGTAAGGATAGCAGCAGAAGTCATTGCATCCCTTCCTACCTCTCCAGTGAAAATCTCTACATCCAGCCCAGAGACACCTTCAAGCATGGTTGTGACAACTTCCACATTTGTCCAATCATCTCTAGCAACATCAGAGGCAGCCACCATTTCTTCTACCGTGCTGCAGTCTCTTGTACCATCAAGTTTTCCAGCAGTAAGTTTTCCAGCTTTTGAATCTTCAAGTGTAAATATTTTAAGTTCTCCAGTAGAAAGTATACCAGTATCAATAGCCAGCCCTACTTTATCTACTGTCACTACTACAAAAGCATTAAGTACAGATAAGCCTAAAGCTCTATCGAGTATAAAATTTTTGGGTAAAAATGTAGTTGAGGATATAGACCTAGATGAAGAGATAGAGATTCCTACATTAGATTTTGCAAATCTCTCAGCGGACCAAATGCAGAATATAGGTGAGATCCTCCAAAGGAAAGCAAAACAAAAGAAGCTTAAAGAGGAGAGAGACAAGGAGTATCAAATCATCAAGGATGCTAAGGACATTTTGTCTGATGCATTAGGCATTAAAGTAGACTCCTCCCAGCATGTTTTGTTACAATTGGCAGAAGTAGTTGAGAAATACAATGAGGACTCATCCGGGACAGAAAAGTTAGTTGAAAGAGCCGAGAAGAGATTCAACAATAAAGTGCTTGAGCACATTGCTCAGCACATAGCTATTAACCAAGTGAAATTGTCTTCAATTTTGTCTAACATAGAATCTATCTATTCGAATGCTACCTCTCTTTTGGCCAGACTATGCAATTTTTCCAAGTTCACAAAGGATGTTAAAGATAAAATGAATAAAATGGATGAGGATATGAAGATTAGCATACAGAAGCTGCAACTTGAACCAAATTCAAGCTCTGCTCATCACATGAAAATTTCACACCTATCTAATATGCAGTCTGATCTACTGAAAGAAGACTCAAGGATCCGGTCCACACTGCTAGACATCCAACACATGATCCTTCCCATCATGAATACAATGTATAAGCACATTGAACATTCCAGAACATTGATTCATGACAATCAGTTCTCTATAGCAGATCACATGATTGAACTCTCTGCAGAAGTCTAAATTGCTATACAAACATGTAAGATCCTACAAGAAAGTTGGGACAGAACCCTGGCACTAATAATGAAGGTACATTCTGATTTCTTATCAAATTTTGGATTCTCTCTGTAAATAACTTGTATATGCACCTTTGGCATTATCGTCAAAAGGGGGGAGATATGTATAGAAGGAGAGATATGTATACAGTTATAGATTTGTATAAGGAACAGTTAGCACATTGAAAGGGGGAGACAATGTATAAAGCCCTATAACAAAGACAAATTTTGAAAAATCAAAATAAAACTCAGCATGATTCGTGTATATAAATTTTGGCCAATAAGTGTTTTTGTCACTAATGCCAAAGGGGGAGATTGTTGGCATTAAGCAGAATTGCCACTAGTGACAACACTTATTTGCATTCTGGATACAAACCGAGCAGACAGTACAAACCGAGCAGACAGTGCAAACCGAGCAGACAGTGGAAACCGAGCAAGTTAGTACAAACCGATCAGGACAATGTAAACCGAGTAACATCTTGTCTACCGAGTCACCAGTACTTACCGAGTTCAAAACCTACCGAGTGATCAGTATGAACCGTGCCTTCACTTCTACCGAGTGTATGACGATGCCGAGTAATGCAGTGGACGCCGAGTATCAGAAAGTCACCGAGTCAGTTTGAAGGAACCGAGTAACTACTTGGGCCGACTTAGTAGCACTTATGTTTATTTGTCAAGCCGACTGTATAATTGTAATTGTAATTAATTGTTTAAGACCTGTATATAAGCAATGTTGTAAAAAGATGAAATGTATGAAGGAGAATATATGTGAAGAAAAAGAAAGGCAGAAATAAGCGAATTGCAGAAGGGTTCAGAAGTATAAGGTACAGCAAAGACAAATTCATCACAGAAGGTGATCAGTACATCAGAGAATCTCAATCAGCAATCCAATTGCAAAGCAGAGATCTACTGTTTCATTCTAACAGGTGAATCAGTACTAAATCCTTTAACCGGGTAGACTTAACAGTCTTTGTAAAAATCTCTTTACCGAGTGCATACTTCACTGTATGTTTGTAAATCCTTTAACAGGGTGGATTTAGCAATCCTTATTGCTCCTAACAGGGCAGATCATCAGAAGTGATCAAATTGTAAGCCTTAATCGGCCAACTTTATTCTGCAGTATTAAAGCTTTGTGGGTTTCATCCCCACCCCAGTTTTACTTTCTTTTGGAAGGTTTCTGGGTAACCAAATCTATGTGTCATTATTGTGAATGCTTTTAAGTTTCATGCTTTCTGTATGCAAAGGTTAAAAGGTAAATTTCATGTTGAAATTGTAAGAAAATTTGGAGTTACTGATTCACCCCTCCCCTCTCAGCAACTCGGTTAATTCCTGAATATTTTCAACAGTTAATGACCTCAAAATCCGTTATTAAATAGTATCAGATTTAGTAATTAGTACCTTCGAAACCCGCTTTCGTTTACTAGTCAACAACGCAAACCCACAATGGTTAAAAACAAATTTAGAGATTTCGATATTCGCTTAGTCATCCAAACTCAAAATACTCTGGCAGTTACAGAACAAATTTGGAGAGCATGAGATAACCTTGGTCTCCAAATCTCCAAATTGACCAAATGTCGTTGGATTAAGATCAAGTGGTTGAAATTCAAATAGACTATTCTCACTGACTCTTAACAGAAAGTACATCAAAATGTATTTAATCAGTAAGCAGTAACAGTAAGACGACAGCTGCACCCATCAATCACAACATATTTAATGAGAACTTGCATATTATAGGTATATAATCCTGAAGATAAAAAGTAGCACTTTTGAGGGCTATGAAATAATGAAGAGACGAGACTTACATAGTAAGCAGTAACAGTGCCTGCCGAATTACCGGGCACCAACTTGATTTGCATATCAATTTTGGCAAACAGATATTCATTCTTCGACTGGAACCCAGAACCTGTTTTTGGTTTTACAAAGGAAGAGAGCATCAAGTAAGGTGAGCCACCTTCGAATTCAACAAATAAACCATGTATCAAATACATAATATGTATAATAGATACCTGAGGACTGGTCGAGAGTTAGCTGCAATCCCTGGCCGTTGTCAAGTATCTTAGCATGGTCATTCCCCCATGTGATGTCGAAATCACTGTAAAAATTTGCAGAGACGTGCTGGAGAAACATAAGATGGGTGAGGATCAAACACAAGAAGAAGAGCGCCATGATTATTGATGAACGATGATTGAAGCTATCTAAATGGACGTAGTTGTGTTGTTTTAGAATTGAGTAGAATGTCGAGAGACAATGGAGGAAAAGAGCATATATATACTGTCGGTCAAACGACGGACTCTCCAACGAAAACCAAAACTTCTGGAAAGTCATCCGTGTTACGCGGTTTATGGTCTGATCCAGCTGTTTACAGATGGAAGTACTATGATGCGAAGAATGAGTTATTAGTAAAGACGTAAGCAAATATACCCACTGCGTAGTGGGCACGAAATCTTCAATGTCGAAGGAAGTAAAATCGAACAAGTTTGCGCGTGACAGAGGAGAAGCAGTCGTCTGTCTAATTATTATCCATCAAACTTCTGAATCGACTAACGTAAGGGTTTCCTTGTCATTCATGTAAGCGTCTGTAATGTCAAAATCTAGTTAGGCCTTTGTTTATATTTGTCATACCTAAATTATCTTTTTGCCCGGGCCCCGATTCCATAATGGTGGTCAGACAGCGGCCTGAATTTGATGGTTGTATGGCGTATTTATGCACCTTACTGTAAAATACAATCAGAATTTCAGGCTGGCTGTATCGCACTAAGGGAGGATTCTTTCATGCCGACAAAATTTGTGGACTGTATTATTATTTATATGACTGCATTTAAAAAAAATCTTGTTCACTATTTAGACATAGTTTTCAGATACACAGAAATGTTTTTTAATTAAAACATTAGGTGCAATACAAGGATAAAATTATCCCAACAGATAACTTTGAAATTGAGTAGATTACGTTGGAATGCTAACGTGCGGATCAAGCAATGAGTGAGGAGCAAGAATTGTGATGTTTGTGCGTGAAGGCGTCTTATCCCCACCCATCTACAATCTTCCACCTCTTGAGAGTCATCAATTATCCAGCATTCATATGGTACGTCCAATAGAATGGAGAAATAGTTGGATTAACTTTTATAGGATGGGGTCTCTCTATAAGTCACTAACATATGGAAAATAGTTGGATTAACTTTTATAGGATGGGGTCTATCTGTAATATAAGTCACTAACATATGGAAAATAGTTGGATTAACTTTTATAAAAATTTGTTGGATTAACTTTTTTATGTCTCTGGAATTTTTTATGAATATGTTTGTTATTACTAATAGTTAAATATATATAATATTGTCTAAAAAATTATAAATATTAATAATAAAAGTTGTTAAGTAGTGAGAGCAATATTAATAGGGAGTGGTAGAGGATTACAATCATTTGATTTACAACTTGAAGTGATGTTAGGAATGGACCATTTTCCATTAGTTTTATCTTTTCCTTTCTTTTGATCTCACTTCATTTCACACCAAAGAAATAGATATGAGCTCAAAGAACTACTAGTAGAATTTCTTTTGAAAGTATATTAAATAACTGAAATATTTTTACTTACATCTTTTATAATCTTTGAAGAAGTTTCAAAAATATATGTTATAGATTTTTTTACTCTTTTTTCAAATATTACAATTGTTGAGGTTATTTTTTAATAGTTCTTTAGTAACAAACCTTAACTAATTTGTATTTCTTAGCTTAAGAGACTTTCATGTCTCTTAAGAGCATGACTTCTAAATCTTTGTTTTGGCCAAGTTTCCTAAACTTTTTTCTTTTATAGCCTTTTTTGTATTATCTTGTGACCTCTCTAGGCCATCTTGTTCATTTCTAATAATAACATTTTATATATTTTCTCTCTTATTTCACATATCTATTGTGTTGGGTCATATTGTATATTTTACCATTCTCCATCAAATGCACTTAAATGAGTGTTGGTGTGAAAATGGTATAATACCAAACTAATACCTAATAACGTAAATTTACATAAAATATTTTACTGTTATATCTAATATTGAAGAATTGATATATACTTATAATAATTTTATTTATCCCATGATTTCATCTAAGAATTTATCCTTCCCTATATACCAAGGTTATCTTATTGTACTTTTATTATAATTATTGAAAATAACCGCCTCTTGCATAATTGTTATTTAAAATATAGATACTAGTTAAATAAAAGTAATATAATGCATTCTTCAAGTTGAAAACTATAGATAGATGGAGGAAATATTGAAAGCTTTTATGTTATATAGGGGAGAGGACCCAATAGTTGAGCACCCTAATTTCACACTTCTCAAAATCCTACATGGAAATTTCAAATCACTCCCAATTTTTTACAGTAACTTATTTGCCAAGGCCCGTGCTTCTAGCTAAGGTTTCAGGACCACATCATCAAATATGATGCCACACTAGCAAGCTTTTTTTTAAGGTGTCCAAAACAGCCCCCCAAAAAATAAGGCCAATGATCGTACGAAAGGGTCATCCATACTTGTGTAGATGATGTGGCATCACATCATTAGTTGTTTTTACAAATAAAGGTACATTTCATTCTATTATGGGTAGTCACCATAGAAGTAACAACTTCAAAGTCACAACTATTAGTACAATATTGTCAAAAAAACAGTTGTACATTCAAATCAACAAATATAGATATTAAATCAATAAATATAAATATTAAATCAACAACTCTTATCAACTATTGAAATGCTTTCATATACTGGATCCTCTCCCAGGGACACCGAAGTCAAATCAGCGCAAGTACTTCTATTACAGAGCTGCAATGTGCTCTCCGTTCCACCATAACATATAAATCACACTGACAGGTTTTAATGGGGAGCTTTAGGGAGATGCCTCAAGAGTCAAGATACAGCTGTTGCTAGACTGCATGGTTGTTCGGTTCCCGTTCACATTTGAAGTCCTTGTGGGAAACTCGACTTGGAATTCCAATAAACTTAAACTTCATATGATAAATTCATTATTCCATCGTCCAAACAGAAACTTGGAATGGCCCGCCTGTCTGAACACTGGTACGAAACGATTTGTTACCTTGCGTTTACTGACTCGGGCAACGCGTAGGGCAGGTAACGATCGCTTTCCCAGCAATATATGTTACACTCCCCTCCTACCAACCAAACCTGCAATCATCTTTATCTAGTACATCAAATATGTTAATGTCAATAGTTTGTAGAGTATAGAACATATAATTGAGACAAGATTTGCCACTAAAGTAGTTCAGAATCCGTCTCATGGTTTAACATTAGATATTTAAAAAAAATTAAATATGAGATCAACTTGATTTAACACTGTTAGGTTTTTGGTTTTATCGTTTCATTTCTCTTGGCATCCATATGCGATTGTTTTTAAGGCAAGAGATCTTCACATTTAATGTAAGTTTTATTAGTTCTATAATTTTTGGTAATATTTCATTTTAATATGATAAGTAATCTAAAAGATTTCTAATAGGTTGGGGTCCTTCTCCACTTAATTTAATCAAAAACTAATTCAGTAAAATCTATAATTGATTTTTGGGTTTCAATTTTAGATGTACGAGAAAATAGCTCTAAAAAAATCACATAAGTTATGTTTGAAAGTAGTGCATAAGGTAATGGTATCATTTTTCTTGTTGTTTTAACAATTCATGATTTTGAAAATGGATTCTGTTGCTTGAAAATTAGACTCTTGTCGATGGGCCCTTGATCTACTGGTGAAGTTGAAAGGTTCTTAACGAGCCCACGAGGGATCAAATCTTGCTAAGTGTAAGCTCTTACATTGAAATAAGGAGTGAGGTCAGGATCGTGCCCTGGATGAATTTGTGGGAATGGATACCCCTTAGTCCTTGGCTCTTAGGCAAAGAGTTTCAGCCTAAGGCTCATGCTCCCATTTTGGGTAGCCAAAATGATTTTGTGGATGACCTCCATAAATAAATGAGACTCTTTTTGGTTGTTTCATGAGTTGTATCCTCTTTGAAAGCATGCTACATAGTTTGGTTAATTTTACTTGGGTATAGCATGGAGTTCATGCAAAGGCTACCAAAAACCTTGCAAATGGTTTCTTAATTTTTTATGATTGCGAGGTTAAGTTTTTCACTTAGGCTATCTTTGAGCATGACTCTTGGTATATTCAACCATCTTTTCTCATCTTCTCTCTATGAACATGAGAACTTTTATTGTTTACAGAGTGATATCTTTATGTTCATGTTTAAAGTTAATTATGGGATTTTCCCTTGCTTCTATCTCCTTTCTTCAAAAATATTATTGTGACTTTAGGAAAATGGTTCATCATGCATCATATCCTACCAAACACTTATTTTACAAATGGGAATTCTTATAGCACAAAATTTGTGATTATCTTTTGTTTATTTAGTGATTCAACTCATCTCCTATGAAGACCTCATTGGATAATCCACCTGTAAATAATGGGTATGGATGGACCAAAATAGGAAATGAAAATAATAGTTATGCATTTCCATTTAAAATTTGGTTGTTGGACTACAAATTTTCAAACCTTTTAAGGTGAATGAGTCTAGTAACTCTTTCCATAAAGGGAGGTCATCTCAAGTACTTTTCAAGACACATTGAATAGTAGAGTCCCATGGTGGAAAATGTTCACTCTTCTTAATCAAATATTTTTCCTCAACGTACTTCAGAAAATTTGTGCAAAAAATACCAGATTTCCTCAATTGGTCTATTTGATTCTCCTAAGTACTAGCCATAAATGGCGAATGTGACTCATAGTGTTTTGTGGGTTCTCTTTTATGTTGATATCCATTCTCCTACACTTTTTAGAATTTATTCTCCTAATAATTTTGTTTAGAGACGCTCCTATGATGATGGTTCAAGTGGAATTAATTCTCCCAATCTCTTGGATCATTTGTGATGATTTTAATATGGTTGAGATAGGTTCTAATAATTTAGACACTTGCCAGCATGCTAGATTGCTAGTGAGTATTAGGCTTTGTGCTTCATACTATATGTGTATAATAAAATATATTCGTTTATCTAAATATTGGTTGCATTCCCTTGGTTCTTTAAGGTTTACATGAGACAACTTCCAAGCTAATATGGGAGAAATTTTTTAGTTTCTTAATAAGGAACTAATGCATTTTTCTTCACAATTTTTTAATCAATTTATTGTTTGACCATATTGTTCTTTCTAACCACATTTTTTTCTAGTTCTCCATTTAGTGTAAAATTATTCTACTCAAGGATTTTAGAATGCTATCCTTTTTTTAAACATGTCCTTGCTAAGTCATCTACTCATTGTGACTCATAGTTTGTATGTTTGGAATCTGGAGCCACACCGTACTCCTATTATTAGTTATGTTTAATTATGGAATGTTAGCTAGAAATTCTTCATCCCCATTCATAGAAGACAACTAACAAGGAGATCTACTATACATCACTAATGGGCAAGAAGCACTACCATTTTCTCCATAATTATAGAGCTACATGTAGCTAAACTCCACCAAGAAAATCAAATTATTGGTATACATACAACTTAAAATTATCAGCTGAAAGATCATCCTCATTGGATTAATATTAGGGATAAGATCTCTAAGAATTTATTAATCCCTTCAAACTTTCCCATTTTATAAAAAAACAATTACATTGAAAAAGGAAATTTAGACCTAGTAAAGGTCTCATTTTTGCTAGTTCCTAGCAGTAGGTCTATTTGCATGGATTTATTTTTTTAACATCCTAGTATCCTTCTAGAAGATTGATTAGTTTTTACACCATCTTAGCTTCTCTTTTGATAGTAAATTTTAGGGTATGTGCAAGATCATGAGGGGCCAAAAAGTGGCGATGTGAAAAATATTCACTTTTCACTCGTCCAAAAGCGCATGAAAATGCTTGTTGACTTTTTAGTAGGTCTGGGTGTTAGTACACCTAGGCAAACCTGACACCAAAGTACAAGCCAAATCAGGTACCCGAAACCTGTGGCATAAATCAAAACTCGCGGGTCGTGTTTCTCATTTCTCTTATTTGTTTTTGGTTTGTAAAATAGCTCTATAAATCCCATACTCAATTTTTTCGAGTATCTGATTTTCGCAACAACAAATTTGACTCTGCAATATATATGGTAAGTAAATTCTTTGTTTATTTTGATTATTTTATTTCATTTTGATGCTAAATATAGTTTTTTTGGTTGAAATAGGGTTTTGTATTTATTTTTGTAATAATATATGAAATCAAATTGAAATTTAGATTTTTTTTAAAATTTAATCAGGCATGGATGACAACAATGAAGAAAATAACCCTCCCGCACCAAATAACGATCCCAAAAACAATCCCCCGTCTCAAAACCCTTGATCTTTAGAAGATTTGATACAAGATAATTTGAACACAATATGAGGTTTCCAAAACACATATTAGAATATACCTACATTAGCCCCCATGCTTGCCACCTTAAATGCTATTGTTGAAAACATTGACACCCTCACGCAGCAACATAATGCTTCTTTTCATTGGCGTGATGATATGCATGCCCAATATGATGACGGGCTTGACCATGATGGGATTGCAGTCCTTAATATAACTAAGGAAGATATAGCTTCCCTTTTTGTGAATCCTAAAACCAGATTATAAGTTGACCCCAAAATGCCCAAATTATCAATAAAATGGTGCACAAATGAAGCAATGTGCACACACTTTTGGGATCGCTAATGGATGGTTTTTGATAAATCACCCCATAGCAATTTGGAGCTCCCTTTCTATTTCATAAAAAAATTGTATGCTGAGTTTGTGCTTGGTCACAATGTTAATTATTTTAGCATGAGGCCCAACATGGGCATAGGTGGAGGAGCTCCTCAGACTAAGCCATTTTCCCAGCGTAAAAAGGCCACTACCTTCGTCCCCCCTACTGATGTCACACCCCCTCCTCCAGTGCAGCATCCTAATATCATTGCAGAGGCTTCTTCACAGACTATTAGGGCCATTCATTTGTTGAGTGATCATTTGATCACACAGACCAGGTCAGTGTTGCCTCTTGGTGTGGATGATGATGGCGCATCGACATCTCGTCAGAGTTCACATGTATGTGAGCCCCATATTTGCATTATATGCAAGAATATGTGCCTCGGACTGCTTACTGATGCTGATACATATTAGTATGTTATTGATGAGGAGGACATAGGAGACGTAGCTGCAGAGGTTGAAACACCTCATGGAGCATCTACATCTCATGAGAGTGCTTAGGATGTGTATGCAGAGCCATGGACTCATGTTGATACGATAAGAGTAAACATTATAAATAAAATTTTCACATGAATTATTTAATTTAAAAATAATTTATTTATTTATATTAGTTTTAATGATTGCATGCACTTATGTATATATATTTTTTCCATTTATGTTCAGTCGATGATAGAGGAGTTGAGACAGGTGGATGACTCCACACTTTCGGCCATTTCATTTGGCCTTGATGCCTATACGGTATATTATAAATTATGTACCCATTAGTTTTTTTAATATCATTTGGTGTACATGCTTAAATCTCTATCAATTAGAGCAATAAAATTCATACATTTACTAATATATTGTCATCTTATTGTACTCTTTCAAGCTAGAGCTGATGTCAATGGGGGGCACGAGGGGCTTCCTTCATCAGGTGTCGATAAAGGAAAGGTAATTAATTGTTTAAGATTAATTATGCAAGCATATGTATGCCACTTGTGTGTAGTAATAAATATTTTACTTGCACTTTATTGTATAGGGTGTGGCTCTTGATGATGTCCCAACATGGGTTCTGGAGCCTAGGATGATAGGCATCTCGATTCGGAGTGATAGCCCGATTGTACGTAGACTTTTACATATTGTTATTTGTATTTTTTAACTAGGGTTGTTATGATGAAGTACATTTATATATAATTGACAATCTTTTTACTCTCATAGGTTACTCCCAGTGTGAGGGAGGGCCCATGAGAATCTTTCATATCTTTGTTGACCTAGCCCACTATTCCAGAGGAGGGATCAATAGATGTAAGTTTTAATTTTAGTTCAATTAATTAGTAATTTTATTATGCTATCATCCTATTTTGTATATTTATTACTCTATGTTGCACGACTCTACTAATATCATTATTGCAAATATATATTTATAGGTCGGAGTTGGTATTGTTGGCATGGTCCCTTCGCTACCAAAGACTTATGCTAGGGCACCTAATTGTGGTAGGTGACCGAGAGGCCAAGTACAAATATTTGTATTCAATTATAATTTTAATTAAATTAGTGTTTGAATTATGAATTATATATATATATATATATGTGTGTGTGTGTGTGTGTGTGTGTGTGTGTGTGTGTGTGTGTGTGTGTGTGTGTGTGTGTGTGTGTGTGTGTGTGTGTGTGTGTACATATCATATAAACTAAGCAATCTAACTTGGGTTTGAACTTATTTTTGATGCAGGATCAATAAGAGCCAAACACTTCTTCAAAGAGGCTACATTTTGATGATCCCCCTACGACATAGGATATAGTTTTAGTTTTGTGGTCATTTAGAGATGCAACTTGGCACATTTTGAGATGGCATATATGCCACATTGTACACCTTGAAACATTGATTTTGTACACATTTTGAAATGGCATGTGCTATATTTATATATGGAGATACTTTTGATACATTTGATACTTTCTATATATAGAACATGTTCATTTTTATGTTATATTTGCGTCATGTTTTGTATACATATTTATTATTCATGTTTATGGAATTGAATGGTGAACTTATATCTTGACTATGACTATCATTATGATTTAAATTATATCTTGTTGAAGTTACATTTGTTTTTCTTTACTCTTGAATACCCTGTTCATGGAGCTTATTATGTTTGTGGTTTAACTTCTATAGATTTCCTATGTTCTTATGTTTCATACCATTATATATACTCACTTGAGCCACTTAATACTACATTGTTTCAATACTATGTATATACTCACTATATATATAACTCATCATATTGGGGTTTACTAAATCCATAGAGAAATGTAGCACTTGTGTTGTTAGGTCACTTGGGTCGAGCGTGGTTGCAAGTGTTCCAATGACTCCGTGGGTGGAACGAGGTTGTCACTGATATTTACCCGGCCAACTGGAGCTGATGGATTAGATGGTTTGATGCCAGGTCAGACAATTTGAAAGATACGCTACTAAGCCACTTTCAACTAACCCTCACTACAAGTTTTGGCATTGACTAAGATCACCTTTCCAAATGCAAACAAAGTTGAATCGCCCAAAACCGAGAGAGGTTATTGTAGACCTCAAAAACATGATCCTGTAGCCCCTAATGGTTTGTTGATACCTCTCACAAGGTTTGACATACGAGCCCCAGAAGATCACTGCCCAATCATGCTTAGTGCACTTTGGGGTCACTTGGGTCGAACGTGGTCGCGAGTGTTCTAGTGACTCCGTGGGCAGAACGGAGTTGTCACTGGCATTTACCCGACCAACTGGAGCTGATGAAACAAATGATTTGATGCTGGGTTGGATGGTTTGAAAGATACGATGCTGAGCCACTTTCAACTAACCCTCACTGCAAGTTTTGGCATCGACTGAGATCGCCTTGCCAAATGCAAACAAAGTTGAATCACCCAAATCCGAGAGAGGTTATTGTAGACCTCAAAAACATAATCAAGTAGCCTTGGATGATTTTTTGATACCTCTCACAAGGTTTGAGATACGAGCCTTGGAAGATCACTGCCCAATCGTGCTTAGTGCACCTTGGAGTCACTTGGGTCGAGCGTGGTTGCGAGCATTCTAGTGACTCCGTGGGTGGAACGGGGTTGTCACTGGTGTTTACCTGGCCAATCAGAGCTGATGGAGGAGACGGTTTGATGCCAAGTTGGACGGTTTGAAAGATACGTTGCTGAGCCACTTTCAACTGACCCTCACTACAAGTTTTGGCATTGATTGAGATCGCCTTGCCAAATGCAAACAAAATTGAATCGCCCAAAATCGTGAGAGGTTATTGTAGACCTAGAAAAAATGATCTTATAGACCTTGACAGTTTATCAAGACCTCTCACGAGGTCTAAGATACGAGCCCTGAAAGATCACTACCCAATCGTGCTTAGTGCACCTTCGGGTCACTTGGGTCGAGCATGGTCACGAGCGTTCCAGTGACTCCATGGGCGGAATGAGGTTGTCAATGGAATTTAGTGGGCCAATTGGAGCTAATGGAGTAGATGGTTCGATGCCAGGTGTGGATGGTTTGAAAGATACGTTGTTGAGCCACTTTCAACTGACCCTCACTACAATTTTTGGCATCAACTGAGATTGCCTTGCCAAATGCAAATGAAGTCAAATCGTCCAAAACTGAGAGAGGTTATTGTAGACCTCAAAAACACTATCCCATAGCCCCTAATGGTTTGTCAATACCTCTCACGAGGTCTGAGATACGAGCCCCAAAAGACCACTGCCCAATCATGCTTAGTGCACTTTGGGGTCACTTAGGTTGAGTGTGGTTATGAGTGTTCCACTAACTCCGTGGGTGGAACAGGGTTGTCACCGATGTTTACCTAGCTAACCAGAGCTGATGGAGCAAATGGTTCGATGCCAGGTCAGACGGTTTGAAAGATACGTTGTTGAGCCACTTTCAACTGACCCTCACTACAAGTTTTGGCATCGACTGAGATCGCCTTGCCAAATGAAAACGAAGTAGAATCACCCAAAATTGACAGAGGTTATTGTAGACCTCAAAAACATGATCTTGTAGCCCCTTAAAATTTTTTGATACCTCTCAGAAGGTCCAAGATATGAGCCCCGGAGGATCGCTGCCTAATCGTGCTTAGTGCACCTTGGGGTCACTTGGGTTGAGCGTGGTCACGAGTGTTCCAATGACTCTATGGGTGGAAAAGGGTTGTCACTAGCATTTACCCAGCCAACCAGAGCCAATGGAGTAGATGGTTCGATGCCAGGTCAGATGGTTTGAAAGATACACTGCTGAGCCACTTTCAACTAACCCTCACTACAAGTTTTGGCATCGACTGAGATCGCCTTGCCAAATGCAAATGAAGTCGAATCGCCCAAAACCAAGAGAGGTTATTGTAGACCCTAGAAACAAAATCCTATAGCCCCTAATGGTTTTTCAATACTCTCACAAGGTCTGAGATACGATCCTTGGAAGATCATTGCCCAATCGTGCTTAATGCACCTTGGGGTCACTTGGGTCGAGTGTGGTTGCGAGCGTTCCAGTGACTCTGTGCATGGAATGAGGTTGTCACTGGCATTTACCTAGCTAATTGGAGCTGATGGAGTAGATGGTTTGATGCTAGTTCAGATGGTTTGAAAGATACGCTGCTAAGCCACTTTCAACTGACCCTCACTGCAAGTTTTGGCATCGACTGAGATCGCCTTGCCAAATGCAAATGAAGTCAAATCACCCAAAACTGAGAGAGGTTATTTTAGACCTTAGAAACAAGATCCCATAGCCCCTAACAGTTTGTCGATACCTATCATGAGGTCTGAGATATGATCCCCAAAAGATCAC
Organism: Chamaecyparis obtusa; assembly: GCA_027943335.1. NCBI lineage: Eukaryota > Viridiplantae > Streptophyta > Pinopsida > Cupressales > Cupressaceae > Chamaecyparis > Chamaecyparis obtusa. The sequence goes on along the minus strand of BSBK01000191.1, from coordinate 516,088 downwards.
TACCCAATCATGCTTAGTGCACTTTGGGGTCACTTGGGTCAAGCGAGGTTGTGAGCGTTCTAGTGACTTCGTGGGTGGAATGGGGTTGTCACTTGCATTTACAATGTCATGAAAGTGAACCACCAACTTATAGTCCACACCATTTTTAGTAATGAAAAAGTTAACACTTTTACTCTCCCGTGCAAACTTAGAAAGCACGTCACTTACAGACCATAAAACACACAATGCATTATGGTACACTGGGCAGCCTGCAAGTAGTTGTGTTTTACAGATTTAGTAAGTAGTCCTTGGGAACATGTCCTTGTCTGCAATGGAAACAATTAGGTTTTCATTCTGAAACAAGAGAAGACCCAAATGGGAAAGCATGCACACTTCTTTTCTTGACCCAGTTCCATTGCAATGACTGTTAGTGGTATGTTTGAAATTTGAACTATAAAACTAATGATAAATAAGCTTATTATGTTTGAGGTTTAACTTCTATAGATTGTTTGAAATGATAAAAAATAATATCCTTAAAGCATTAGAAACAACAATCAAATATGTAAGAATTCAAACCATGCAAATGACATAAGTAAATGACATGTAAGATCCCTTGTTGGCACTATTGGCCACCCATACATGATTTTGGTCATAAGTCCTTATCAAGACTTCTAGGACATTTAACTTTTAAATCAAATTGATTGTTACAAATTTCCATTATAGGCTTCAAAAGATCTCAATTAACCATTAAGGATCCTTTTGTCCTTCTATCTCTAATTGGATCCATGGTGACCATAGGTGTCTTCATAGGTGCTCCTGCACAAGGTACAATCCACATACAAAACCAAGTTTATTGACTCAAAATAAAATCTAAGAAAGGTGATTAAATGTATTGAAATTAAGCTTAACGAACTTAGAAAACAATGTACTAAGTTAACTTATTACCTAGTCAAGTGTTCCTGAAGGGTCATCTCTTTGCTTCAGGGTCTCCAATAGTGCTTTGGTCTTCCTTGATGCTTTGAAAACTTGAAATTTGTTGCTATAACAAGGTTTGAATACATGAGAATATTTTTGTGCTTCTCATAGTCTTCAAATGCGGGAATTCCATTCTTTCTAATCATGTATGTTCGCAGCCATGTTCCCGCAACAACAACTGAACTAGTAGGATATGTGAACCCATCACCATTTTTCATCAGTTGTACAAGCTTTTGTTTACCTTGTACACAATGTGCTAACCAATAATCTAACTTCTCACCATTCCCCTACCATGCAACCAATGCAAAAACATCTCCTAGCTGCAGAAGATCTGAAAGATGGTCATACTCAACTGAAGTGTCCATGTCATCATTTCTTATAGAGAGTGTCAAAGATAAAGGATTTAGATACTGTGGAACCCATGTATCCACCCACTCACTTAACTCACAATGATCCCAATCATACTGAAAACACATGGGGAAAAAACAAGCCAACTCTCATGTCCAAATGGTCCATGTACTACTATTGGAGCTTCAGAATGAATGCATTTTTGAAGAGTCTTTCACTGATTGACAATCCAATCTATCTCCTATAGTTCTCTCCTTAACCAACCAAAAGAATCTATGCACTGTAGAATCAAGATTCCCCCCTGTGACAATGCTAAAGTACACCAATCAACAATAGAATGAGCATCAAGAAGTATAGCACCTGAAATCCTCAATTGCTCTTTAACTAGAGCTCTCTTCACACACGCACCTACTCCATCATGCTCCCCTTTCCCATGCCCTGACTCAAAAAAACTCTAAATATGAGGTACACCTCTCTCGACATGCATTCTACATAACCAATAAAAAATTCTGGAATTCTTAATTTGACCGATGCAATTATCTAACCAAATGAGATGCCTATCCATAACAATACCATTTTCCTGCAAGAAGTCAAAATAGTTCTGGAAACAATGTTGAACAAACTCATGAGAGTGAGACCTATCGTCACTCATATAAAAATGGTACTCTCTGATTATCTTTAACTCATCTTTTGTGCTATCAGGGGAATGCCTATATGTGATGTGTACAAAAATAGAAACCTGAATGGAATTGTAATATTGAGCTTGAGTCTCATTTTGGTGCTGCAATGTATAGTTCTCCGCAAAGTTTACAATGGATATAATAGTTCCAATGGGGAAAGTGTCCTTACACGTCCTGAATTGTTGATCCAACCATTGAGACCTATGACTATGCCTTGCATACTTGTAAAAAATATTTGTCTTGAAATCTGAGATAAAATCAGAAACATTGTATTCTTTTGCTACTAACTCACATCCTGAGCCTTCACCTCCACTCTTCAATGTATATTCCAGTGTTTCATATACCTTTTTTTGGATGAGTGTCTTTCCAAAATTGTGTTCCAAACCATCATGAAAACATGTCGTAAACTTAGACAAGCGACCACATTCTAAGCACTTGGTATTTAAGCAATTTTTTTTATAAACTAATCAACCATCATCTCTTTGACATAAAAATTGATCTAGCAAGTCTCTTGATGATTTGGGAAGACCACTTGCACCACAATCCTCTAGCATTTCATTAGTATGCAAAGTAGAATGAATGGACCATAATAATTCATGACGCATTGAAAACTCAACATGATATTTGCAACAACATGTATTCCGAATCTTAAGGGGTACACAATAAAATGGCTTCACAGATTCAAAAGACCTTTGTGATATTTTCAATGTTGGATGTGTCTCACAAAATTTTTTATACAACATTGTTTGACTTACCTCCACATAATGTTTAGGATGTGAAGTGTGGTCTCAATTTCCAACTCTCAACTTCAAGACATCCTTCACATTTGGTGACACTCTTGAGTTAGCACCCCAAAATTGTTGAATTTCATCCTTGACAACATCTGCTAGCTTCTTATCAAAACGCAAAAGTCTGCCACCATAAGCCAATGTATCAATTTGAAGCAGATCATCGAGTATTTCTCTTCTTGCAAGTTCTCTACCCAAAGTTTTATGATCTATATTGAAGTCAACACAAGTTTGTCTCATCAAATGAGCCTTTCTCAACTGATGACTTACTAAGGAGGTTGTAATAACCCTCTGAGCAACTCTCTTGTCTTTTTCTCCACTAGTCTTCCCAATGCTATTGAGAGCACTGAAAAGATTCTTCACAACAATGGCATTTCTCTCCATTTTCTTGTTCACATGAATCTTCAATTTCACAAGCACATGTCTCATCTTTTGCATCTTTAACAACTGCACAAAAATTTGACATTGCTCAACCAATGTCTTGTTTCCAAAAAATTGATCATAAAGTCTTGAAGCCCACAACCTAACGCTTCTATGTGACCTCTTTCCTTCCCAATTATTCCTAATGTTCTCCTCAATTTCAATTAACCATTTAGGTGTTCTTGAAAGCCCCAAATTTGAAGATTGATTATCTTTATTGCAAGGGACTTCATTTTGCATATAATTTGGAGATGTGTAACGCTCATGTGGTTCTTGTGCAACATTTTCATTCCCCAAGTCTACATTTTCAATCTCCATCTATACATTTTCATCTTCATTCCATTCATTATCATTCCCCAAATCTACATTTTCATTTACCAAGTCTACATTTTCATTCTCCATCTCTACATTTTCATCTTCACTCCATACATTGTTATTCACAAAATTAATTTCTATATTAGTTTCAAATTCAACATCCTCTTCACTTGCAACTACATTTACGGGGTCACCTTGATTAATGTTTAACATACCTTCTCTCCTTCTTTGATGATTGTCCCTACCTTTTTCCCTATATGCTTGAATTTCTTCATTCGTCACCTTCCTCTTCCGTTTAGCCTTTTGATGACTATTGCTCCCCATGGTGAGACCACAAGTTGACCAAAACCAAAAAATAGGCCCCAAATCACTTTTTTTTTCCTACAACCCATGAAAAAGTCTGAAATCCCATGCTTCTCTGGTCTATGAGGACATGGAATATTTTGGTCAAATATGACCAATCAATAATCGGGTACCTGATTTATCGGGTACCCGATATTTCTAGGTAGATGAAAAAAGGGCGGGAGCAAATGAAAAAATTGAACTTTTATATATAAAATGAAGTATATAATATATATATAATGTATATTATATATATACTAATCTATTATATGTACTAATGTATTATATACTAATGTATATAATATATATATAATATATTATATATATACTAATGTATTATATAATAATGTATATACTATATATATATATATATATACATACATTCATATATATAATGTATTCAAAAAAATACCTACATAGTTGATTTGATGACAGCCAGTTTTAGCCCAAGTCCTCTTGAAAGTATCCAACATAGGATTTTTCTATAGACTCCTTGTAATGTTAGGGGTCTGACTATACTCAATAAGTACATGTCAATGGACTTCCCCTTGATTGAATATAATAAATTGATTTTTTAACTCTCGAAAAGAAATTTCACAGAGATGTACAACCACCATACTCTCATCATAGGGTTCCAATGTGTCCATACAGGTAATAGGGACTTCCTACAGGTCCTAACGCGTGATAAGGTGTACTAGGACCCCTAGGAAGTCCCCAAGACATTTTTTGACATATTTCAATGCTCAACTATGTCCGAAGGGGTCGTAGGACACCTTAAGACACACTTGAGCATTCCAATGTGTCCATAGGGGTCATGGGGACTTCCTAGGGGTCCTAACACGTGATAAGGCATACTAGGACCCCTAGGAAGTCCCCATGACCCCTTTTGACACATTCAAACCCTCAAGTGTATCTAAAGGGCTCGTAGGACCCCTTAAGACACACTTGAGGGTTCCAATGTGTCCATAGGGGTCATGTGGACTCCCTAGGGGTCCTAACACATGATAAGCCATACTAGGACCTCTAGGAAGTCCCCATGACCCCTTTTGACACATTCAAAAACTTACATGTGTCTAAAGAGGTCGTAGGACCCCTTAAGACACACTTGAGGGTTCCAATGTATCCATAGCAGTCATGGGGACTTCCTAGGGGTCCTAACACGTGATAAGGTGTACTAGGACCCCTAGGAATTCCCCATGACCCCTTTTGACATATTCAAATGCTCAAGTGTGTCTGAAGGGGTCGTAGGACCCCATAAGACACACTTGAGGGTTCTAATGTGTCCATAGGGGTCATGGGGACTTCCTACGGGTCCTAACACATGATAAGGTATACTAGAAACCCTAGGAAGTCCCCATGACTCCTTTTGACAAATTCAAACACTCAAGTGTGTCTGAAGGGGTCCTAGGACATCTTAAGACACACTTGAGGGTTCCAATGTGTCCATAGCAGTCATCCAAACTTCCTTGTGGTCCTAAGCCATGATAAGATGTACTAGGACCCCTAGGAGGTCCCCATGACCCCTTTGACACATTGGAATGCTCAAGTGTGTTTGAAGGGGTTGTAGGACGCCTTAAGATAGACTTAGGATTCCAATGTGTCCATAGGGGTCTTGGGGACTTCCCAGGGGTCCTAACGAGTGATAAGGCATACTAGAACCCCTAAGAAGTCACCATGACCCCTTTTCACACATTGGAACACTCAAGTGTGTCCAAAGGGGTCATAGAACCCCTTAAGACACACTAGAGGTTTCCAATGTGTCCATACGGGTCATGGGGACTTCCTAGGGGTCCTAAAACATGATAAGGCATACTAGGACCCCTCAGAAGTCCTCATGACCCCTTTTCACACATTGGAATGCTCAAGTGTGTCTGAAGGGGTCTATTTGAAGGGGTCATAGGACCCCTTAAGACACACTTGAGGGTTCCAATGTGTCCATAGGGATCATGGGGACTTCCTAGGGGTCCTAACGCGTGATAAAGCGTACTAGGACCCCTAGGAGGTCCCCATGACCCCTTTTGACAAATTTGAATGCTCAAGTGTGTCTGAAGGGCTCGTAGGAACCCTTAAGACACACTTGAGGATTCCAATGTGTCCATAGGGGTCATGGGGACTTCCTAGGGGTCCTCATGCATGATTAGGCATACTAGGACCCCTAGGAAGTCCTCATGACCCCTTTTAACACATTTCAATGCTTAATTGTGTCCAAAGGGGTCGTAGGACCCCTTAAGACACACTTGAGAGTTCCAATGTGTCCATAGGGGTCATGGGGACTTCCTACGGGTCGTAAGACGTGATAAGGCATACTAGGACCCCTAGGAACTCCCCATGATTCCTTTTGACACATTTGAATACTCAAGTGTGTCTGAAGGGGTCGTAGGACCCCTTAAGACACACTTGAGGGTTTCAATGTGTCAATAGGGGTCTTGCTAACTTCTTAGTGGTCCTAACACATGATAAGATGTACTAGGACCCCTAGGAAGTCTCCATGACCACTTTTGACACATTCAAATGCTCAAGTGTGTCTAAAGGGTTTGTAGGACCCCTTAAGACATACTTGAGGGTCCAAATGTATCTGTAGGGGTCATGCAGACTTCCTAGGGGTCCTAACACATGATAAGGTATACTTGGACTGCTAGGAAGTCCCCATAACCCCTTTTGACACATTGGAATGTTCACGTGTGTCTGAATGTGTCATAAGACACCTTAAGATACACTTGAGGGTTCCAATATTTCCATAGGGGTCATGGGGACTTCCTAGGGGTCCTAACGCATGATAAGGCATACTAGGACCCCTAAGAAGTCTCCATGACCCATGTTGACACATTTGAATGCTCAAGTGTGTTTGAAAGGGTCGTAGGACCCCTTAAGATACACTTGAGGTTTCCAATGTGTCCATAGGGATCATGGAGATTTCTTGGCGGTCCTAATGCATGATAAGGTGTACTAGGACCCCTACGAAGTCCCCATGACCCCTTTTGACACATTGGAATGCTCAAATGTGTCGAAAGGGGTCATAGGACCCCTTATGAAACACTTGAGGTTTCCAATATGTCCATAGAGGTCATGCGGACTTCCTAGGGGTCCTATTGTGTGATAAGGCATACTAGGACCCCTACGAAGTCACCATGACCCCTTTTGACACATTCAAATGCTCAAGTGTGTTCGAAGGGGTTGTAGTAACCCTTAAGACACACTTGAGGGTTACAATGTGTCCATAGGGGTCATGGGGACTTCTAGGCGTCCTAACACATGATAAGGCGTACTAGGACCCCTAGGAAGACCCCATGACCCCTTTTGACACATTGGAATGCTCAAGTGTGTCTAAAGGGGTTATAGTACCCCATAAGACACACTTGAGTGTTCCAATGTGTCCATAGGGATTATGGGGAATTCCTAGGGGTCATAATGGGTGATAAGGCATACTAGGACCCATAGGAAATCTGCATGCCCCTTTTCACACATTTGAATGCTCAAGTGTGTCTGAAGGGGTCGTAGAACCCCTTAAGACACATTTGAGGGTTTGAATGTGTCCATAGGGGTCATGCAGACTTCCTAGGGGTCATCACACATGATAATGAATACTAGGACCCCTCGGAAGTCCCCATGATCCCTTTTGACACATTAGAATGCTCAAGTGTGTCTGAAGGGGTGGTAGGACCCCTTAAGACACACTTGAAGGTTCAAATGTGTCCATAGGGGTAATGGGGACTTCCTAAGGGTCCTAACGCATGATAAGACATACTAGGAATCCTAAGAAGTCCCCATGACCCCTTTTGAAAAATTGGAATGCTCAAGTGTGTCCAAAGGGGTTGTATGACCCCTTACGACACACTTGATGGTTCCAATGTGTCCATAGGGGTGATGGGGACTTCCTAGGGGTCCTAACACATGACAAGGCATACTAGGACCCCTAGGAATTCCCCATGACCTCTTTTGACACATTGGAAGGCTCAAGTGTGTCTGAAGAGGTTGTAGGACCCCTTAAGACACACTTGAGGATTCGAATGTGTTCATAGCAGTCATGGGTACATCCTAGGGGTCCTAATGCGTGATAAGGCATACCAAGACCCTAGGAAGTCCCCATTACCCATTTTGACACATTGAAATACTCAAGTGTGTTCGAAGAGGTCATAGGACCTCTTAAGACACACTTGAGGGTTCCAATGTGTCCATAGGGGCCATGGGGACATCCTCCAGGTCCTAACATGTGACAAGGTGTACTAGGACCCCTAGGAAATCCCCATGACCCCTTTTAACACATTCAAATGCTCAAGTGTGTCTGAACGGGTCGTAGGACACTTTAAGACACACTTGAGGGTTCCAATGTGTCCATAGGGGTCATGGGGAATTCCTACGACTCCTAAAGAATGATAAGTCATACTAGGACCCATAGGAAATCTCCATGACCCCTTTTGAGACATTCGACCACTCAAGTGTGTCTGAAGGGGTCGTAGGACCCCTTAAGAAAAACTTGAGGGTTCCAATCGATCCATAGGTGTCGTGCAGACTTCCTAGGGCTCCTAACACATGATAAGACATACTAGGATCCCTAAGAAATATCCACGACCCCTTTTCATAGAATCAAATGCTCAAGTGTGTCTGAAGGGGTCACAAGAACCTTTAAGACCAACTTGAGGGTTCCAATGTCTCGATAGGGGTCATTGTGACTTCCTAGGGGTCCTAACACATGATAAGGTAGGCTACGACCCCTAGGGAGTCCCCATGACCCCTTTTGACACATTCGAATGCTCAAGTGTGTTTGAAGGGCTCATAGGACCCTTTAAGACACACTCAAGGGTTCCAATGTGTCCATAGGGGTCATAGGGAATTCCTAGGGGTCCTAACACATGATAAGGCATAATAGGACCCCTAGGAAGTCCCCATGACCCCTTTTGACACATTTGAATGCTCAAGTGTGTTTGAAGGGGTCGTAGGACCCCTTAAAATATACTTGAGGGTTCCAATGTGGCCATAGGGGTCATGGGGAATTTCTAGGGGTTCTAATGCGTGATAAGGTGTACGAAGACCCCTAGGAAGTCCCCATGACCTCTTTTGACACATTCAAATGCTCAAGTGTGTCTGATGGGGTCGTAAGAACCCTTAAGACCAGCTTGAGGGTTGCAATGTGTCTATAGGGGTCATGGGGACTTCCTAGGGGTCCTAACACATGATAAAGCATACTAGGACCCCTAGGAAGTCCCCGTGACCCCTTTTGACATAGTCAAATGCTCAAGTGTATCCGAAAAGGTCATCGGACCCCTTAAGACACACTTGAGGGTTTCAATGTGTCCATAGGGGTCATGTGGACTTCCTAGGGGTCCTAACACATGATAAGCCATACTAGGACCCCTAGGAAGTCCCCATGACCCCTTTTGACACATTCAAACACTCAAGTGTGTTTGAAGGAGTCGTAGGACCCCTTAAGGCACACTTGAGGGTTCCAATGTGTCCAGAGGGGTCATTGGACTTCTTAGGGCTCATAACACATGATAAGATGTACTATGAACCCTAGGAAGTCCCCATGACCCCTTTTGACACATTGGAATGATCAAGTGTGTCGAAAGGGGTCGTAGGACACCTTTACATACACTTGAGGGTTCAAATGTGCTCATAGGGGTCATGGGGACTTCCTATGGTTTCTAACACATGATAAGGGTACTAAGACCCCTAGGAAGTCCCCATGACCCCTTTTAACACATTTGAATGCTCAAGTTTGTCCAAAGGAGTCGTAGGACCCCATAAGACACACTTGAGGTTTCTGATGTGTCCATAGGGGCATGGGGATTTCCTAGGGGTCCTAACGCATGATAAGGCATACTAGGGCAATTAGGAAGTCCCCATGACCCTTTTTAACACATTCCAATGCTCAAGTGTGTCCAAAGGGGTTATAGGACCCTTTAAGATAGACTTGAGGGTTCCAATATGTCCATAGGGGTTATGCGGACTTCCTAGGGATAATAACATGTTATAAGGCATACTAGGATCCCTAGGAAGTCCCCATGACCCCTTTTGACACATTCAAATGCTCAAGTGTGTCCAAAGGGGTCGTAGGACCCCTTAATACACACTTGAGGGTTCCAATCCATCCCTAGGGGTCATGGGCACTTCCTATGGTTCTTAACACATGATAAGGCATATTAGGACCCCTAGGAAGTCCCCATGAAACATTTTGACACATTCAAATGCTCAAGTGTTTCCGAAGGGGTTTAAGACACACTTGAGGGTTCCAATGTGTCCATAGAGGTCATGCAGACTTCCTGGGGGTCCTAACATAAGATAAGGTGTACAAGGACCCCTAAGAAGTCCCCATGACCCCTTTTGACAAATTGGAACACTCAAGTTTGTCCGAAGGGCTCAAAGGACCCCTTAAGAAATACTCGAGGGTTCCAATGTGTCCATAGGGGTCATGTGGACTTCCTAGGGGTCATAATTCATGATAAGGCATACTAGGACCCCTAGGGAGTCCCCATGACCCCTTTTGACACATTGGAATTCTCAAGTGTGTCCGAAGGGGTCGTAGGAACCCTTAAGACACCCTTGAGGGTTTCGATGTGTCCATAGTGTTAGCTTGTGGTGACTAATCAGGAAAGTACTATCCAGGAAAGTACTGTAGACTTTTCCTCCCGACTTCGCTGGGGTCATGGAAACCCTTTTTTTGAGGCCGACTACTTTTTTGGTTATTTAGGCCGACTACTTATAACTCATTCTAACCCTAAAGCGGGAAAATATTGTATAATATGGCTTAGGGTTAGGGATTTTCATGATGTATGATTTTAGTACTTGTGGCAGAATTGGGCTGTAAGGGATTACAGATTGTAATCAGGTTGTAATCACTGGATAATAATAATATTGGACTCGCTGTTGGTGGATGTAGCCCAAGGATTGGGTGAACCACGTTAAATCTGTGTGTCTTGTGTTCTATTCTGTGTGGTTTATTATTTTCTGATATTAGTTATATTTGCACATAATTGTTATTTCTGCCTTGTTAATCCTAACACATAGGGGTCATGGGGACTTCCTAGAGGTCCTAACACATGATAAGGTGTACTACAACCCTTAGGAATTCCCCATGACCCATTTTGACATATTCAAATACCCAAGTGTGTTCGAAAGGGTCATAGGACCCCTTAAGACACACTTGAGGGTTCCAATGTGTCCATAAGGGTCATGCGGACTTCGTAGGGGTCCTAACGCATGATAAGGCATACTAGGAGCCCTAGGAAGTCTCCATGATACCTTTTGACACATTTGAATGCTCAAGTATGTCTAAAGAGGTTGTAGGACTCCTTAAGACACACTTGGGCATTCTAATGTGTCCATAGGTGTCATGCCAACTTCCTAGGGGTCCTAACGCGTGATAAGGCATACTAGGACCCTTGGGAAGGCCCCATGACCCTGTTCGACACATTAAAATGCTCAAATGTGTTTTTAGGGGTCGTAGGAACCTGTAAGACACACTTGGGGGTTCTAATGTGTCCATAGGGGTCATGCAGACTTCCTTAGGGTCCTAACATGTGATAAGGCATACTAGGACCCTAAGAAGTCCCCATGACCCCTTTTGATATGTTCGAACACTAAAGTGTGTCCAAAGGGGTTGTAGAACCCCTTAAGAGAGACTTGAGGGTTCCAATGTGTCCATAGGGGTCATGGGGACTTCCTAGGGGTCCTAACACGTGATAAGTCATACTAGGACCCCTAGGAAGTCCCCATGAGCCCTTTTGACACATTCGAATGCTCAAGTGTGTTAGAAAGGGTTGTAGGACCCCTTAAGATAGACTTCATTTTTCCAATGTGTCCACAGGGGTCATGGGGACTTCCCAGGGGTCCTAATGTGTGATAAGGTGTACTAGGACCCTTAGGAAGTCCCCATAACCCCTTTTGAAACATTCAAATGCTCAAGTGTGTCTAATGGGGTTGTAAGAACCCTTAAGACCAACTTGAGGGTTCTAATGTGTACATAGGGGTTATGGGGACTTCCTAAGGGTCCAAACATGTGATAAGACATACTAGGACCCCTAGGAAGTCCCCATGACCCCTTTTGACACATACGAATGCTCAAGTGTGTCTAAAGAGATCGTAGGACATCTTAAGAAAAACTTGAGCATTCCAATGTGTCCACAAGGGTCATGCGGACTTCCTAGGGGTCCTAACATGTGATAAGGCATACTTGGACTCCTAGGGAGTTTCCATGACCCTTTTTGACACATTCAAACTCTCAAGTGTGTTTGAAGGGGTCGTAAGACTGGTTAAGACACACTCGAGGGTTCCAATGTCTTCATAGGGATCATGGGGACTTTTTATGGGTCCTAATGCATGATAAGGTATACTAGGACCCCTAGGAAGTCCCCATGACCCCTTTTGACACATTGTAATGCTCAAGTGTGTCTGATGGGGTCGTAGGACCCCTTAAGACTCACTTGCGGGTTCCAATGTGTCCATAGGGGTCATGGGGACTTCCTAGGGATCCTAACATGTGATAAGGCATATAAGGACCCCTAGGAATTCCCCATGACCCCTTTTGACACATTGGAATGCTCAAGTGTGTCCAAAGGGGTAGTAGGACTCCTTAAGACACACTTCAGCATTCCAATGTGTCCATAGGGGTCATGGTGACTTCCTAGGGGTCCTAACATGTGATAAGGCATACTAGGACCCCTAGGAAGTCCCCATGACCCCTTTTGACACATTCAAACACTCAATTGTATCCAAAGGTGTCGTATGACCCCTTAAGACACATTTGAGTGTTCCAATGTGTCCATAAAGGTCATGAAAACTTTCTAGGGGTTCTAATGCATGATAAGGCGTACTAAGAACCCTATGAAGTCCCCATGACCCCTTTTGACACATTTGAACACTCACTTATGTCCGAAGAGGTCGTAGGACCCCTTAAGATACATTTGAGGGTTCCAATGTGTCCATAGGGGTCATGGGGACTTCCTAAGGGTCCTAACACATGATAAGGCATACTAGGACCCCTAAGAAGTCCCCATGACCCCTTTTGACACATTGCAATGCTTAAGTGTGTCTGAAGGGGTCATAAGACCCCATAATACACACTTGAGGGATCTAATATGTCCATAGGGGTCATGGGGACTTCCTAGGGGTCCTAACATGTGATAAGGCGTACAAGGACCCCTAGGAAGTCCCCATGACCCATTTTGACACATTGGAATGCCCAAGTGTGTTCAAAGGGGTCGTAAAACTCCTTAAGAAACACTTGAGAGTTTTAATGTGTCCATATGGGTCATGGGGACATCGTAGGGGTCCTAACATGTGATAAGGCATACTAGGAACCCTAAGAAGTCCCCATGACCCTTTTGACACATCAGAACACTCAAGTATATCAGAAGCGGTCATAGGACTCCTTAAGCCACACTTGAGTGTTCCAATGTGTTCATAGGTGTCATGGGGACTTTCTAGGGGTCCTAATGCATGCTAAGGTGTACTAGGACCCCTAGGAAGTCCCTATGACCCCTTTTTGACACATTTGAATGCTCAAGTGTGTACGAAGTGGTCATAGGACCCATTAAGACACACTTGAGGTTTCTAATGTGTCCATAGCAGTCATGGGGACTTCCTAGGGGTCCTAATGTGTGATAAGGTATACTAGGACCCCTAAGAAGTCCCCATGACCCCTCTTGACACATTCGAATGCTCAAGTGTGTTCAAAGGGGTCGTTGGACCCCTTAAGAAACACTTAAAGGTTCCAATGTGTTCATTGGGATCATGGGGACTTCCTACGGGTCCTAACTCATGATAAGGTGTACTAGGACCCCTAGGAAGTCCCTATGACCCCTTTTGACACATTTGAATGCTCAAGTGTGTCAGAAGGGGTCGTAGGACCCCTTAAGACACACTTGAGGGTTCCAATATATCCATAGGGGTCATGGGGACTTCCTACAAGTCCTAATGCATGGCAAGGCGTACTAGGACCCCTAGGAAGTCCCCATGACTCCTTTTGACACATTCAAATGCTTAAGTGTGTCTGAAGGGGTTGTAGGACCCCTTAAGACACACTTGAGAGTTCTAATGTGTCCATAGAGGTCATGCTAACTTCCTAGAGGTCCTAATGTGTGATAAGACATACTAGGACCCTTAGGAAGTCTCCATGACCCCTTTTGACACATTCAAATGCTCAAGTGTGTTCGAAGGGGTCATACGACTGCTTAAGACCAACTTGAGGGTTCCAATGTATTGATAGGAGTCATGGGGACTTCCTAGGGGTCCTAACACATGATGAGGCATACTAGGACCCCTAAGAAGTCCCCATGACTCTTTTTGACAAATTTGAATGCTTAACTATGTTTGAAGGGGTCGTAGGACTTTTTAAGACACACTTGAGGGTTCCAATGTGTCCATAGGGGTCATGTAGACTTCCTAGGGGTCCTAACGCATGATAATGCATACTAGGACCCCTAAGAAGTCCTCATTAGCCCTTTTGACACATTAAAATGCTCAAGTGTGTCTAAAAGGGTCGTAGGACTGCTTAAGACACACTTGAGGGTTCCAATGTTTCCGTCGGGGTCATGCAGACTTCCTAGGGGTCTTAACACATGATAAGGCATACTAGGACACCTAGGAAGTCCCCGTCAACTCTTTTGACACATTGGAACTTTCAATTGTGTCTGAAGGGGTCGTAGGACACCTTAAGATACACTTGAGGTTTCCAATGTTTCCATAGGGGTCATGGGAACTTCATAGGGGTCCTAATGCATGAGAAGGCATACTAAGACCCCTAGGAAGTCCCCATGACCCCTGTTGACACATTTGAATTCTCAAGTGTGTTTGAAGGGGTCATAGGACCCCTTAAGATACACTTGACATTTTCAATATATCCATAGGGGTCATGGGGATTTCCTAGCGGTCCTAATGCATGATAAGGCATACTAGGACCCCTAGGAAGTCTCCATGACCCCTTTTAACACATTGGAACACACAAGTGTGTCTGAAGGGGTCGTAGGACACCTTAATTGACACTTGATAGTTCCAATATGTCCATAGGTGTCATGCCAACTTCTTAGGGGTTGTAATGAATGATAAGGCATACTAGGACCCCTAGGAACTCTCCATGATCCCTTTTGACACATTCAAATGCTCAAGTGTGTCCGAAGGGGTCGTAAGACCCCTTAAGACACACTTGAGGGTTCTAATGTGTCCATAGCGGTCGTGGGGACATCCTAGGGGTCCTAATGCATAATAAGGTGTACTAGGACCCATAGGAAGTCCCCATGACCCCTTTTGACATATTGGAATGCTCAACTATGTTCAAAGGGGTTGTAGGACACCATAAGACACACTTGAGGGTTCCAATGTGTCCATAGGGGTCATGGGGACTTCCTAGACATGCTAACACATGGTAAGGTGTACTAGGACCCCTAAGAAGTCCCCATGACCTATTTTGACACATTCAATTTCTCAAGTGTCTCTGAAGGGGTCGTAGGACACTTTAAGACACACTTGAGTGTTCCATTGTGTCAATAGGGGTCATGCAGACTTCCTAGGGGTGCTAACACATGATAAGGCATACTAGGACCGCTAGGAAGTCCCCATGACCCCTTTTGACACATTGGAAAACTCAAGTGTGTCTGAAGGGGTCGTAGGACTCCTTAAAACACACTTGAGGGTTCAACTGTGTCCATAAGGGTCATGGGGAATTTTTTAGGTGTCCTCATGTGTGATAAGATGTACTAGGACCCCTAAGAAGTCCCCATGACCCCTTTTGACAAATTAGAATGCTCAAGTGTGTCTAAAGGTGTTGTATGATCCCTTACGACACACTTGAGAGTTCCAATGGGTCGATAGGGATCATGGAGACTTCCTAGGGTTCCTAACCCATGATAAGGCATACTAGGACCCCTAGGAAGTCCCCATGACTGATTTTGACACATTGGATGGTTCAAGTGTGTTTGAAGGGTTTGTAGGACTCCATAAGACACACTATAGGGTTCCAATGTGTCCATAGGGGTCATGCGGTCTGACTAAGGGTCCTAACACGTGATAAGGCATACTAGGACCCCTAGGAAGTGCCCATGACCCCTCTTGACACTTTCAAACAGTCAAGTGTGTCTGAAGGGGTCATAGGACCCCTTAAGATGCACTTGAGGGTTCCAATGTGTCCATAGGGGTCATGCAAAATTCCTAAAGGGTACTAACGCATGATAAGGTGTACTAGAACTCAAGGAAGTCCCCATGATCCCTTTTGACACATAAGAATGTTCAAGTGTGTCCGAAGGGGTCGTAGGACCACTTAAGACACACTTGAGGGTTGAAATGTGTCCATAGGGGTCATGGGCACTTCCTAGGGGTCCTAACACATGATAAGGTGTACTAGGACATCTAGGAAGTCCCCATGGCCCCTTTTGAAAAATTGGAATGCTCAAGTGTGTTTGAAGGGCTCGTAGGACCCCTTAAGACACAATTGAGGGTTCCAATGTGTCCATAGGGGTCATGGGGACTTCCTACTGGTCATAACAGGTGATAAGGTGTAATAGGACCCCTAGGAAGTCCCCATGACCCCTTTTGACACATTCAAATGCTCCAATGTGTCTGAAGGGGTTGTAGGACCCCTTAAGACACACTTGAGGGTTTCAATGTGTCCATAGGGCTCATGGGGACTTCCTACATGTCCTAACACATGTTAAGGTGTACTAGGACCCCTAGGAAGTCCCAATGACCCATTTTCACACATTGGAATGCTCAAATGTGTCTGAAGGGGTGGTAGGACCCTTTAAGACACACTTGAGGGTTCCAATTTGTCTATAGGGGTCATGCTGACTTCCTAGAGGTCCTAACACGTGATGAGGCATACTAGGACCCTTAAGAAGTCCCCATGACCCTTTTTGACACATTCAAAGACTCAAGTGTGTTCGAAGGGGTCGTAGGACCCCTTAAGGCACACTTGAGGCTTCAAATGTGTCCGTAGGGGTCATGCGGACTTCCTAGGGCTCCTAACGTGTGATAAGACATACTAGGACCCCTAGGAATTCCCCACAACCCCTTTTGACACATTCTAATGCTCAAGTGTGTCCGTAGTAGTCGTAGGACCCCTTAAGACACACTTGAGGGTTCCTAGGTGTCTATAGGGGTCATGTGGACATCCTAATGGTTCTAATGCCTAGTATGGTGTCCTAGGACCCCTAGGAAGTCCCCATGACCCCTTTTGACACATTTGAACATTCAAGTGTGACCAAAGGGGTCATAGGAGCACTTAAGACACATTTGAGGGTTCCAATTTATTGATAAGGGTCGCGGGAACTTCCTATGGGTCCTAACTTGTGATTAGGTGTACTAGGAATCCTAGGAAGTCCCCATGACCCCTTTTGACACATTCAAATGCTCAAGTGTGTCTGAAGGTGTCATAGGACCCCTTAAGACACACTTGAGGGTTCCAATGTGTCCATAGGGGTCATGGGGACTTCCTATGGCTCCTAACATGGGACATGACATATTAGGATCTCTAGGAAGTCCCCATGACTCTTTTTGACACATTTAGATGCTCAAGTGTGTTTGAAGGGTCGTAGGACCCCTTAAGACACACTTGAGTGTTCCAGTGTGTCCATAGGGGTCATGCCAACTTCCTAGGTTTTCTAACGCGTGATAAGATGTACTAGAACCCCTAGGAAGTCCCTATGATCCCATTTGACACATTCGAATGCTCAAGTGTATCCGAAGGGGTTGTAGGACCCCTTATGACACACTTGAGGGTTCCAATGTGTCCATAGGGGTCATGCGGACTTGCTAGGGGTCCTAATGTTTGATAACATGTACTAGGACCCCTAGGAAGTCCCCATGACACCTTTTAACACATTTGAACACTCAAGTGAGTCTGAAGGGGTCATAAAACACCTTAAGACACAATTGATGGTTCCAATGTGTCCATAGGGGTCATGGGGACTTCCTCAGGGTCCTAATGCATGATAAGGCATACAAGGACACCTAGGAAGTCCCCATGACCCATTTTGACACATTCGAATGCTCAAGTGTGTTGGAAGGGGTCATAGGACCCCTTAAGACCAAATTGAGGATTCCAATGTGTCGGTAGGTGTCATGGGGACTTTCTAGGGGTCCTAATGTGTGATAAGGTGTACTAGGACCACTAGGAAGTCCCCATGACCTGTTCTGACACATTCAAATGCTCAACTATGTTTGAAGGGTTTGTAGGACCTCTTAAGGTAGACTTGAGGGTTTCAACATGTCCATAGGGGTCATGTAAACTTTCTAGGAGTCCTAATGCATGATAAGGTGTACTAGGACACCTAGGAAGTCCCCATGATCCCTTTTGACACATTTGAATGCTCAAGTGTGTTTGAAGGGGTCATAGGACCCCTTAAGATATAGTTGAGGGTTCTAATATGTCCATAGGGGTTATGGGGACTTTCTAGGGGTCCTAATGTGTGATAAGTCATGCTAGGACCCGTAGGAAGTCCCCATGACCCCTTTTGACACATTGGAATGTTCAAGTGTGTTCGAAGGGGTCGTAGGACACCTTAAGATACACTTGAGGTTTCCAATGTGTCCGTAGGGGTCATGGGGACTTTGAAGGGGTCCTAATGCATGATAAGGTGTTCTAGGACCTCTAGGAATTCCCCATGACCCATTTTGATAGATTTGAACTCTCAAGTGTGTCCAAAGGGGTCGTAGGACCCCTTAAGACACACATGAGGTTTCCAATGTGTCCATAGGGATCATGGGGACTTCCTAGTAGTTTTATTGCATGATAAGGTGTAATAGGATCCCTAGGGTGTCCCCATGATCCCTTTTGACACATTCTAATGCTCAAGTGTGTTCGAAGGGGTCATAGGACCCCTTAGGACACACATGAGGGTTGCAATATGTCCATAGGGGTCATGCAGACTTCCTAGGTGTTCTAACACATGATAAGGTGCACTACGACCCCTAGGAAGGCCCCATGACCCCTTTTGACACATTCATATGCTCAAGTGTGTCTGAAGGGTCGTAGGACCCCAAAAGAAACACTTGAGGGTTCCAATGTCTCCATAGAGGTCATCGAGACTTCCTATGGGTGCTAATGCATGATAAGGTGTACTAGGACCCCTAAGAAGTCCCCATGACCACTTTTGACACATTCAAACACTCAAGTGTATCCGAAGGGGTTGTAGGACCCCTAAAGGCACACTTGAGGGTTCCAATGTGTCCATTGGGGTCATGCCGACTTTCTAGGAACCCTAGGAAGTCCCCATGACCCCTTTTGACACATTTGAATGCTCAAGTGAGTCTGAAGGGCTTGTTGGACCCCTTAAGACACACTTGAGTGTTACAATGTGTCCATAGGGGTCATGCAGACTTCCTAGGGGTCCTATCAGGTGAGAAGGTGTACTAGGACCCCTAGGAAGTCTCCATGACCCCTTTTGAGACATTGGAATGCTTGAGTGTGTTCGAAGGGGTCATAGGACCCCTTCAGATGCCCTTGAGGGTTCCAATTTGTCCATATGGGTCATGGGGACTTCCTAGGGGTCGTAACACATGATAAGGCATACTAGGACCCCTAAGAATTCCCCATGACCTCTTTTGACACATTTTAATACTCAAGTGTGTTCAAAGGGGTCGTAGGACCCCTTAAGACACACTTGAGGGTTCCAATGTGTCCATAGGGATGATTGGGACTTCCTAGGTGTCCTAAAGCATGATAAGGTGTACTAGGACCCTTAGGAAGTCCCCGTGACCCCCTTTGACATAATGGAATTCTCAAGTGTATCGAAAGGGGTCATAGGACCCCTTAAGACACACTTGAGGGTTCCAATGTGTCCATAGGGGTCATGGGGACTTCCTAGGGGTCCTACCATGTTACAGGGCATACTAGGATTCCTAGGAAGTCCCCATGACCCCTTTTGACACATTGGAACACTCTAGTGTTTTCGAAGGGATCGTAGGACCCCTTAACACACTTGAGGGTTACAATGTTTCCATAGGGGTCATGGGGAATTCATATGGGTCCTAACATGTGATAAGGTGTACTAGGACCCCTAGGAAGTCCACATGACACCTTTTGACATATTCAAATGCTCAAGTGTGTCTGAAGGGTTCGTAGGACCCCTTAAGACACACTTGAGGGTTCCAATGTGTCCATAGGGGTCATGTTGACTTCCTAAGGGTCCTAATAAATGATAAGGTTTACTAGGACTACTAGGAAGTCCCCATGACCCCTTTCAAAACATTCAAATGCTCAAGTGTGTTTGAAGGGGTCGTAGGACACCTTCAGACACACTTGAGGGTTCCAATGTGTCAATAGGGGTCATGCAAACTTCCTAGAGGTCCTAGCTCATGATAAGGCATACTAGGACCCCTAGGAAGTCCCCATGACCCCTTTTGACACATTTGAATGCTCAAATGTGTCCGAAGGGGTCATAGGACCCATT
The DNA here is from genome assembly GCA_027943335.1 of Chamaecyparis obtusa. Classification (NCBI taxonomy): domain Eukaryota; kingdom Viridiplantae; phylum Streptophyta; class Pinopsida; order Cupressales; family Cupressaceae; genus Chamaecyparis; species Chamaecyparis obtusa. Next base: position 495,862 of record BSBK01000191.1, on the reverse strand, counting down.
AAGACACACTTGAGGGTTCCAATGTGTTCATAGTGGTCATGCGGACTTCCTACGGGTCCTAATGTGTGATAAGGCATACTAGGACCTCTAGGAAGTCACCATGACCCCTTTTGACACATTTTAATTTTTAAGTCTTTCCAAAGGGGATGTTGGACCCTTTGAGACACATTTGAGGGTTCCAATGTGTCTATAGTGGTCACGGGGACTTCTTAGGGGTCCTAACGTATGATAAGGTGTACTAGGACCCCTAGGAAGTCCCCATGACCCCTTTTGACACATTTGAATGCTCAAGTGTGTCTGAAGGGGTCGTAGGACCCCTTAAGACACACTTGAGGTTTCCAATGTGTCCATAGGGGTTATGGGGACTTTCTAGGGGTCTTAACGCATAATAAGGCATACTAGGACCCCTAGGAAGTCTGCATGGCTCCTTTTGACACATTCAAATTCTCAAGTGTGTCTGAATAGGTCGTAGGACCCCTTAAGACACACTTGAGGGTTTCAATGTGTCCATAGGAGTCATGTGGACTTCCTAGGGTTCCTAACACGTGATAAGGTGTACTAGGACCCTTAGGAAGTCCCCATCATGCCTTTTGACACATTCAAACACTCAAGTGTGTCTGAAGGGGTTGTAGGACCCCTTAAGACACACTTGAGGGTTCCAATATGTCCATAAGGGTCATGCAGACTTCCTAGTGGTCCTAATGCATGATAAGGCATACTAGGACCCCTAGGAAGTCCCCATGACCCCTTTTGACACATTCAAATGATGAAGTGTGTCCGAAGGGGTCGTAGGACCCCTTAAGACACACTTGAGGGTTCCAATGTTTCCATAGGGGTCATGGGGACTTCCTAGGGGTACTAACATGTGATAAGGCATACTAGGACCCCTAGGAAGTCCCCATGACCCCTTTTGACACATTGGAAGGCTCAAGTTTTTTTGAAGGGGTTGTAGGACCCCTTAAGACACACTTGAGCATTCCAATGTGTCCATAGGGGTCATGAGGACTTCCTAGTGGTCCTAACATGTGATAAGGTGTACTAGGACCCCTAGGAAGTCCCCATGACTATTTTTGACACATTTGAGCACTCAAGTGTGACCAAAGGGGTCATAGGACCCCTTAAGACACACTTGAGTGTTCCAATTTGTCCATAGGGGTCATGCGAACTTCCTAGGGGTCCTAACATGTGATAAGGCATACTAGGACCCCTAGGAAGTCCCCATGACCCCTTTTGACACATTTGAATACTCAAGTGTGTTTGAAGGGGACGTAGGACCTCTTAAGACACACTTGAGGGTTCCAATGTGTCCATAGGGGTCATGCAAATTTTCTAGGGGTCCTAACACCTGATAAGGCATACTAGGACCCCTAGGAGGTCCCGATGACCCCTTTTGACACATTCAAATTCTCAAGTGTGTCTGAAGGGGTCGTAGGACCCCTTAAGACACACTTGAGGGTTCCAATGTGTCCATAGGGGTCATGGGGACTCTTTCTCTCTTTTCCTTCTCTCTCCTTATCCTTCTCTCTCTCTCTCTCTCTGTGTGTGTCTCTCTCTCTTTGTCTCTCTCTATCTCTATCTCTCCACCTCTAGTGAACTATTCTTCAAAGCCTCCATTTCTATGTAGCTAGGGTTTACGATGCCTATAAAAGGCACAACTATGCCCCTCTATGGACTCATGCTCATGCTTGGAATCATATTATGTTCATGCCTTCCCTAAAATTTAATACAAAGATTTAGCCAGCCACCTTTAAAGACCTAAAAGAAATGAAAAATGAAATTTAGGTCAAAAATATATACCACATTTTTGTATGTAGTACCGTTAGCTTCAACAATCTAGTCGGCTTCCTCTGCTAAGGCATATATAACTTCATTAATGTCTACTCTGGGAGGAAGTTTATAATTTCCATATTTCCTCAAGCCCTAAAATATTTTCATCATTATCACTCTCCACCTCCACTCTCTCAATTTTGTCCTCTCCCTCTCCGCTGCACTTAGCTTAGCTATCCTTACCTACTCTTTAACAGAGATTCTCCAAAATTTGTATACAAAGTTATCCTATAGGAAAAAATGAAAAGTTTCCTTGAGAATATCCATAATTTGTATACAAAAGCATCATATAGGAAAAATGAAAAAAAAATAATAGCCAAAAGGTAAAATTTATCATTAACGCCGATAGTACCAAGGTCATACCCACTGTCAAATCCTAGCCTATGACATGCAAAATGAGCAAAGCAAGTGAAATGAAATGGATGTATGGATCAAATAGCGAAGGTGCATCAAATCAGATCAATATCATAATATATGAAAAAATACTATTACGGACAAAAATATTTGCATATTAATGGGAAAGAGTGGGAAGAGCTTCTTGGACCCATGATAGAAGTTACAAATAAGGAGGAAGAGATAGGAAGGGGAAAGGGACAAAGGAAAGAAGTAAGATATGCATGTGAGCCTATGTCACATGATGATGATGAGTACTCACCATCTACTAGTAGCTCAAGTAGTGATAGAAGCTCTTTAGTGCACATGTACACTGACACAAAAAATTCAGATAGACAAGTAACAAGTGTTGTGGTATTATCCACAGAGCAATGTGAAATGAAGCCTCAAATTGGTTCATTAGCAAGCAAAAAATTTGGTCATGCACTTCATTCTAGCACCACAAATATTTCTATTAGAAATGCCTATTTGTCAATGGCCTTGCATTTACGGGAGTTGGGAAACCAGGTTACTCATGTTGGGCATTATCCCTCAAATGTAAGTTCATTGCCACCTTTGGCAAGGCAGTTTCACTCCTCATTTTACAACAAAGGGCAGCCAACTATGATCCAAGGTTTTAATTCAGTTGAAAAGTGGAGAGCTTCTCAAGGTACTGATCTCTTTTGTAGAGAAGTTCCTGATTCATCTCAAGGTTCTCATTTAGGCTACCAACACCTTGGAGGTCCACAAATAGACCCATTGATTTCCCAAATTGGTAAAAGGGTAGATGCAAATTTGGAAAGAGTATCCCAATTGAAGAGAAATGGAAATCCTAGTGAGCATAAATTTATTGTAGATCCAGTGGGTGTATCTCCTCCACTGACAAATATAACTGCTTCCACAGACTTGAGTTTAAATGGAGACTGTCTGTTCCCAAACATGCCCCAGTAGAGCATATGAACTAGATGTTGCTTGAGTAAAGAAGATAGTGGTTTATTAAAGTATCTGCATTATCCCACTTGCTATTAGTTACTACTTTTTGAGTGTCTTGCTAGCTACATTTGTGTGGGATTACTGTAATATATAATGTCCTCATGCAAGTACATGCTAGTTTTTGTAAACATTTTTTGTTGTAAAGGGTTAGTGAGCAATATCAAAGAAAAGGTTCTTGCATGTGTTATTTAGACACATATCAATTAGGAAACCACTTTTCTCCCATTACATGGCAGAAATGCCTAATTCACTTTGTCGGTATCAATAAGTAGCAAGATGAGGGAAGAAATATTTGTAAAGAGGAAGTACAAATGTTACCGTCCAAAACCATGTGGAGAGTAATATTCTTCTCTTGATTGTAATAAGAAACTCAAAATGTAGAAGACAACAAATAGCTGGGGCATTTATTTCCTATGACCTATGTCAATTTTAGTTCAATTCATATTGATGATATTCTCAATGTGTAAAAATAAACTAATGTGTTATTTTAAAATGGTGTTGACTAAAATTTATGAACATATGTCAAATATCCATTTTTTCTAGAATTTGAAATAGAACCAGTGGTAATATAATCAAATTTGTAAATTTCACATCCAATCATTGGATGTTAATCAAAAGTACAACATAGTAATATTTTTGAACTAATAAACAATCTTAGTCTTACTTCAAACGTACTCCCCTTCTCTCTCTCCTACTCTCTCCCCTTCCCCTTCTCTCTCTCTCCTACTCTCTCTCTCTCTCTCTCTCTCTCTCTCTCTCTCTCTCTCTCTCCACTTCCCCTTCTCTCTCTCTACTACTCGCTCCCTATCCCCTTCTCTCTCTCTCTCTCTCTCTCACACACACACACACACACACACACACACACACACACACCTTCTCACTCTCTCTCTTCCTCAATGGCTGCCCATGAATTTTTTAAATGGCTGATTGATTTTTTAATAGTTGTAAAATACATATTAATATATTATACATATAGAATAATATATAATATATGATATATAATGTAACATTTAATATTAATATATATTAAATAATATTTAATGTAAAATGTATATTATATAATATTTAATATATATAATATATAATCTAATATATATCTGTGTGTATGAATTTTTTACCTAACTATAGACACAACACTTCAGTAAAACATTAAAGGTTAGCAAAAATCAAAATCATGCAATAGAATGAAAACTTAACTAACCAGGCGATTTACTGCCTTCTAGTAGGTGTGAGTATGATCTTCTTAGATTAGACCGAGACCAGTGACATTGATGACACCTAAATGAAAGATTTGAATGCAAGATAGAAATGAAGTAATGAATGCAAATTAATCTATATTTTTGGGTTTTCTATGCAATAAGAATGAGAAATCTGGATATGAAACTATTCTAGAATGAAATTGACCTATGAATATGCAAAGTAAGATAACAATGATATGAAATAAAACTAAAATGAATTGAAAACAAGATTGATCTCACAAAAAGTTGTTGATTCACAAGAGGCTTCAATTCTTCAGATGTCCATTCTCTAGAGTAAGTATGCAAATTTTGTGGATCTGATGGATGTGAAGAGTTGAGCCTTGATTTTATAGAAATCTAGGGCTTGAGGATGCATTGAGAAAAGCCATAAATCACTCTTGATAAACTCAGGTTGATTTTTGAGTTAACAAGAAATTAAGAATATTTAATTCATAAAATCATGCAAAAGCAATTTTTATCTCAAAATAGAGCTTTAGTTTTTTTGTTTTTTTTTCAACTCATGATTAGATGTTGAGTTTCAATTTTAAAATTGATTGTTAATTTCTAGTTGCCTGCTTTTTTTTATTGTGCATGATTTAATATGAATTAATTTAATAAATAAAGTGATTTATTCTCCACTTAACCGATTTTGAATTAAAATAATTGATTTATGGGTTAATCAATTATTAAATCAAACTTTATTCCAAAACTATATTATTAAAATTTGACAACTGACATGAATTAATTAAATAAGAATTTAATGAATTAGTCATGAGATTTTAGATTTATTGTCAAAATTAAATAATACAATTTAGGAATAATTTAATTAAAATCAATTAAATAATTAAGTGGTAGTATTAAATCTAATTAATTAAATATTCAGAATATTCAATTAATCAAACTTTTAGGATAAATAGGATTTATCACCAAATAATAATTAAATTAAAGATAATTAGGATAAATAAGAATATTACTAGGAATATTCCCCGATGCAGAATTTAGGATAATCAATTAGGATTAAATAATGTGCAAATGTGCCTTGGGTTAGGACTTTGATGTCGATTTCATTCAAATTTGAAGATGTAGGAGGTTAATGAACCTATAGCCCATTTTTGGGGTATTACATTTTGCCCCTCTTTGAATTGTTGTGTGAAGCGTAGTGGTTCAAAGACAGTCTGTGTAGGATGTTGAAACTAATGTTTGAAATTGAAATTGATATGAAACAGAAACTGATTGAACTTGATATGAAGATAATAGGTCCTGAATGACCACAGATAATGTTAACTATAACAACAAATGAACCGATGATTGTGAAGAAGTGTCAAAATGCCTGATTCTAAACCTTATGATTGCGAAAAAGTGAATGACCGATTATAGACCCGATTGTTGATAAGAATCACATTGGTATCACATCTGAACCCTTCAATTATGAAGAACCAAGGAAATAACACTAATGAACCAATGGTTAAAAAAGATTGATATAGTTTACAAGATTAGGAGAATACCAGATTGATATGGATCTCGATGAATCTGATATGCCCCAAGCGATGATTGATTTGCCCCGAGCGATGAGGTCTTTTGATGAATCAGCAACTAGATGTGGTTGTTGTCTTGATTACTGAGGAAAGATATGATTTCAAATTTAGATTACAAACTTGAATGATATGAAATGCCATGCCCCTTTTGGGATTTAAATTGAAATTTGACAAGAAAAGTCAGCATTGATAGTTTAGAAGCATGTTAATTGATTTGAGAAGTGGTTGTACACATTCGAGAATGCGTTCTGCATCGTTTAGAGGTCCTAGAGACCAAGTTTGACTAGGTTAAACCATGAGTTGACCATAGTTGACCAAGTTGAAATTTTGATAGTTTGATATCAGATAATCAGTTAAGTTGAATACTGGATTTGTGTGATGATTGAAGGTTGATTATGCAAGTAGCTAATAATATGAATGATCTCAAATTTCAATTTTGATCCTGAAAAAAGATTCTACTTATTATTTCGTTGGATGGACCTTCGTGTAAGGTTTCAGCTCTTGTTAGATTTGAAGTTGCAATTTGAAGAATTGTTTAAGCATTGAAGTTTAGCCAACCATTGTGAGATCATGCAAACACGCAAAATGCAAAGAGACATGCAGAATGAAATGCAACCTAAGACCTAGGACCTAGTCACTGATCATGTGTTGGTCATTTTCATCATTGAATTTTTAGGTAACCAGATAAATCAATACAATGCCCACTAGTTATGAAACCATAGACATATGAATATCAATTTGTATGCGCAAGAATCAATACAACACCCACTGATTAAGAAACTATGGATATATGAATATTGATTTTGTTTTTGGAATGTCAGATTAGATATAAGCACCAAGGCATAAACACCAGGATGACCTGAATATCATGTCCATTTTGATATAGCAATTTGTATAAGCATCAAAACATAAAAGTCGTGATGACCAGAATATGCCTTGCATTACAAACACATCAAATAGTCAAGAGATCATTCTAAATCCAGTGTGAATTACCCGTAGTGACCCTTTATCATCCACATCCTTAGGCAAGATCATGTTTCACAGTAGGAGAAAGAACTCACTCAAAAAGACAATAGTTAGATCAAACTTCCTTTAATTTTTTGGGTATCAATGGTCAAGGTACGCATGGCCATCCAATTCGAGATAGAGGCTCTTACAGTCGGACACCATTTCAATCCATAATTTCCAAAGTTGTTAGATTTTCACATACAAGTAGAAAACAAAGAAAAGATTATGCCCCCAGTCATCACTCTCTATATCCTATAAATGACATCATCAAAGAGCTCAAAGGGACACAATATGAAAAAATCTCAATGCGAATCAGTAAGCATACAAGGAGATAAAAGAAATGAAAAAGCATAGATTGTTTTCAGTTTGTTTTGATGTTTGATTGTGTTGTTGTAGATGCAAAATCCTTTTTGGAGAGGAGACAAACTGACTGACTTAGATGAAGCTTCAAAGGACCTTGACTGGATATGACTCATTTGAGGTATATTGGAGACCATAGGATATGACATTGATTCCCCCAAGTGTTAAGCATTGATAGGATATAGACGCTTGAGCTTGATTGGTGTATAGACCGACTTATTGAAAATAGGAATGTAGAAACAAACCAAGAGATATGTACAAACTAAAGCAAGACTGAAAGCTAGGAAAGACCAAGATTGCACTGATAGATGGAGCATTTTGAAACAAGTGGCACCCATTTGCCAAGATTTTACCATCTTGGTAGAGATTCTATTTTTGCTACCAAGGCGCCTATTTCTAAGTTTTCACCAAGACACTTTTTCTTTTTCTTTTTTTTTGTATTTTTCATTTTTTCAATTTTTTTGTACTTTTGATATTTTTTACTTTTTTTTGTGAATCATCAAGGTGCCTATTGCTAGTTTTTCACCAAGATGTTCATTTTTTTAGGACTTTTTCAAAATTTTCAGATTTTTTTAGGACATTTTACCATAGATTGAATGCCTTAGGTGAGGAATTTCTTCAGATGGAGACTGTTGATTGGTTCTTGGAGCTGTTCTCCTTCAGTCATTGAGAGTTGATAGGCACCAGAGCCAAAAGTAGTAGTGATTACAAAGGGACCCAACTACTTGGGTTCAAACTTCCCCTTGCACTCTTTATGTGATTGATTTTTACGATTCTCTCCCAAGACTAGATCACCAACCTGAAATTCTCTATGTGTGACTTTCTTGTTATAGCCTCTAGAAATTCTCTTCTAATACACTCTGAGATGATTATATGCTACTTGCCTGTGCTCATCTAGTAGTTCAAGTTCTTGCAACTTAGACACTCTGTAGTCATCATTAGTTACTAGACCATGCATTTTGATTCTTAGTGATGGGATTTCAACCTCAATAGGTAGTACCAATCAGACCTATAAACTAAAGTGAAAGGCATAGCCCCAGTAGGTATTCTGATACTTGTTCTGTAGGCCCAAAGAGCTGGATTGATCATGAGATGCTAGTCTCTTCCTATTTTATTAATTGTATGGTGCAAGATTTTTAATAGATTCTTGTTTGAAGCCTCTTCTTGGCCATTCTCTCGAGGATAGTAGATAGATGACCAATGCTGTGTAATCTTTAATTTGGCACATAAATCATCCAAGTCTTTGTTCTTAAATTGTCCACCATTATCTATGATTATAGAATGTGGAATACCATACTGACATATGATGTAGTTCAAGATGAACATAGATATTTGTTTTCCATTTGCTTGTGTTAAAGGGACTGCTTCTACCCATTTTGTAAAATAATTTGTAGCTGTGACTATATGGGTATGTCCATTAGAAGAATGAGGATGTATAGCTCCTATAAGATCAAAGGTCCATTGATGAAAAAGCCATTGTGTAGTGAAGGGAATTAGATCTCTCCTTGGAGCATGAATTAAGTTGCCATGTACTTGGCACTTTTGACAGTTCTTAGCAAACTTGATAGCTTCTTTTTCCATTGCAAACTCCCAAGCAAGATCATATCGTACAATCCCAATGTCTAGCAAGGTGGAGAACAAGAGGGATTAGCAAGCTATTGGAAGAGATGGAATACAAGAGAATGAAAGAGAATGAAGGGAAGAAATCCTGAAGGGAAAACTCCTCAAGGGTACCCAAGCTAGGGAAAAATGTCATGTAAAGCACATTTGGACAAGCAATGAAAGGCCAGCATAGGATAAGTCACAAAAGCATAATGCCAAAGAAGGAAAGGATGTAGTCCAAAGGAGTAGAGATGTCAAGAGGCTTCATTGTACTATGTTTTACTCTTTTTTTTCTATTAGATCAAGACCAAAGGTGAAAAGGATAGCGAAAGGCTAGAATGAATGGAGGAAAAAAAATATGAAGGCTAAATAGGAAGGGAATAAAAGCAAGATCTTCGTAAGATAGCTCACAAGATAGCTAAACATGAATGGAATAAAAACAAGATCATCGTAAGATAGCTCACAAGATAGCCAAATGTTCATGTATAGGTCAACATTGTCAAGATCAAAAAGAGAAGATGGAATGGATGAAATATGTAGAAGAATTACGCATGATGCCTGATTGCCAAGTTTTCATCATGATACTTATCCAAGGTGCCACAAGGGAGTGGTTTTCACCATAGGATGAATTTATTTCTCTTTACTTTTTCTACCAAGGCACCTGTTTCCAGATTTCCACCAAGGCACATTTTCAATTTTTTTTGGAAGAAGGAAAGCTTTTTAGATAATTCTCCTTGAAAGGATAAACCATGATATGCCAAGGATTCAAGATGATATATGCTCAAAGATGATGATAGGGAAAGGAAGATGGAAGAGAAAAAATGGAGGATAAGGTTTTATGTAAAGTGAGTGAGGTTGGAAGATAGGAGGAATAGGCAAATGAGGAAAAAGGATAGAAGGTAGAAGGATAATGAATGGAAGGATTGTGAAAGGGTAGATGGAAAGGAAGGTAAGATCAACATCAACACACATGTTGAAGGGTGGTGAGAGGATGGAGGAAACATGAATGAAGGAATACATGAAGGAATATGGTGAATGGATAGCAGAGGTTGCGGTTTAGGTACATGGAATGGAAGAATGTTTGTGGAAGAAGATGAAGTGGAAGTCTTTGGAAGCTTGAATGTCAACTTCACTTGTTTCTCAACATTAGGCTCTTTCAAGAGAGACTTTGGAATCCATATAGCCATAGGATTTTTATTTCTTTTTGATGATTTAGAGATAATATCTTCAATAATGGATTTTGGAACCCATACTTGTCTTGTAGTTTTTTTCTTAGATATCTCTTTTGACTTTATCCCTGCATGTCGATTAGAGGAGACATGGTGATCTTCTCTTTTTGATGAATTTTTGTATTGCTTATTTTTCTTATAGTGAACATTCAAGTTACTTCCAAAAGACTTGGGACTTGTGGAAGAAGAAGGAGGATATGACTGGTTTAGATGGGTGGGTGGATGAAAAGGATTCAAGGGTATGCATCTATGTTGATCTTGAGGAAAGATGGGAGATGGAGGGATGTAAGGATCCAAGATGGATGGAAAATTAGGAGAGTTAGGAGGGGAAAGTGAAGGGACATAAGGACCCAAGATGGAAGGCAGACATGAAGCCCTTTGTAGTGGTGGAAGAGGTCCAAGGATGGAAGTGGAAGACGCAAAAGGATAATCAACAAGTTTATCAACATTTATATGACAACCAAGGACATCAACACCTTTAGAGTGAGCATTAGGATTTTCAATAGAATCATGGACATCTTGAATATGAGAACCTTCTTTGATAGGATTGTTCAAAGCTTACAAAGACTTAGGAAGAGTAGAAAGTGGAAACGAACATGAAGTGGTAGAATAAGAAGATGAAAGACTTTGATCTTGATAAGGATCTTTGGATAGCATAAGCACATTATTTTTTTCTTAATTTTCAATAGGCTTAACATTGGAAGTAACAACACCATTTTTACCAACCTTAATGGAAGTATCATCTTTGGAAAGCACAAGTGTAGTAAGGTTATTTTGATTGTCAATAAGCTCAACAGTGTAAGTAGTATCGTGATCTTGCTTAGGAGAAGACTTAAGACATGATGGAATGCATGAGAAAGGGTGTGTAGGATTAAAAGAACCATGGAATGGATAAGAGACATCATGAAAAAAATTGGATGACATGGAGGTTTCTTGATCTTGATCTTTCTTTATGTTATTTTCTTTATCATTTTTAGAGTCCTCTTGACATGGAGCCACTTCTAAGGACAAGGAAGCATGTTGAAATTGTATTGAAGACTTTGGAAGAGATGGTGAAGGACTAGCTAAAGTAGGCATTATAGCATATAAAAGCTTAGGCTCTTTGGGTTTAACATTATTGAAAGTATTTGCAGCCAAGTGAAGGTTAGCTTGAGTTTCTTTGAGAGGTAGCCCTTGAGGATAACTATAGGAAACCGTATGAAAAGTATTAGGACCTTTGGTGGATGAAGGACTTGTGAAAGATTTGAAAGACTTGGAAGCTTTAGGAAATGTATGGGCATTGGAGGAAGTAGGGGATGGAAGGGAACCATCACAAGACAAAGGTTCAACATTAACATGATCTTTCTTGAGAGTATACTCTTTATTTTCAGCATGAGATTTCTTAGAGGAAAGATCCTTATAGTATTGACATTTCAAATAAGTGTGGTACATTTTATATTCCTCAATAGAAGTAGATGTATCATCTAGGTATTGTTCACAAAAATCATCAAAGTCTCTTTCAAAATCAGAATCATATGGATCACCATCATGTCTATCCAATGTGATGTCCCATTTCCAGTAAGCACGAGCACATGATGAGGAGGACTCTTAAGAACAGAGGTGTCATAGGTATCATTATATTGTCCATCATCATAGTTATCATAGTCTTCAAAGATGGATGTGTCACTCTTTGTGGAAGAGGTATCAAAAGGGTTATCATGTTGCTCATTATGGTATGTCTTGAGAAGAGAAGTAAGACTCTTGGGAGAATTAGAAGAGGAATGAGATCGTGGAGAAGAGGAAGGTGAAGACCTAGCAGAGGAAGAAGATGTGGATGATGAGGAATGATGAGAAGACTTAGAATATGAAAGATGTTTGGAAGAAGAAGGTCGTGACATGACCATGCGTATGATCCTAGCAAAGGCATCTGATTCAATCAATTTTTCATTTATTTTCATCATAAATTTTTCACTCATGGGCTTTTTGGAATAATACTCTTCGAATTGAGTAATGAGTTCGAGATCATCCATTTTCAAGAGAGGTTCCATAACAAGATAGCTGAAATTCATGGTTCTAGAAGAGGAGGAATCAAGCATGGAAGTGACAGAAGAGGTGAATAGAAGAAAGAAGACTAGATAATAAGAGAAAAAGAATCAAGAAGACATGAAGAGTTTTAGGAAGAAGAGGAAGAAGCGTGAAGGAATAGGAGAAATGATGGAAATGGGAGACTAGGAAGACATGAGAGATGTGGAAGAAAGAAGACCCAGAGTCATTTTGTGCAAATTGATACCATTTAATTTCATTTGGATGTTGAGAAACATGTCATAGCACCTGAGATTTGACCCAAACCGACCAAGGATGACTAGAATTGACAAGAATCAGTTCACTAATTTGACAGAATTTGGGAATAGGCTGTAAAAAATGGATTTCTGACAAATTTGACCAATCTCTGACAACTTTGAATTTGGCTTTGATACAAGTTTTGAAATTTTAGGATGACTTTTGACACCAGAAAGGATTTTTGCTTCAGATTTGCAATTTTTCAATTTTTTAGTATCAGTTTGTTTGCAAATTTTTCTGTCCAGTTTTTGAAGATCTGTGTAAAAGTTTTTCTCAAGTAACCAACTAGATATCAAGCACACAAAATAGCAAGCAAGGGGAGCAAGCAATCATCTAAAAATAATGAACAAGGGCAAAAGCAACCTTGTGCATAAACAAGGAATAGTGATCTATTGTGCTAATCCCTAGAAATACTACTTGTGTATGTTTCAAAAAGTTTTTCAATACCACACATATTCCTAGAAAATGAAAAATTTGGCCTCACTAGGGTGTATAGTAATGGTCCGACTTTGCAACTTTTGTGATCTCAAGAGGGTGAACTCTAATCCAAGTGCACCAGGGTTTTGACACAGTTTGAGAATTTAATCAATTAGGAGTTGCTAGGGAGATCTGACAGCCCAGTAAGAGACCACACCTATGAAGATTTCCTCTACAAGGACATTTATATAGCGGTTGTTGCTACCACAATGAAAATGGATATTACCAGTTGAGGTTCCATCCACATGGTTGACCCAATTAAGGGAATGTCCACTATGGTTAACCCTCTCTAAAGGTGACTCACCAAAGATACCACATGGGGATTGGTTCCAGATTCAGGGATCTCAGTTTCTAATACTACCCAAAAAGGGAGTAGAGCATAGTCCTCTAGCCTTTTCAACTTTAACCAAAAAAAAGAAGATAGATTAATCTGACAAATTAAGACCAAGATTAACTCACAAAGATCTATGACGTCAACCACTTATGATCTATCAACCCCTCCGGAGAGAGAATGTATCAATCAAAAGTTGAAGACACACAAATCTAGTAGAACGTGAGACGCTCTCAGTAACTTCCCTACCTACAAGGGGTTCTCTCATTGAGAAGAGCTTCACTGGAAACCCACTCTCTCAAGAACCACAAATAGTGTTCATAGGGGCTATTTACTATGTGTAATAGATATGTGAAAAACAAATTTATGTTCGTTTTAGAGCTCAAAACTGAAGTGTGAATTATGAAAGTTGTAAAGGCACTCAAGCTTGACACAAGAAAGTTTGTTTTATGTCCCAAAATAAAGTGTTATTAGATGTAACATAATACCTGAGTTCCTTGCAATGTTCTTAGTAGGTTTTACCTATTTTAGCAATTTTTGTTGAGCTTTTCCATGCAAGCAAGCTATGAACTCTCCAACAAGCCAACAAGCCAACAAGCAAACAAGATATGCAAGGTATATTCAACTTATGAAAACACCAGGGTTAGATATGAAAACTAATTGTTAGGAGAAATAATAACTAGCAAATAATCCAAATGACAACTCATCATGCATTGAATCATATGAAAAATAAGTGCATACCCATCACAAAAATTTTATTTGTTTTGCACTTGACCTAGTCAACAAGATCTAATTTTTTTTATATGATTTTGGCAATAAAAATAGAAATGTAAAATAGAGACCCTTTCTAAAAAATAAAGAAATTTCCAAAAATGTAAAATTTTTAGAAAAATCTCTTCATTTGTGCCTTGGAGACCCCTTTTACCAAAATATACCAGTTTTTGTAAATCAACTATTTGAGCTATTATATTGCATCAAAATTTAAACCACAAAGAATGGATCCCCTATAGAATTTAAAGAGATTTCCAAAAAATTAAAAATTTCTAAAAAATATGCTAATTTACACCGAAAATGAATTATTTATGAAAAATAAAGAAAACATTATTAAAAATTCAAAACATCTTAGAAAATTTTGAATTTTTTATCGAAGCTTCTGTGGTACGTCTTCAACCTTTAAAAAAATTCCAAACCAAAACTCCAAGCTATTTGGGAGATATAATTAAATCTTTGAAAATTTAGGGTTTTTAGTCTACAAGTAAATCTGCACAAGGGAGTTAGCTCCAAAAAAAAATCAAAACTAGCATGTAAAGGTGGGTTGCCCCACGGTGGGCACCAGAAATGTGTGTGTGAATTTTTTACCTAACTATAGACACAACACTTCAGTAAAATATTAGAGGTTAGCAAAAATCTAAACCATGCAATAAAATGAAAACTTAATTAACCAGATGATTTACTGCCTTCTAGTAGGTGCGAGTATGATCTTCTCAGATTAGACCGAGACCAGTGACATTAATGACACCTAAATGAAAGATTTGAATGCATGATAGTAATGAAGTAATGAATGCAAATTAATTTATATTTTTGGGTTTTCTATGCAATAAGAATGAAAAATCTAGATATGAAACTATTCTAGAATGAAATTGATCTATGAATATGCAAAGTAAGCTAACAATGATATGAAATAAAACTAAAATGAATTGAAAACAAGATTGATCTCACAAAAAGTTGTTGATTCGCAAGAAGCTTCAATTCTTCAGATGTCCATTCTCTAGAGTAAGTATGCAAATTTTGTGGATCTGATGCAAATTTTGTGGATTTTGTGGATGTGAAGAGTTGAGCCATGATTTTATAGAAATCGAAGGCTTGAGGATGCATTGAGAAAAGTCATAAATAACTCTTGATAAACTCAGGTTGATTTTTGAGTTAACAAGAAATTAAGAATATTTAATTCATAAAATCATGCAAAAGCAGTTTTTATCTCAAAATAGAGCTTTAGTTTTTTTGTTTTTTTTTTCAACTTATCATTAGATGTTGAATTTCAATTTTAAAATTGATTGTTAATTTCTAGTTGCCTGCTTTTATTGATTGTGCATGATTTAATATGAATTAATTTAATAAATAAAGTGATTTATTCTCCACTTAACTGATTTTGAGTTAAAATAATTGATTTATGGGTTAATCAATTATTAAATCAAACTTTATTCCAAAACTATATTATTAAAATTTGACAACTGACATGAATTAATTAAATAAGAATTTAATCAATTAGTCATGAGATTTTAGATTTATTGTCAAAATTAAATAATACAATTTAGGAATAATTTAATTAAATTCAATTAAATAATTAAGTGGCAGTATTAAATCTAATTAATTAAATATTCAAAATATTCAATTAATCAAACTTTTAGGATAAATAAAATTTATCGCCAAATAATAATTAAATTAAAGATAATTAAGATAAATAAGAATATTACTAGGAATATTCCCCAATGCAGAATTTAGGATAATCAATTAGGATTAAATAATGTGCAGATGTGCCTTGGGTTAGGACTTTGATGTCAATTTTGTTCGAATTTGAAGATGTAGGAGGTTAATGAACCTATAGCCCATTTTTGGGGTATTACAATATCTAATATATAGTTTTTGATATATAATATATCATATGAAGGATGAAGAAATGAGAGGGAGAAAGGGGAGGGAAAAGTGAAAAATCAAAATTCTGCCGGCATTTTTGGGTACCTGATTAGGCTCGATATTGCTTTGTGAACCAAACCTACATGGTCAACTATTGAAATGTCTCAAAAATGTGTTTTTCCCCTATTTCTCTGAGTTCCAAACTTCGACCATGTAGCTGACGACTTTTTTTCACCCGAATTTGATGAAATGAAAAGGGTATCTTAAGGAGATTATCAGCTTTATATCGATATAATTGCTGTCAAATTTTGAATTCGGTAAGTAATTATTAGTTATTTTCTAATTGAGTTACTTCTAAAGTGCTGATTTATATACTAATTGAAAAATGACTATAACTTTCAGATGGTATAACATTTTTGAAATCCAAAAAATGCGTCACATTCTATGCTTCACCTACTATAAGGAATTTTTTTTTTTTTGAATTTTGTAAAGTTTTGAATGAGTTAAGGTGGTCAGACACGAGATTTTTTTATTCTAAAAATGTTGTAGCAGAAAATTCATAATTAATTATTTTTTTAGAATAAAATTACAAAAAAATATGCATCACATTCGGGCATGAGTCTACTACTTATATATAAAATCTTATAATAAAATATTATCATTTGATAATGATTAAGGTGGTCAGACATACACCTACTTCTTATTTTTTTCCAGAAAGTTTTGTACTGCTGCATTGAAATCTATACTTTTCACCAGTCATAATAACTTTTTTTCAAAAAAGGCCTAGTAGTTTAGAAACTACATTCAATTTCTACAGATTCTATTCTTACAACTTTTTGATATTAGGTTGATAGCTAGTTGAAATTTTCATGTCAAGTTGACTAATCTTGATTTGCTGATTTTTCATTGCCACTTAAGGGGATAGTTTGGCCCCTCATGATCTTGCACATACCCTTTAGCTACATAAGTTAACACTTTAGCTATCTCATTGCATAGGATTATGACACATAAAAACACCTTGTCTAGTTTTACCTCTCACCTTATATCTATAAGAAAGGTCTCTCATATACATTTTCATGTCCATTCTTGTATTCATGATCAAAAAAGATCTATTATTGTCATTTTCTCTCTTGTGGAATCTTTTTGTTCTTTGGGGCTCTTAGAGATGTTTGAAGAGTTACTGGAATCAACTCCTACAATTCTAAACTCATTGACATCCCCCAAAATTTTATCACATAACAAACATGTTTTCTAGACTCAATTCTCTTCCCTTAAGATAGAACAATCTCTTAAACAATGCATGAGTTTAGCTTTGACCAAGATCTTTTCTTCATAGTTTGTCATTTATTACTAACACCTTACATAATCTCTCATAAGTGATATTCATCAACATTATAACAAAGCCCTTAGTTATGATGAAATTTTGTGTAAATTTTATAAATCATTATAAGTCATATTTGGTCTTAACATGTTACAAATTTATCATGAACAAATTGTTATAAAATCACTAGGACCTATTATAAACACATGAAATATTGATTTCTAATTAAAAGCTAGTGATCTTGAGTAGATTGGTGATTGGTAGTTAATCATTCTCTTTTGTACACAGTTAAATAAGCTCTTGAACTCTATATTGACCGATTTCTTCCACTAACCACTTCTCTAGAGTGGACTAGTTTTATCAAAGCTTACTATATTCTAGACAATAAAATTATTCTTTGGAAAGGTATTCAATCAACTATGTATTCATATAACAATATGACATCTTTTTAAAGGCTAAATTTATTAATTCCTATGACCTTGAATTGACTAATTTTTTTTATTTATGCACGCTTTAGCTTTCAGTTTAGTCTTGAACTTTCTCTCTTTGGTTTGAATGTGATTTTAATTGATTCGCCATTAATCAAACTATTAGTATTCCTTATTTGTGTAATTTCACTATATTAAAATAAGGTCTGGGTTAAAACACAATAGTGTGTCCCACTTTTTGGGACGAAGAAAATCAGCTTTCTACAAAAAAAAATTTAGGGCCTTCGCTCAAAGGGGGTACTTCAGGCGAAGGGGAAGACCCACTTCGCACAAAGTACCCTACATAGGGTACTTCACATGAAGTACCTTGTGTAGGGTACTTCACATGAAGTACCTTGTGTAGGGTACTTCACGAGAAGTACCCTACGTAGGGTACTTTGCACAAAGTGGGGTCTTCATGCGAAGCCCCTTTTGGCCGGATTTCTTTCTAAATTTCCAGCATTCCTTTTTTATTTTCATTGTTTACTATTTGGATTTTATGGACCTAGAACTTAGAGAGAACCAGTGACATCCAGTATGACATCAGCACCTCTTGAGATTTTTTTAGCTCTTCAGATTGTTAGTAGTATCAGGTACACTCATTTTCTTATTTTTTATTGTAAATTCTATGTTTTATATTTATCTTAGTTAGTTATTTGTTTTAAATTATTTTTAGTTTGTAAAAATGTTAGAAAATTGTAGCTAAATATTAGAATATGTTAGAAAATGATAGTAGAATGATAGAAAATCAAAGTAGAATTGTTAGAAAATGTTAGAAAACATTAAAAATCGTAGTATAAATGTTAGAATATGTTAGAAAATGATTGAAAATCGTAGTAGTTTGTTAGCGGCTCTTATAAAATATTTACAAAATATTAGAAACCGTAGTGGTTGAACCCACAATAGTGGGTTACACTTTTTTAGAGGAATGAATTCGACCCAAAAAGAGAATCCTTTTAAAAAATCCCTTCCTACTTTCCATAGAAACTAACCCAAACTTTTGATCGTAAGTAAGAAACTTCCAATCGAAAGTCCAAAAAGTCCTCACTTTCGATCGAAAGTGACTTTCAATCGTAAGTAAGAAAGAACTTTCAATCAAAAGTCTCATATTAAGGACTTTCGATCAAAAGTGTAAAGTTAGGTTTTTTTTCTGGGTTTTTAACCCATCGAAAGTGACTTTCACTATCACTTTCAGCAACAGTGAAACTTTTGTGACTTGGCTTCCGATTGATCAAATGTTGCTTTCAGGTTTTTAATTTTTTTTTAAATTATTTGAAGTTTTTTATATATAGATTTAGTATATATGCATGTATACATGTGTGTGTGTGTGTGTGTGTGTATATATATATATATATATATATATATATATATATATATATATATATATATATATATATATGCATATATGCATGTATATATGCATGTACATATATGTATATATGCATATATACATGTATATATGCATGTATATATGCATATATACATATATATATGCATGTATATATGTGTATATATGCAAATATACATGTATATATACATACACACACACACACATATATGTGTGTGTGTGTGTGTTTGTGTATGCATATATATGCATATATACATGTAAACCTGTATATATATGTATATATGCATATATACATGTATATATGTATGTATATATGTGTATATATGCATATATACATGTATATATGCATATATATGTGTGTGTGTGTGTGTAAGAATTTGTAAATAGCAAAGATTGAACCAAGGATCTAGAGGTTGAAGAAAAGAACAAGAGAGAAAATATGAATGCAATGATGGATTGAATAGATCCAATGAATTCACCTTGAATGATTGATATATATGATTACATAATAAGCTTCCTTATATAGGAAAGGCAATATGAGAGAATGATAAGGAGCTGATAAGCTATCTCCTATGCTAGGTGTAATCGCATGTCCACCAAATGTGGATCATCCTCCATTATGCAATAAAGTATGTGCAATGGATAAGAGCACTAAAGGTGGATCTAGCACCAAAAGTGGAATTCCTCCTACACCATGTGCTTAATAGATGTGCACACTCCTAGGTGTCTCAATCACTAACTACTATGCAATGCATTAACCTAAGTAAGATTAAGTAAAGTGTAATTAGGAATATTTAATTACACCAACACCCCCCCTTAAGTGCAACTTAGGGAAATGCACTTAAACTCACAATGCAAGATGGGTCTCAGCTAATAGCCCATGTTAGGTACCCATGTACAAAATGCAATACATGAAATGCATAACTCTCATAAAGTGGATAATGAGGGAAAACCTCATGGGAAAAACCCTCCCCCCCAAAAAGAGAAGAAAACAAGATACATTGATGGATGGAGTGCTCAAGACCCCCCAATAACTACATACATCATGTCTATACAAAGACAGATCCCCCCATAAGAAGGATAGTTGGAGACATGATATACCCCCATAATGTAGAAGCTCCCATGTTGATAAAGAGTACCTGCAAACAATAGATAAGCCAATGCTTACAAGAAACATGTCTCCCCTTAGGAAGAAATAGATACATCAAATGCTAAAGAAGCCAATCCTTGTGCAAATGGAATGAGGAAGAAGATGTAGGTCTCCATGTATGAATCTCTGAAGACTAAATAGGAATCTCCAAGCTCAAAGAATCTATCACCTCATGTGACAAATCAAATGAAGAAGGAGAAGAATCAAGTACACCAATCTCCAAAGAATGTGAAGAAGTATCCCCATCTATGATGAAACTTTCATCAAGGGAAAGAGAAACCCCCTCATGTATGTCTCCCAAATTTGCATCATGATAATCAACAAGTGCTGAAGATGCATCCAAGTAGTCATCACATTCTGCAAGATTTGAAACACTATGAACATCCTGCTGAATAGTAGAGCCCATGTCTAAGGAAGTAGGAGGTGGAGGAGTAGGAAGATTAACACTTGTCTCAAAAAAAAAATGATTCAAGTGCCTAAAATTCTCCTCATAATTATCCTTTGGCAAAGGGATGGGTACATCATGAATATCATCATCATTATCAACAAAATTTGAAAAATAATACAAGCGTGATGTATGATCAACAACTCCCATAGCTATGACATCTCTAGTCTCCATGTCCCTAATGTAGACATAATCAGGAGTGAACTCAACAATTTTACCTTGTGCCCCATGTGTAATTTGGTAAATAGAAAGGAGATTAGTGGTCAAGGATGGTACACAAAGAACATCATTAAATGTCCCCTCTCCCATAGGAATAGAACCTTTCCCACAAACTCTCATGAATGTGTTGTTACCCATCAAAATATTAGGAGAATTACAAGGCTCAATTGAAGAAAACATATCCATAGAAGATTCCATATGATGTGATGCACCTGAATCAAGAAGCCATTTACCTTGCTCAAGATGTGTGGAAGCCAAGAGTGCTTGTCCTTTACCTTTATCATTGGATGATGGTGTAGATGTAGAAGCTACCAAATGTGTAGAAGGAGCAGACACTAATGAGGGAAACTTAATGTTGTGTTTTTGAATAATGTGAGTTAGCTCATCAATCTTCTTTTTAAAACACTTATGCTCATCATGTCCTAGCTTTTTACAATAAGCACATTTATCTCTCTTTCTTCTAGAAGATTCCTCTCTTGAAGAGGACTTGGATTCAATAAGATTGTGTGAAGGAGATTCATTACCTTTGTCATGAGGCTTAGGATCCTTATGTTGTTTCTTTCCTTTTCCATTTGAAGCCTTTGATGTAGACTCACTTGCAATCAATGCTTGATGTGTGGAAGGATTCAATTGACCCATGTGTGCCAACTTTGCTTGTTCCCTTGTGAGTTGCACTACAAATTCATCAAGAGAGGGCAATTTGTATGCACTACGAAGAGCATCCATAGTAGCATAGAATGTAGAAACAAAAATAGAATAATCAGGACCAAGCTTAGAAAGAATAGAAAAGATCAATTGTTCATCCCCTTTAACAATGCCACATGTAGAAAGCTCCAATCTAATAGAATCGAACTTAGAGAAAAAGTCTTGAATATTGTCAAAATCACTAGGATTTAGACCTATGAGATCATTCTCTAATCTAAATTTTCTCATTCTATCAGTTTTACTAAACAGTCCTTCCAATGTGACCCAAGCATCATAAGGATGTGTGCAAGATGCAATATGAAAGTGCAAATCATGAGAGATGGCTGATCTAAGAGAGCCAAGTGATTTATCCCTTCAATCAAACCATTTTCACCTTTCTGCAACACCTATTTGAGGTTCTTGATCCTACCCAAGAGTCATTCTAAGCAATCCAAGACTCAACAAATGATCACTTAAAGAAACTTTCCATTCATGGTAGTTATATGGAGTGAGGATTTTAACCTTTGAATTATCCATATTAACACCAAATAATGACTAATAACTACTAATAAATCCATCAAATGACTGATGCAAATCAAAAAACTGAAATCCAAGGATTAACCAAGTGCAAATATAGCCCCAAAATAACCTATTTTTGAAAGTGATATGTCCACCTAAAATCATTAAAATCCGATTGTAGATCTGGAAAGTAGATGAAAAATCATGCACTTTCAAAAAAAAATTCACCTCAAAATGTTACCGTATGTGCCCAAACAAAGCCCTGGAAGTTATAGAAATCAGGAACAGATAGGAACAGTCAACAAAATCTACAATTTTTGACAAATCGGGCAACCAAAATGCAAAATCAACACCACCATTGGATTCTTCAAGAAATTCTACCCAATTTCAAAAAACAATTGCACCTGATTTGGAGCCCGGATGACCAAGTTATGGCCTCCCAAAGTCGGACTGTCAAATCAAAAATGCATATGGTGAAGGTAGAGTAATTTGAAAACCCTGCTAACATCAGCAAAATAGTGGATTGAATTTGATGATCGGACGATCTTCACAAAAGCCCAATTTCTCCCTATTTTGATGGCTAAATGACCGTTAATTTTAAGCTTTTAGATAGGTGACATCAACAAAAATTCTGGACCCTTGGCAGACATGGCGATGACTAGATGTCTATACAGTGCACAATGTCAATGTGGTAGTGTCGTATGCTGACATGGTAGTGTGATAGGGCAGGTGCTAACTGTGTTTGTTCATGATGTGTTGCCTGACTTTCAGTCACCGATTTTTTTGGCAATGTTGGAGTCATGTTGTCTTGTCAAGTGTGGTGTCTAGGTCTAGCTTTTCTAAGATAGGCTATTATTGCCAGGGTTCCTTGCCTTCTTGCTTCAAGCTAGGTGGGTTTCCTTGAAAACCTTGTCATCATGGGTAAGTGATAGATACCTACCTGGCAAGAATAACATGATTTGATTGGTAATTTTCTCAGGTGAAATGATGATTCCAAGTCATGATCTTCAGGCACTTGCAAGGAATCAGAAGAAGGTTGATTCAATTTTCAGAAGTAAAGTTTGGACAGACATGAATTTAGATTCAATTTTTTGAGAACTTCCTGATGCAAGATGATTAAGGAGAAATTAAAAAGGTAGAGACATGCAACTGAAATGGTTCTTTTGAACTCGGGTCCCTCTTTTCCTAGCTTAGCAGAGCCGAATACACACCTTGTAATACATGATCCAATCAGTGGTAAAGTGTGGTGTTTTTATGATATAAAGGCATGGGTTGATTCTATGGGTCTTAATGATCCTAATGAAAAAAATGGCATGTGGTTTGATGCTAAATTTATAGAGAATGATCTCGGTGGGTTTTCTCATTTTGGCTGCTCCTTTCGTACTCACTCGGTTCTTTTTTCACAAGTTAAAGATTTATCATGTTTGATGAGATCAACGGCCCCTGCTATCCCTTCATGATGTCAGAGATCCTTCAAGAGATAGTGGGATGAATCCATGTGTAAAGTGGTTGGTCCAAAAAGTTGCTCGCGGTTATTATATCTTCAAGATACTAAA
Organism: Chamaecyparis obtusa; assembly: GCA_027943335.1. Taxonomy (NCBI): domain Eukaryota; kingdom Viridiplantae; phylum Streptophyta; class Pinopsida; order Cupressales; family Cupressaceae; genus Chamaecyparis; species Chamaecyparis obtusa. The sequence continues at coordinate 472,228 of BSBK01000191.1, read as the reverse complement.
TCAACAGTTCCCGTTTTGTCTTTATTACATCACCTTTTCTTAGCGGGTTAATGGGATCTTACCACGTATTCAGGTTGGCCTCCCTAATGTTAAGCGTAGCTAGTTAGGTGTGTGGTCACATGATCACATGACTGAGAGAACTGCCTTGCGATCATGTGACAAGGCATGAAGCACAGTCAGTTAGGTGGGAAAGAGGCACAAAGGACAGGGAAGATTAAATTGACTCTAGTTGGAGTCCATGTATGCCAATAATGTAGACATTATGATTGGCCAAGGAAATACAACCTCTTGGAAGATGTGTGGACTTGACAAAAATAGAGTTGTCGCATGATCGCAAGAGGTAAGCCATGCAATCATGCGAAAAGTAAAAAAAAGGTAGATTAGTGGGCCCTGTTTCTCAGCGGGACCTGAGTTATGACATAGCGAGAACTTTCACGTGGTAGTGGGACCCATGTACTTTGATAGTGCAGATGCACCAATGATAAATCATTCGCATCATCGCATGGATTAAAATATTGCTATGCAATCATGCGACAACGTAAGTCACCGAAGATGCTTAGCGACTTAGCGGGATATTGACACGTAGCTGGGGGACCAAAAGAGTTGTAGATACTAAATCATTGGTAGTCACTTAGTCGCTATGGGAAGGAAGATGCTTTGTGAACTTGCGAGATCTTTCCACATGTTAGGTGGGGCCAAGAAAAGTTTGTCCACGGTTATAAGATGCTTAATCGATGGTTGCCGCTTTGCTGATAAGGTACAGGAGATTCTTTATGGGTTAGCGGGATCACTCCACGTGCACCAATCATAGAGAAGTCGCATGATCACATGAAATAAAATAATGCTATGTGATCATGCGACAGTGGAGTTTGGGCAGGTGAATGCACTCTACTGGGACCCACGTAGGCCAATAGCGCAAGTGTGATGATGAGATGGTGATGAGTGTGAATGGTCAAATAATTGATGTGGCAGCTCCTGATTCATCATAGTATTTCATGTAGTAAGTTGGGGTCAGATGTATAAGATCTTAAGATAGTCATTGATTTTACCTTTTTAGAAGTGACAAAGCATAGGGGGTCCACTGCAGGAGATCTACGGTTGGCGCATGATCGTGAGGAATATTATTTCCTCTCATGATCATGCGACCACCGTTCGATGAGAAATTGTCAGGTGGGGCCGATGTTTAAGGAAAATAAAGGGATTAAAAGATGATGTAATCCAATAGAGTTTGTATTCTCGCTTGAGAAGATGATCAGAGATAGGAATTTCAATTGTCGTAGTAAGCCATTGCCGTAAAGTGGTATAAGAGTTTCAGTACATCTTAATATCAGACAGAGTCCTATTTCAATGGTCCAGTAAACTTGGCATTCAAGGATGAAGATAATGTTGTTCGAAGGGTGATTATTTGCGGCCTTTCATTTTATGTTCTAGTTTGAATCTAAAGTTATGAGTAGAGATAATTATTTGTGACTCCGAAAACCCAATGGATTTGGCCTGACAGATGTTGATCATGAAGAAGATTAAAGTCTTGAAACGAAGTGTCACGGTCATGATGTCTTTTCTTATTCCCATGTTAGTGGTTGGCTTTTCAAATTCTATCATCGAGATGTTCTCTCTTTGTGCCTTGTCTTTTTGTATTATGGAAGTTGAATCATTTCCAGCAAGCATTGTAAGTTCTATAAATATTGTAAAGGAAATCAATAAAAAGGTCGGCAAACTTGTATTGGAGCAGAGTAATTCTATTTGCTAAGCTTTATTTCATGTTTGTTGTGCCAGTAGTTGTTCATTTGCATTTGAATAGAAAGAACAGTTATATATGAAGCTACAGTTCCTTATTGGATTCCATTTCATGTAGTGATTGCAGTATAGGTGATTCTATTTACTTTTCATGTATGATTCTTCTCCTATTCATTTAGTAGTTTAGATGCATGCACCTGAATAGAAAGTACAATTATATATGGAACTATGATTCTTGCTTGGATTCCATTTCATGTTAGTAATTGCAGCATAAGTAATTCCATTTACTATCCTTGTATAATTATGCTTCTATTCTCCTCAATAGATTATGCATTCTTAGAATAGATAGGTTTAGTTAGAAGAGTCAAAGATTATAAATCTAAAGGGAGGACAAACTGTTAACCAACAATTTTTGGTGACTCTGCTGGGGAGAACTTTAGAAAGAAGAAAGTATTAAAGTTTTTCTTAGAATTTAGTTTCATTTCCCCTTGCAGTTTCAATTTAGGCAGTCACATAGAATACATGTTTAGAAAATATGGCTGTTCCTTGGGGAAATGCTATTGGACCTTTGAATCTTGTAGCAAGTCATGATTTACCAAAAGGTTTTATAAAAAACTTTCCAAGATTCAATGGTGATGGCTCAATATTTGCAGAACAACATCTGAGTGCTTTTCATAAGGCATGTAGTGTGGTGAATCCTCAGCATGAAGATGTTGTTGTTAGATTTTTTGTAGATACTCTTGTAGATGATGCAGCAGAGTGGTTTGAAGACTTACCTATAGGCTGCATTACTGGATGGAATGACATGAAACAAAAATTTGAAGAAAGATATAAGACTGTTGAAGATGCTCAAATCTTATTGTTACAACTGGCTTAGATAAAGAAGGAACCATCTATCTCTATGAGATATTTTAATGCCAAGTTTAATATACTAAACAAAAGAATACCAGCTACCAATGCACCCACAAGAAATAATATGAAAACATTTTACATTAGTTCTATGCCTCCTGAACTTGGTTATCAGTTAAGAAGAGCTAATGTAATAGATTTGCAAGCTGCTCAAACACTAGCTGAAGAAATGGAAGATGATATGTTAGCCTCTGGGAGATGGAAGAAGGAATTTCATGCTGGACCCATGAGCAATACAGTTAGTACTTTAAATAACACAGAAGCTATGTTGCAAAAGTTATCTAATGAGATAAATGCATTAAAAAGATAGATTACTACATCAGCTCATTCATTTTATCAGCCTCACCAAGAAGGATCAAAACATCAAGGTAGAAATGAGAATTCACAGAGATTGGCTATTGAAGCTCCTCCCAAAAGACATAATTCTCATGCCTTTCACCTCAGAGAAAATCATGAAGAAAAAGAGCAAAGAATGGAATATCCAAAAAATGAAGATTATCATGCTCCTCATGGTGACTCTGTAAACTTTTATTGTGAGTATGAGACAGATTCAGAAGATGGAGATAATTGTTTTGCTATTTTGGAGGAATCTCAGCCAACTATTGAAGATCAAGCCTCTAATAATCAAGATGATAGATTACCTTGGATGAGTCATCAACATAAAGAAAATGACCAGCAAGGAGAACATTCTCAGCCTAAGAAGATTCTTGAAGATAAACAAGAAAAGGTAAACAAACTTAAAAAAGAAGATGTATCTATGTTTTCCTTTTCTTGTATTACTGAAAGTTGTAGATTGAATGAGAAGAATGAAGATAAAGTTTCAAACTATTTTTCTAAAGATTATCCCAAGGCTGATAGGGTATTAAAAGATGAGATTCCTGATGTTATTAAAGAACATAATGAGTCTGAATCTTCTTTCATTATAGCTAATAAAGATCAAATATCAGAGATATCTTGTTTTGAAGATAATATAATGCTAAATGATCTTTATCAAAGATGTGTGAATGAAAAGGCTGAAATATTTTCTATCAATCATCTTACTAAAAATATTGATAAAGAAATTGATGCAACAATAGATTTTGAACAAGAAGTTTCAGATATTGATGAAGTACTACAACAGCCTATAGAAGACAAAGAATTAGATGAAGATTTTTTCAGTTTTGAAATGAAAATTGATAAATTCATGGTGCCTTCTTCTATAGTCAATTTAGATATTGGAATTCTAAAATCAGATGAACATCTTGAAGGATTGACAATTATAACAAATGAAGAAGATATTTCAGTCCTAGAAGAGACCATGAGTAATGGGGATACATTTTGTTTCAGTTCTAGTTTGAAATCAGAAGTGATTATTGACAATGCTTGCAAAAGGTATGATGCTATTTCACTTCTAAAGGATTTGCAATGTCCTGATTTTGTTAATCCTGATTTGAACATTAACATCTCTACTAAGGGTGATGATAGAGCAAATAGAGATGATAGTGTTGAAAGAGATGAATTGAATTATATTCCAGTAGTGCATTCAGAATATGGTGAATATCTTCTTCCATCACAGAAGGTTGAATGTATAAGGAAAGATGTATATGAAAGCATAGATGAACCAGAGATTTATAATGAGGCATGGTTGTTTGGAAAGGTCCTGTGGGTCATCATGTTGCAGACAGCTCTTGGACTCAAGTTTAACAATGAAGGAGTAGCCAGAGGTTACCAATGCTTCTTCAAATTGGTGGAGCATCTTCTTCTATTCAGAAAAGGTTCATACCTTTCTCTCCCTGTAAATGGTCATGTATGAATCTTTCTTTGCTTTTGGTCCTGTTGATGAGGTCTCCTCACCTTTTGTAAATAGGTTTCTTTCCAATTTTGGTGTGTCTAGTGTAGCCTTTCCTTGCTTTGTTAGTGGTTGTTTTATCTTGCTTTGTTTCAGTCTTCCTTGCTCCCCTCCACCCTCCATGTATGCAGCTACTCATTGTTCTCTTTGGTCTAGACTCCGCAACCCAATGCATAAGGTACTTGTCTCACCAGAGAAGCTGAATTCTTCATGCACTTTGCAGTACATGATCCCCTAGTCGGAGCCAGTTGTTGCTTGACTTTCAGTCACCCATTTTTTTAGCAATGTTGGAGTCATGTGGTCTTGTCAAGTCTGGTGTCTAGGTCTAGCTTTTCTAAGATAGGCTATTCTTGCCAGGGTTCCTTGCCTTCTTGCTTCAAGCCGGGTGGGTTCCCTTGAAAACCTTGTCATCATGGGTAAGTGATAGATACCTACCTGGCAAGAATAACATGATTTGATTGGTAATTTTCTCAGGTGAAATGATGATTCCAAGTCATGATCTTCAGACACTTGCAAGGAATCAGAAGAAGGTTGATTCAATTTTCAGAAGTAAAGTTTGGACAGACATGAATTTAGATTCAATTTTTTGAGAACTTCCTGATGCAAGATGATTAAAGAGCAATTAAAAAGGCAGAGACACGCAACTAAAATAGTTCTTTTGAATGCGGGTCCCTCTTTTCCTAGCTTAACAAAGCTGAATACACACCTTGTAATACATGATCCAATCAGTGGTAAAGTGTGGTGTTTTTATGATATAAAGGCATGGGTTGATTCTATGGGTCTCAACGATCCTAATGAAAAAAATGGACGTGGTTTGATGCTAAATTTGCAGAGAACGAGCTGAGTGGGTTTTCTCATTTTGGCTGCTCCTTTCACACTCAATTTTTTTTCCACAAGTTAAAGATTTATCATGTTTGATGAGATCAACGGCCCCTGCTATCCCTTCATGATGTTAGAGATCCTTCAAGAGATAGTGGGATGAAACCACGTGTAAAATGGTCGGTCTGAAAAGTTGCCCACAGTTATTATATCTTCAAGATACTAAATCAACGGTTCCCATTTTGTCTTTATTACATCACCTTTGCTTAGCAGGTTAATGAGATCTTGCCATGTATTTAGGTGGCCCTCCCTAATGTTAAGCACAGCCAGTTAGGTGTGTAGTCACATGATCGCATGACTGAGAGAACTACCTTGCGATCATGCGACAAGGCATGAAGCACAGTCAGTTAGGTGGGAAAGAGACACAAAGGATAGGGAAGATTAAATTGACTCCAGTTGGAGTCCACGTATGCCAACAATGCAGACATTATGATTGGACAGGGAAATACAACCTCTTGGAAGATTTGTGGACTTGACAAAAATAGAGTTGTCGCATGATCGCAAGAGGTAAAAAAGAGCCATGTGATCATGCGAAAAGTAAAAAAAGGGCAGATTAGTGGGCCCTATTTCTTAGCGGGACCTGAGTTATGACATAGCGAGAACTTCCACATGGTAGTGGGACCCACGTACTCTGATAGTGCAGATGTGCCAATGATAAAGCGGTCACATGATCGCATGGATTAAAATATTTCTATGCGATTGTGTGACAACGTAAGTCACGGAAGATGCTTAGCGACTTAGGGGGATATTGACACGTAACCGGGGGACCAAAAGATTTGTAGATACTAAATGAACGGTAGTCACTTAGTTTCTATGGGAAGGAAGATGCTTTGTGAACTTGCGAGATCTTTCCACATGTCAGGTGGGGCCAAGAAAAGTTTATCCATGGTTATAAGATGCTTAATTGATGGTTGCCACTTTGCTGATATGGTACAAGAGATTCTTTGTGGGTTAGCGGGCTCACTCCATACGCACCAATCATAGAGTAGTCGCATGATCACATGAAATAAAATAATGCTATGCGATCATGCGAAAATGGATTTTGGGCAGGTGAATGTGCTCTACTGGGACCCATGTAGGCCAATAGCACAAGTGCGATGATGACATGGTGACGAGTGTGACTAGTCAAATAATTGATGTGGTAGCTCCTGATTCATCGTAGTATTTCATGCAGTAAGGTGGGGTCAGATGTATAAGATCTTAAGATAGCCAGTGATTTTACCTTTTCAGAAGCGACAAAGCATAGGGGGTCCACTGCAAGAGATCTACGGCTGACACATGATCGCGAGGAATATTCTTTCCTCTCATGATCATACGACCACCATCCGATGAGAAATTGTTAGGTGGGGCTGATGTTTAAGGAAAATAAAGGGATTAAAAGATGATGTAATCCAATAGAGTTTTTATTCTCACTTGAGAAGATGATCAGAGATAGGAATTTCAATTGTCGTAGTAAGCCATTGCCGTAAAGTGGTATAAGAGTTTCAGTACATCTTAATATCAGACAGAGTCCTATTTCAATGGTCCAGTAAACTTGGCATTCGAGGATGAAGACAATGTTGTTTGAAGGGTGATTATTTGCGGCCTTTCATTTTATGTTCTAGTTTGAATCTAAAGTTATGAGCAGAGATAATTATTTGTGACTCCGAAAACCCAATGGATTTGGCCTGACAAATGTTGATCATGAAGAAGATTAAAGTCTTGAAATGAAGTGTCACGGTCATGATGTCTTTTCTTATTCCCATGTCAGTGATTGTCTTTTCAAATTCTATCATCGAGATGTTCTCTTTTTGTGCCTTGTCTTTTTGTATTCTAGAAGTTGAATCATTTCCAGCAAGCATTGTAAGTTCTATAAATACTGTAAAGGAAATCAATAAAAAGGTCAGTAAACTTGTATTGGAGCAGAGTAATTCTATTTGCTAAGCTTTATTTCATGTTTGTTGTGCTAGTAGTTGTTCATTTGCATTTGAATAGAAAGAATAGTTATATATGAAGCTCCAGTTCCTTATTGGATTCCATTTCATGTAGTGATTGTAGTATAGGTGATTCTATTTACTTTTCATGTATGATTCTTCTCCTATTCATTCAGTAGTTTAGATACATGCACCTGAATAGAAAGTACAATTGTATATGGGACTGTGATTCCTACTTGGATTCCATTTCATGTTAGTAATTGCAGCATAAGTAATTCCATTTACTGTCCATGTATAATTCTACTTCTATTCTCCTCAATAGATTATGCATTCTTAGAATAGATAGGTTTAGTTAGAAGATAGTCTTTATGATAATCTATGATCAACATTCCATTGGGGATTATAGGTTATCCACTTTATCCTGGCCTGAATTGTTTGTGCCTACAAATAATTTGGTTAAAACTCATAGGAGATAATCTGATGATCATTAAGAAACAAATACATTGAAGATTAAACACAATCAAGGAGTTGTACCTATCAATTCAGAGGGCAGTGATAGATGACTTACACTGACCCATTTGTTGGTGAACATCCTTTTGTTCTCTCACCTTGAGTGTTAAGAAGAGTCAAAGATTATAAATCTAAAGGGAGGACAAACTGTTAACCAACATGATGTTACCAGGGGTGACATGGCACTGTGTGTGGTAGGATGCCATGTGGCATCTACCGGTTGGCTGTCTAGGTGGTTGATGTCCACGTGGGGATCTGTGTGGCCTTCGTGTGTCTATCTCTACTTTTGCCATGTGGTGTGGTTGGAGTGATAGGGCATCCCTATTGGCAGAGATGGGCTCTGTTGTGGTGGTGGTGATGGGAGATCGACTGCTTCAGAGTAGAGGTGATGGTCAGGAAGTTGCACAAAGGATCTATGGAGGAGTGGTGGGGAGTAGTGAAGGCGGAGGGATCGGGAGGTGGTGCTGCAGGATTTTAATCCACATTTGTAGTGCAAAGGGTTTTTAAACCCTTAATATATGCAAAGCCCCGATTATATTACAAAGAAGCTATCTGGGTTCTCCATGCTACTCGTGGGCTTGAGTGCGGTCCGCTATTGTTCTGCATGTGGATGATGTCACCGCTGAGGTAATGATGACATTACCCCCTACTTTGTCTTCGGTACAAAGAGGATATTCTCTAATAAATTAAGGGTAATTACCAAGTCTGTAAACCAATTTTTTGCAAAGAAAAATATATTGTGAAAAAAATATTCTGAAATATCATAGAATTAAAAAAAATATTTTTTTTTACAAAATCGTACCATAGAGGTGCAAATCGGCTAGATTTGCAAAAAAAATTTGCCTCAATTTTGACTTTCACCAAATATAGGCAAATTTATAGTTGATCTTAACTGAAACAACCTCCCAAACATAATGGTGAGGTCAGATCTACTCCAAGATGCCTCTATCGCACGTTGGTTCTCAGATCTAAGATGTGGACCTTCAAAGCTTGCATTAAGATCTCTTCAAAATGACTGATCTAAACACTCCAATGGCTCTGATACCATGTAAGAATTTGCAAATAACAAAGATTGAACCAAGGATCTAGAAGTTGAAGAAAATCACAAGAGAGAAAATATGAATGTAATGATGCATTGAATAGGTCCAATGAATTCACCTTGAATTATTGATATATATGATTACATAATAGGCCTCCTTATATAGGAAAGATGATATGAGAGAATGATAAGGAGCTGATAAGCTATCTCCTATGCTAGGTGTAATCACATGTCCACCAAATGTGGATCATCCTCCATTATGCAATAAAGTATGTGCAATAGATTATGATGATAATGTGATAAGAGCACTAAAGGTGGATCTAGCACCAAAAGTGGAATTCCTCCTACACCATGTGCTTGAATGAGGTGCACACTCTTAGGTGTCTCAATCACTAACTACTATGCAATGCATTAACCTAAGTAAGATTAAGTAAAGTGTAATTAGGAATATCTAATTACACCAACAGTATATATGCATATATACATGTATATATGCATGTATATATATGTATATATGCATATATGTACATGTATATATGCATGTATATATGTGTATATATGCATATATACATGTATATATGAATATATGCATATATATATATATATATATGTGTGTGTGTGTGTGTGTGTGTGTGTGTGTGTATTCATATATACATGTATATATGTACATATACATGTGTATATATGTACATATACATGTGTATATATGCATATATACATGTATATATCCATGTATATGTATAAATGTATATACATGCACATATATATATATATATATATATATATATATATATATATATATATATATATATATATATATATATATATATATGTACATATATATATGCATTTATATATATAGATATTTCATTATTTGAAGTTTTTGATATATAGATTTAGTATATATACATGTACATATATGCATGTATATATGTATGTATATATGCCTATATACATGTATATATGTGCACACACACACACACACACACACACACACACACACACACACACATATATATATATATGTACATGACATATATATATATATATATATATATATATATATATATATATATATATATATATATATATATATATATATATATATATATGTATATATATCTATATCTATATATATATGTGTGTACATATATATATATATATATGTACATATATATATATATATATATGTATATATATATATATATATATGTACATGACATATATATGTCTCTATATATATGACATGTATACATGTCATACATACATGTACATGTGTATATATATGCATGTGTGTGTGTGTGTGTGTGTGTGTATGTCATGTGTATATATATATATATATATGTACATGACATATATATCTCTCTATATATATGACATGTATACATGTCATACATACATGTACATGTGTACATGCCATATTATATATGTACATGTGTATATATATGTGTGTGTGTGTGTGTGTGTGTGTGTGTGTATATATGCACGTACACATGTACATGTATATATATGCACCTATACATGTGTGTGCACATATGTATAGTACATGTTTATTTACATTTAAATGTAATTTATGTAATTGATTTTACTTTGAAATAATGTAGTGAAATGTCCATACTTTAATTTTATTTTCAATTAAATTAGGAAAATGTACATATATGTAGACTTCATTTGACAGTAAATAAAATCTTTCAGGTATACATATTCTAGATCTATTAGACATATTATTGCACATCACACATGGTAGATGCAATGATTCCCCCTGTGGAACTATTTACATGCACTAATAGAGAAATTGAATAGTTGCAAGAATCCATAAATAATCCATCTAGCTCTAGTGTCTATAAGAGCACATGTTAATCCATCCTTACTAGCTTGATTAGCATTAGGGATGACATTCATGGTACCACTCCCTATGCTCCAGATGTTATAGAGGTCATACTTCAGAGGAAGAGACAAGAGGTTGGCTCTTGTCTTTCTCTTAAGGAGGTACATGCTCTTGTGCCTAAAGCGACCTTGAAAAGGGAAGCTTTCTCATTTTATGCAGATTTAAATTATGTGAAGGGGTATTAGGTTACCAGGTGTCAGGATCTTTCTATATCAGGATTGATATTCCCATGATTTCTAGGTGGCCATGGTCATTATCTGAATAATGACCAGATTCTATTGTACTTTGCACAATAGATTTTTGCTGAGGTTTATTTAGGGAGGGTTGTTAATTACACTAATTTTCCAACACATCTAGGACAGGGGCATGATAGACTTGCTGATAGAGATGTTTTTCATCGAGCTGATCGACAAAGGCTAGTACACAGGGCCATTGTTGGTCAGAGGGCACTTGCTATATATCCTTCATTGGGTCCTATTGTAGATGATTTTATTCATAGCACCCAACTTTGATTTACAATTGATAGTGTGGGGGACATTGTAGCAATTGATGCATCCATATCTAGTGATCAGGTTGGTCAGTACCCGATGTCTCGATGACACTCCAGATCATCAGGTGGAGCACCCTCTAGAAGGACCACACATGACATGTATAGTGTAGCAGACATCCTTCACTTTCTAGCCTAGAGGGACTTACAAGAGAGATGACACATGTCACATTGACTAGTTTGGTTGAGGATCTATTGGATGCATATGCATTTATAGCAGCAGAGCATGATATCGCCATATTAGAGGTTAGCTCTCATGTGGGTAATATCAGATACGCTCAACAACATCCTTCTCATCTAGACCATGGTCATAGTGGTAGTGCTTGTGAGGATTCACCTACTAACCACTCTATTGCTTCACAGGGAGAGGCACAACATATAGACCCTTTAATCAGTGTAGAGCATCAGTTCTTTAATATTGGCCTTGACGATGTTGAGTTCAGCATGACCACTATGGGTTATGTAGATTTGTTCACACATGATGATACAACTTCCATGCAATCTCATTTGGTTAGTCCATTACATTCATTATTAGAGAGGTGTATGCAGTCTACTCATGTTGCAGATGCAGAGTTGAGCTTGGACCAGATGCAGCAAAATCTTGATACCTTGGTTGATAGGATTGAGGCTAGGGAATTTGAGTACTATTAGTCTCCACCACCTACACAGGTATAAATCAGATTATATATATGTATTTAATGTTACAAATTAACTTAAATTTATTTTCAAAATTTCAATCAATTGATTTATATATATGTACATGTATATATATATGATATATATTTTTTGTCTACCAAGACATGCCTCTTGTTACTCCTTTGCGTACTGATCATGTACGTCATTGGGACTCACTCGATGATGACATCAGTAGTGGATAGGTGAGTTTTTAATTTATTATCTGTGTATACACACTTTATAAAAAAATTTCTTGTACAATATTTTAAATCAAACTTAAGATCTGTGTACAATGTTTATATATTAATTTATATATCTCTTTCTTTGTAGGGATCTGCACATCCTTCATAGCATGATAGTCACTTTGGGTCTAACCGCTTAGTGAGGAGTCATCATGATGAGTCCTAGGAACTTTCATATTTGATCTAGACATATTTCATATTACATATATATTCATATGTGTTTGATGAACTATATTTCATTTCTAGACTCTACAAGACTGATTGATGTGTTTGATGTTATATTTCATTTCTAGACCCTTTTGATAGAATGTTTGACACATGATTGATCCATATGTTTCATATTTATAGTACTTGATCTATACATGATTGATGTTTCATGCATGTTACACACACACACACACACACACACACACACACACACACACACACACACACACACACACACATATATATACTTTCACTCTAGATACATGTGCATGTGTGATGAACTTGTATACATGTTTGATTCTTCATGAGGTCATGTGATTTCAAATTTATAAATGTTAATTTTCAATACTTTTAATAGATTACATACATGTGTTTAATTTAAATTTGATTACATACATGAATGATGTTTGATGTCAATAGATTACATACATGAAGGATGTTTGATTGTACATGTTTATGAAAGTTATGAATGATGTAAATTTAACACATGTGAGATATACAATTGAGGTCCCTAGATGTTTGGTTGAATCTTACTTATATTTAAATATACATTTGATAATAGTTGTGCACGTACTTTTAATTTAATGTTGTTGTACTTCAAGTAGATTTTATATTTATAACATGCATGTCCTAATGTAACACATGCAAATTCAATACATACACACATTCATATTTCAAATTTAGAGTACTTTATATTTAGGTAGATAATTAATATATCATATCCACTTGTGAGACATTTTTTAGATCTATATTATAAATTTTTAATTTAATTCAAGCTCCATTCACTATGGGCACCAGTAGGAAAGAATGGAGCTAAGAAAACCTCTGGTCTTTCTCATGAAAAATTTAGTTCAAATCATATTTCATGCGTGATTTATTCCACATCAACTAGTTCATCTCTCTCTCAAATAACATTTAATATTCTCTCATGGTCGTCAGTATCAAGTCATGCTCTTTATCATCACTAATGTAAAAGTGATATTCTTTCTTTATGACTCATTCTTGATATGTACTTTCAAAACCATCCAAACCTAATTGTGCATGTCGATAAGACACATGTACTATGATAGTCACCTGCTTTGTATAGTAGTATTCTGCTTGAAGTTTTTTTTGAGAAACAAAGGAGTAGTTCTCTGCAAAATCAACAACCACTAAAATTGTTCCAACTGGAAAAGTTTCTTTTTGTATTTGGAATTTTTTTGCCTATCATTTCCTTCCTACTATACCTGATCTAAGATGAAAGTGAATAAATTTGTCTTCTTTGAGACATGTTTTTATTTAAAATAGATGTTAGTTTCACTCTTCTTGAAATGGACCTATCTGCAGATCTAGTTGTTTTTCCAATGGAATGCAAACCTTCCTTAACATTGTCAACAATATTTTTTTGTACATTACATGATTTTAACTTTTTCAAACTTGCATCTACACCCAAAAAACTTAATGGCTCTTTTAACTCATCTTTAAGAAGTGTAATTGATAACAGTTGAGTTTTTTCAAGTGTACCAAGATTCTCAAATTGTTTCATTATTTTCTTCGACTTTTTATTCAATGCCCTCTTCGTAATATTTATGGGTTGTTTAGCATAATCCCTAAATTTTTCCACATCCATTTCAATTAAATGATCTATGCTTTTATAATTAATTTTTCTCTTCAACTGTTGGAGTAGACTATCATTCACATATGTTTCTTGCACTTCCGCTACAAATAAAAAAAAAAAAAATCTTAATATCTCATCTTAAGGGGACCTTCATGAAATAATTATTTACAAGCTTGAATGTCAAACCTATAATAATTTATAAACTAATGAGAGAAACACATACTTGTTTGACCTTGGGTTGATTCAACTTGGGATGCCCCTTGTCCAACATTTTCATCATCAAAGGCTGCATGTACACAACAAAAACAAAAACTTCTTAAGGGGAAAGACCCAAAATGTATATTCACCAATAAGAGACTAAATCAAGAGAGAGAGAGAGAGAGAGAGAGAGAGAGAGAGAGACGTGTACTTATTTTATATTCTAAGAATTTTTCTTGTTGAGCTTGCAATGACCCTTCTCCAACTTATGAAGGTTGGGCTTGTTGAGCTTGTGATGACCCTTCTCCAACTTCTGAAAGTTAGGCTTGTTAAGCTTGTGATGACCCTTCTCCAACTTTAGAAGGTTGTGCTTCTTGAGCATTTCCTACATGTATGAAGTAAAAATTATTAAACAAAAATTTTTGAATGAAATTAGGTCTAACAAGGTTCATGTATTAAGTCAAAATAGGTCCTAACAGGTCTAGTTGGGTCTAATTGGGTCTAATTGAGTACTAACAGGTCCTAATAGGTCAAATTGATTCTAATTGGGTCCTAATTGGTTCTAATTGGGTCCTATTGGTTATAATTAGTCCTAATTGGTTCTAATAAGGTGCTAATTGGTTCTAATTAGTACTAATTGATCTTAATTAGTTGTAATTAGTCCTAATTGGTCCTAATTGGTCCTAATTGGTTCTAATTGGTTCTAATTAGTTCTAATTGGTCCTAATTGGTTCTAATTAGTCCTAACTGGTTCTAATTGGTTCTAATTGGTTCTAATTCATTATAATTGGTTCTAATTGGTTCTAATTTGTTCTAATTGGTCCTAATTGGTCTTAATTAATCCTAATTGGGTCTAATTGGTCATAATTGGTCCTAATTGAGTTTAATTAGGTGCTAATTTGTTCTAATTGAGTCTAATTGAGTTCTAATAGGTCATATTAGGTTCTAATTGGTTCTGATTGAGTCTAATTAGGTGCTAATTGGTTCTAATTGATTCTAATTGGGTCCTAATAGGTCCTAATTAGTTTTAATTGGTCATAGTTGCTCCTAATAGGTCCTAATAGGTCATATTGGTCCTAATTAGTCATAATTGGTCATAATAGGTCCTAATTAGTCTAGAGTTAAGTAATAATAGGTCATAATAGGTCCTAATTGGTTCTAATAGGTCATATTAGGTCCTAATTGGTCCTAATTGAGTGTAATTAGGTCCTAATTGGTTCTAATTGAGTCTAATTAGGTCCTAATTAGTTCTAATTGGTCCTAATTAGTTCTAATTGGTCCTAATTAGTTCTAATTAGTCCTAATTGGTTTTAATTGGTTCTAATTTGTCCTAATTAGTCCTAATTGAGTCTAGTTGGGTCTAATTGGTTATAATTGGTCCTAATTGAGTCTAATTAGGTGCTAATTTGTTCTAATTGAGTCTAATTGGGTTCTAATTGGTCATATTAGGTCCTAATTGGTTCTAATTGAGTCTAATTAGGTTCTAATTAGTTCTAATTGATTCTAATTGGGTCATAATAGGTTCTATTAGGTGGAATAATTAGTCCTAATTGGTCATTGTTGGTCCTAATAGGTCCTAATAGGTCATATTGATCCTAATTAGTCCTAATTGGTTATAATAGGTCCTAATTTGTCTAGAGCTAAGTCATAATAGGTCATAATAGGTCCTAATTACGTCCTAATTGGTTCTAATAGAATATATTAGGTCCTAATTGGATCTAATTAGTTTTAATTGAGTCTAATTAGGTCCTAATTGGTTCTAATTGAGTCTAATTAGGTCCTAATTAGTTCTAATTGGTCTTAATTGGTTCTAATTGGTTTCTTATTAGTTTTAATTGATCCTAATTGGTCCTAATTAGTTCTAACTAGGTCTAATTGGTCCTAATTAGTCCTAATTGAGTCTAATTAGGTGTCAATTTATTCTAATTGAGTCTAATTAGGTTCTAATAGGTCATATTAGATCCTAATTGGTTCTAATTGAGTCTAATTAGGTGCTAATTGGGTCTAATTGATTCTAATTGGGTCCTAATAGGTCCTAATTAGTCCTAATTGGTCATAGTTGGTCCTAATAGGTCATATTGGTCTTACTTATTCCTAATTGGTCATAATAGGTCCTAATTAGTCTAGAGTTAAGTCATAATAGGTCGTAATAGGTCCTAACTGGTTCTAATAGGTCATATTAAGTCCTAATTGGATCTAATTGGTTCTAATTGAGTCTAATTAGGTCCTAATTGATTCTAATTGAGTCTAATTAGGTCTTAATTGGTTCTAATTGAGTCTAATTAGGCCTTAATTAGTTCTAATTAGTCTTAATTGGTTCTAATTAGTTCTAATTAGTCCTAATTAGTCCTAATAGGGTCTAATTGGTCCTAATTGAGTCTAATTAGGTGCTAATTTATTCTAATTGAGTCTAATTGGGTTCTAATAGGTCATATTAAGTCCTAATTGGTTCTAATTAAGTCTAATTAGGTGCAAATTGGTTCTAATTGATTCTAATTGGGTCCTAATAGGTCCTATTAGGTCCTAATTAGTCCTAATTGGTCATAGTTGGTCCTAATAAGTTCTAATAGGTCATATTGGCCGTAGTTAGTCGTAATTGGTCATAATTGGTCATAATAGGTCCTAATTAGTATAGAGTTAAGTCATAATAGGTCCTAATAGGTCGTAATTAGTATAGAGTTAAGTCATAATAGGTCATAATAGGTCCTAATTGGTTCTAATAAGTCATATTAGGTCCTAATTGGTCCTAATTGAGTCTAATTAGGTCTTAATTGGTTCTAATTGAGTCTAGTTAGGTCCTGATTAGTTCTAATTGGTCCTAATTGGTTCTAATCAGTCCTAATTGGTTCTAATTGGTTTTAATTGGTTTCTAATTGGCCCTAATTAATCCTAATTAGTCCTAATTATGTCTAATCAGTCCTAATTTATACTAATTGAGTCTAATTAGGTGCTAATTTATTCTAATTAAGTCTAATTGGGTTCTAATAAGTCATATTAGTTCCTAATTGGTTCTAATTGAGTCTAATTAGGTGCTAATTGGTTTGAATTAATTCTAATTGGGTCCTAATAGGTCCTATTAGGTCATAATTAGTCCTAATTGGTCATAGTTGGTCCTAATAGGTCATATTGGTCCTAATTAGTCCTAATTGGTCATAATAGATCCTGATTAGTCTAGAGTTAAGTCATAATAGGTCATAATTGGTTCTAATAGGTCATATTAGGTCCTAATTGGATCTAATTGTTTCTAATTGAGTTTAATTAGGTCCTAATTGGTTCTAATTGAGTCTAATTAGGCCCTAATTAGTTCTAATTGGTCCTAATTGGTTCTAATTAGTCCTAATTGGTTCTAATTGGTCCTAATTGGTCCTAATTAGTCCTAATTGGGTCTAATTGGTCTTAATTGGTCTTAATTGAGTCTAATTAGGTGCTAATTTGTTCTAATTGAGTCTAATTAGGTTCTAATAGGTCATATTAGGTCCTAATTGGTTCTAATTGAGTTTAATTAGGTGCTAATTACTTCTAATTGATTCTAATTAGCTCCTAATAGGTCCTAATAGGTCCTAATTAGTCGTAATTGGTCATAGTTGGTCCTAATAGGTCATATTGGTCTTAATTAGTTGTAATTGGTCATAATTGGTCATAATAGGTCTTAATTAGTCTATAATTAAGTCATAATAGGTCATAATAGGTCTTAATTAGGTCCTAATTCATTGTAATAGGTCATATTAGGTCCTAATTGGTCCTAATTAGTCCTAATTGGGTCTAATTAGGTCCTAATTGGTTCTAATTGAGTCTAATTAAGTCATAATTAGTTCTAATTGGTCCTAATTGGTTCTAATTGGTTCTAATTAGTTCTAATTGGTCCTAATTGGTCCTAATTAGTCCTAATTGGGTCTAATTGGCCAAAATTGAGTCTAATTAGGTGCTAATTTATTCTAATTAAGTCTAATTGGGTTCTAATAGGTCATATTAGGTCTTAATTGGTTCTAATTGAGTCTAATTAGGTTCTAATTGGTTCTAATTGATTCTAATTGGGTCCTAATAGGTCCTATTAGGTGGACTAATTAGTCCTAATTGGTCATTGTTGGTCCTAATAGGTCCTAATAGGCCATATTGGTCCTAATTAGTCCTAATTGGTTATAATAGGTCCTAATTAGTCTAGAGTTAAGTCATAACAGGCCATAATAGGTCCTAATTAGGTCCTAAATAGGTCCTAATTGGTTCTAATAGGTCATATTAGGTCGTAATTGGATCTAATTAGTTTTAATTGAGTCTAATTAGGTCCTAATTAGTTCTAATTGAGTCTAATTAGGTCCTAATTAGTTCTAATTGGTCCTAATTTGTTCTAATTTGTTCTAATTTGTTCTAATTCATCCTAATTGGTTCTAATAGGTCATATTAGGTCCTAATTGGATCTAATTAGTTTTAATTGAGTCTAATTAGGTCCTAATTGGTTCTAATTGAGTCTAATTAGGTCCTAATTAGTTGTAATTGGTCCTAATTGGTTCTAATTGGTCCTAATTGGTCCTAATTGGTCCTAATTAATTCTAATTGGGTCTAATTGGTCCTAATTGGTCTTAATTGATTATAATTAGGTGCTAATTGATTCTATCTAGTTAAGTCATAATAGGTCCTAATTGGTTCTACTAGGTCATATTAGGTCCTAATTGGTCCTAATTGAGTCTGATTAGGTCCTAATTGGTTCTAATTGAGTCTAATTAGGTCCTAATTAGTTCTAATTGGTTCTAATTGGTTCTAATTGGTTCTAATTAGTTCTAATTGGCCCTAATTAATCCTAATTAGTCCTAATTGGGTCTAATCGGTCCTAATTGATACTAATTGAGTCTAATTAGGTGCTAATTTATTCTAATTGAGTCTAATTGGGTTCTAATAGGTCATATTAGGTCCTAATTAGTTCTAATTGAGTCTAATTAGGTGCTAATTGGTTCGAATTAATTCTAATTGGGTCCTAATAGGTCCTATTAGGTCATAATTAGTCCTACTTGGTCATAGTTGGTCCTAATAGGTCATATTGGTCCTAATTAGTCGTAATTTGTCATAATAGGTCCTAATTAGTCTAGAGTTAAGTCATAATAGGTCATAATAGGTCTTAATTGGTTCTAATAGGTCATATTAGGTCCTAATTGGTTCTAATTGAGTCTAATTAGGTCCTAATTGGTTCTAATTGAGTCTAATTAGGTCCTAATTAGTTCTAATTGGTCCTAATTGGTTCTAATTAGTTCTAATTGGTTGTAATTGGTCCTAATTAGTCCTAATTGGGTTGAATTGGTCTTAATTGGTCCTAATTGAGTCTAATTAGGTGCTAATTTGTTCTAATTGAGTCTAATTAGGTTCTAATAGGTCATATTAGGTCCTAATTAGTTCTAATTGAGTCTAATTAGGTGCTACTTGGTTCTAATTGATTCTAATTAGGTCCTATTAGGTCCTAATTAGTCCTAATTGGTCATAGTTGGTCCTAATAGGTCATAATAGGTCATATTGGTCTTAATTAGTCCTAATTGGTCATAATTAGTCATAATAGGTCCTAATTAGTCTAGAGTTAAGTCATAATAGGTCCTAATTGGTTCTAATAGGTCATATTAGTTCCTAATTGGTCCTAATTGAGTCTAATTAGGTGCTAATTTGTTCTAATTGAGTCTAATTAGGTTCTAATAGGTCATATTAGGTCCTAATTGGTTCTAATTGAGTCTAATTTGGTGCTAATTGGTTCTAATTGATTTTAGTTGGGTCCTAATATGTCATATTAGGTCTTAATTAGTCCTAATTGGTCATAGTTGGTCCTAATAGTTCCTAATAGGTCCTAATAGGTCATATTGGTCCTAATTAGTCCTAATTGGTTGTAATTGAGTGTAATTAGGTCCTAATTAGTTCTAATTGGTCCTAATTGGTTGTAATTAGTCCTAATTTGACCTAATTAGGTCTAATTATGTATAATTGGGTCTAATTAGGTCCTAATTGTGTCTAATTAGGTCCTAGTTGGGTCTAATTAGGTCCTAATTAGGTCTAATTGGTCCTAATAGGTTCTAGCCAGATCTAGTTAGGTCTAATAGGTATTAATAGGTCATAGTTAGGTCTAGTTTAGTTTAGTAGGTCATAATAGGTCCTAATACCTATCTAGTTAGGTGTAATTAATAGATAGTTAAACCTCTAATTGGTCGAGGACTAATACCTATCTAATTGGTCCTAATTGGTCTAATAGGTCCTAATAAGTCCTAGTTAGGTAGATAGTTAGGTTGAATTCCAGTCCTAATTGGTTTAACAGGACCAAATAGGTCTACAATTAGGTCTAGTTAAGTCTAATAGGTCTAGTTACTTGTCTAATTGATCCCAATAGGTATAGTTAGGTCTATTTGGACCTAATAGGTCCTAATACATCTAATTGGTTAGACTAACAAGTCCTAATAGATCTAACTGGTAGGACTAGAATAGGTCCTAGTTAGGTCTAGACTTGGTCCTAATAGGTCTAGTTAGACTTCTAATTTGTCTTAACAGGTCCTAATTGCTAATAATTAGTCTTATTAGGTCTAATTAGCTCTAAAATTAGGTATTACAATATCGCATTTACATGATGAACATTAAGACAAGTCTTGACCATCAACTTAAAATATCTAGAGAGAAACATCTTAAACATACCTTGTTTTCGACAATAATATCTTTTTCATGATTTTTCACGTAGTCTTTGTTCAGTCTCTTCTAGATAATGTTGTGTACTTTTGTTTATCCTTCTCTTTTTATTTCCCATCAAAACTTAGAAAAAATTTTCATGCCAAAATGTCTTCCTTCACCTAAATGCAAATTATTTTACAACTTTCGGATTAATGAAATGAAAAAAATATACATTTATTTATACCTAATCCTTATTAACTAGAAATGACACCAAAAAGGCCAACCTGGGTTTCTATCAAAAGTCAAAGTTGACTTTCAATCAAAACTAACTTACTTTCGATCGAAAGTAGTTTAGTAATGACTAGAATTTGCATTATTCATGAAAGTACTTTCGATCAAAACCCAAAAGTTTCAATTGAAAGTACTTTCTATTGAAAGTACCTGGTTTAGGCCATGGTTGCAAGTTTTGAAGAAATTCTGAGAATTTCATGGCTTTCGGCCTCAAGCGCGGTGATCAAATGGAAGAATAAGAAGATGTCCTTTTTCATATAACAAGTACTTAGAACTATCTTTCTAACGATTATATATTTGACTATTTTTGAATTTATTATGTGTATGGTTTTTGATGTTAATCGAATGTTGGTTTTTTATCAAATATAAACCTCTGAGTTTGACGTTCAATGAAAAATAGTAAAAAAAAGAAATTTTTTTTTGAAAAATTATAGTGCCCTTCGTATTCGAGTCTACTTTCTATAAAAAAAATATTATTTGAAATTCGTTAAATACACAAGTTATAAGCTATGTAGTTAAGGTATGTCAAAATTGTGGTTTAGTCAACTTCAAATGTTAATAAAATATGCAATAATCATGATAATGTCATCAAACCAATTGCATGCCCTCCGTATGGATGTTACAAAACTAAATTCAAAAGAATCACATTCATATCTATTTTACAAAAAAAGTTATGCTTTATGAAAACAATGTTACTATTTGAAAATGACATTTTCAACACCATACCCATTTTCGTGGGAGAAAGAAAAAAGTATTCAAATAAATTAAAAAAAAATAAAAATAAAAATTTAGAATCTAGACAAAAAATCCTAAAAGACTCTAATTTACTTCATCCTCCGATTTTGAATGGTTCAATGGCAATATGCATCCGAATCTGAAATTTTTTCTCAAAATGTAGAGTTCAGTGTCCGTTCAGGCAAAAAAGTGTAACCCACTATTGTGGGTTCACCCTAGTAGAAATGTTAGAAAACATTAAGATCTTATAGAAATTATTAAAAATATTTGTTTTTAAATTTATTTTAAAGTTAGTAAATATTAGGAATCTCTCTCTATCTCACTTGTACACACATTTTTAGTAAAGTTAGTAAATATTAGTTAGTTATTTGTTTTAAATAATTTTTAGTTTGTAGAAATCTTAGAAAATCGTAGTTAGATATTAGAAAATGATCTAGTAGTATGTTATAATATGTTAGAAAATTGTAGTAGTAAGTTTCTAGGACCCTTATCCCTCCCTTAAAACATATTAAGACACATAGGATCCCTTATGAATCTCAAGACCTTTTAATACATATTAGGATGTCCTAGGACCCATTGATGTATGTTAGGTTCCATTAATATATACAAGGACTCATTGCTTCCCTCAAGGCTCCTTAAGACATATTGGGATGAATTAATGTAACCTATGATCCCTTAGGACCTATTATGATGCCTACAACCCCTTAAGACATTCTAGGACCCTTATGCATCATGTATGACATCTTAAGACACATAGGACCCCTTAGGACCAATGCGACCCATTATTATATCTTCAAATGTCCTAGGATCCATTCATCTATCTTAGCTTCAATTAATACATATGTGGACCCATCGTTTCCCGCAAAGACCCTTAAGACATACTAGTATCAATTAATGTAACCTAAGATCCCTTAGACCACTTATCACACCTACAACCCATTAACATTATTGGACCATTATACATCCCTTATGACATTTTAAGACATATATGATCCCTTCAGATCCTCAAGA
Organism: Chamaecyparis obtusa; assembly: GCA_027943335.1. NCBI lineage: Eukaryota > Viridiplantae > Streptophyta > Pinopsida > Cupressales > Cupressaceae > Chamaecyparis > Chamaecyparis obtusa. Next base: position 449,395 of record BSBK01000191.1, on the reverse strand, counting down.
CCCATTAACATATCTTAGGTTGTCCTAGGACACATTTATGTATCTTAGATTCAATTAATACATACAAGGATCCACTAATGTAACCTAGGACCCCTTCAGACCTCTTATGTTACCCACAACCCCTTAAGACACTCTAGGACCCTTATCCATCCCTTACACTATCTTAAGACACATCTAGGACCCATTGTTTCCCTCAAGAAACCTTAAGACATACTAGGATTGATTAATGTAATGTAGGATCCCTTAGGACCACTTATTGCACCTATGACCCATTAACATTCTAGGACCCTTATCTGGATCCCTTATGAAATCTCAAAACAAATATGAAACCTTACGACTCCCAAGACCCATCAAAGAATCTTAGGATGTCCTAGGACCCATTGATGTATTTTATGCTCCATTAATACATACAAGGGCCCATTTTCACCCTAAATACCCCTTAAGAAATACTAGGATCCCTAAGGACCTCTTATGAAACATACAACCCCTTAATACATTCTAGGACCTTTATCCATCCCTTACAACATCTTAAGATACCTAGGACACATTAGGATCTGTTAACTCTTTTTCATGTAGAATCACCAATATAGCTATCAAACTTGACTCTCAAGTTCCCAATTCCAGATTCTTATAGGGAAAAGGCTAATTGATAAGGACCAAGTCCTTCTTCTACTTTGGGCTCCACAGACCCATGCGGGTGTACCTATCTTCAGACTCACTGCTTCACAATGAAATCCTATAGTGGATCAAAGGTTCTAGCAATGATTTACTAATGCCTCTTGTTGCAACTGATGTAGAGCTTAGAAAGCCAATCCATGATATTAACAGAAGTAAACACTCATTGCAGAAAAATGGCAAGTGTGACAAGGATAAACTCCTTCTTTTCAAGCTTTGAACTTAGGCAGGTTAACCCATGTCAGATCTACTTCTTGAAAGGATCACAAAATTAGTTTATATCCTTGATCCAAACATTATCTTCTCAATCATTCAAACATACATGAAAGTAAATAATCATTTAAGTTTTGTTGATGATGAGATCCCTGCAAATCAAGGATAGACTAGTGCCTTATCCTAGGGTATAGAGTCAAACAGTGAAACATACATTTACAGAAATCTTCTAAATGAAACACAAACAAATGCCAGATGAAATGCCTTACAATTCATCCTCTCTTAAACACATTTCATCATCAAATTCTTGCCAAACTCCTAAGCTCTCAAAAATTAACCTAAAGACATTACCCTTTCCTTGAAAGGAACTAGAGATTAAAATCACAGATACCTTGTAAATGGTATATCAAAACTACCTTACAGATTCAATACACAAAAGCCAATTATTCAAACAAGAAGACAACTGAAATCATGCAAGGGAATTCTATTGTATTCCAGTAAAATTTCACTGCATCAATACATTTCAAAATCTAACAAAATATTCTAAGATTTCAACAATGGAGCCAAGCCTCCCTCTATAGTATGTTTTCAACCTCCTTTCAAAAGAGTAAAAGCTTACTGTATATAACATAACCATCTTGGAATCCTCAAAAGGATGCAACAAGCTTAGGATGGCTAGAAAAGATCCTACACTAGAGACAAGATTACAAATTGACAAACAGATTGTAACAACACATTACAAAACTCTTTTCTCAACAATTCCACAGGTGGCATCTTTGTCTAAAGATCTTTCAGAGCATTTGCTGAATTTTCTACATGAATAATGACCCCCATTCTAGCTAACTTACATCATCCTTTGTTTGAAACTTGCTCTCCCTCAATTTTTGGATCAGGTGCCATCTGCAACTCTATTCTTCCTCTTCCTCGATAAGTTGGACAACTGGCCTCTTTTTCTTCTTTATTGTTAGCTTCTCCCAAGCTGCTACTTCATCATCCGATGGCCAGTTGTAAGTCTACAATTCTTGTAATAAGCTAACTTGCTTATCCCACATGGAGTCAGTTATATTTTTGGCTTCTGCCACAAAGCATATGCAATCATTTTCAATTTTAAAAAGACTATAAATTATGCTATTACACCTCTCAAAATCCAAAGTGTTGTCACTATTAAGGAAAGCATCTTGTGTAATCACCAACTGATCCATTGACAGTTTCCATTCCTCCAACTTGATCAAGTTTCCATTGTCATCACATACCACAGGTAGATACTTGCTATAATGTTTATCAAACATAAACAACTTAACTCTCACCTGGTTGGACTTACCTTTAAAAAACTTTGAAACAACATTGATTAAGCCAATCTTCTCCAAAAATTCTGTAACTACTCTAGGGATCTCAGGCTTATGCTCCTATAGACTATCAAGTTTATCAAAAAACAAACTTCTTCTAGACCAAACACTATGAAGTGGCTCCAAAGCAGCCAATGATTCATTTATCTTTCTATTGGTCTGGTGTAATTGGCTGACTGATTGATAAACTGTATCCATTTTCTCTATTATCTTATCTCACCTGTATTGCACAATCTTTGACATGGTGTCCAAAGATGCCTCTATCCTTACCTTATCCAAATCTTCAGTAGGTCCCTCAGGTACTTCTTCATCAATTTGAATTGGGACCTCAATCTGCATAGGGGGAACAACAACTACCTTTGAAGCTTCTTCAAGCTTAACTTTTATCTCTGCCAATTCATCTTCTAGCTGCTTGATCTTCATCAATTTTAAATCTCTATCCTTGGCCACCAAGTTTGCACTTTCAAAAAACTTCGAGTACCTTTCAGATAATTGAACTATTTTTGCCTCATTCAGGTTAGCCCAATGAGTTACTATCTTAGAAACTTCAAGGTCAGTTGTATTCTGCATAGTCCAAATAATCTAATTCCCTTCCATTTTATCCTCTATACTCAATAGGGATGGCTTTTGAGTCCTAGGGGCCATGGACCACATTGCAACAGCTTGAGACTTAGGGTCATAGCCACTTCCTCTTATCATATCACCAATGTGAACCTCATACGAAAAGCTGCCCTGCGGTTGCTTTCTTATTTGATCTATGATGAAAGCAGAAGTCAGATCCCATCCTAGAGTCAATAGCATTCCACTTGACTTGACCAATTGTCTAGCTTCATCTGCAGTTATGGGATCAAGGCTAGGATCATACGAATTTAAGGCTCTCAATGTTTATTCACTTGGCTCCATACCTTAAGGCAGAAGTTTCCTCACTTCTTGTTGCTTATTGAAAACAAGGAAACTCTTGAATTCATCAGTTTTAATAAACTGGTCATCACTCAAAAATTCCTCCTAATAGACCTCTTTGATATCCTTTTCTGACCACAAGGACTATTCCTTATCCATTTCGACAGTGGCCACCTTCTTTCCTTCTCTTATTGCTTTTCTTAATTGGTGATGGTAAACCCTATCACCTAGCACTAGAGCAAATGCTCTATGAATTGTTCTCTTTTGTTTTTCCTACCTTGAAGGCTCTCCTACCTCAAGCCTCTATTTCTTCAAAGGTGGCTCTGGAGTATCCCCTATTTCTGGTTGGTCTTCAATAGGCCTAACACTTTATACATCTTTCATTTGTGGTGGGCTATTCCCTTCCTATGACTCAACAGAAAACTCCTCTTGATCAAAAGATGAATAGTCTTTCATTTTCTTTGGTTGACTCTGGTCAATCAACTTCTCCAATTGAGTTGATAGAGTGTCACGCATCTCTATCATCTTGTCAATTCTTTCTAAATAGGGAAGGTCAGGGAAGAAACCCTCAAAAGGAAGCTGGGCTACCATCACTTGTTTTGACAAGTGTATCAAATCAAAGTACCTGTTCCATCTCCTTTTGACCTCATCATCATCAATGATATTTTTGAATACATCTTCCTCGTCCAAGCCTTGATGTTCTTTGTTCACACCAATATTTGGGATGTAGAGCATCCTGGCAGTTTTGACCAAGCCCTCAAGATCTAACTGATTTAACCATGCAGTAATTTGAGGAAATGACCTCATTCCTACCAGGAAGTCACCTATCTTGAATTTCCTAGGTGTGAATGTACCCTTCTAGTGAGGGGCTAGAAATTCTCTGTCTATCCACATCAACTGCCACACAAATTCCAAACAAGTAATTCTTGGAGGCAAAAATTTTGGTAATAGATGTGGGGGTTGGGGGCAATCATAGACTCCCAAAATTGTAGCATTCTCCCCCAAGTAAAAATCACCCCAATTGTGATCTCCCTCTCATTTGTTCACAAACTGCACTGGTCGTAGGAGCCTAAGGACCCTTGGGGATATCCTTGTAGTATTGACACCTAACATCCTTATAAGAGGATAAAAAATGAAATTCTGAAAGATACAAAAATTCCCCTCATTGGAAGTAGAATTCCACTTCCTCACCCATAATTGGACTGGATTATACTGGCCTTCAAAGTTGAACCTTGGCTTCAGCATGTTCGAATCAAAATTATTAATATTGAAGAACAAAATTAAATGCATTAGCAAAGAATAATGCATGAACTTAATTGGGCTCTTACTATCCTTGATAGAAATCAAATCCTCATGCATTCTATCAATGATATACTAGATGTAATCATAGTTAGTATTAACCAAAGAATTCTGGATGTCCAGGATAATCATCAAAAGATTAGCTGGTAAAAACTCTGCATCCCCATCAATTCCCAAAACCCTACACAACCCATAACAAGTTTGCTTCATGTAATGTTGAAGGGATTTAAATTGGTAAGGGGCATTCATGTGAGCAGGGAGGGGAGCTATATACTTATCTTGTTTTGGGATATGCTTCATTATTTGGTCCTTCACTATCCCTATGTTCTTCTTGTACCTCTCCTTTTCTTTGCTCAGGTCAATTTTAGTAGAAGTGGATGTATAGACATTAAAAGCCTTCATGAACGAACCCCTATCAAGAGTAACCAAAGATGACTGGTCCTCTTTCCTAATAGTCTTAGAAATAGGGTCATAATGCTTAGCTAGAGCAACAATTAAATCTGCATCCAGGAATACATCCGGCACTACTAATTTCCCTAACCCCAAAGCCCAACCATTACATACAGGGATATGACTATCTCTATTTTTATAAAATAAGTTGAAGATAGTATAACTTGTGGTATCCGGTGTGATAGGATCTCTGTAAAACCCTAGAACATCTTCGAAAACATCATCAGGAGCTCTTTTATTTTGACTGGAACCAGGTAGCAATTTCAAAAACTCATCTAAATAATTAGGCTTGCCCTTGTCTTCACCACCTTTAGATTTTGCTTCACTGCTGGAAGATGCTACACTTCTCTCAAGTTGACTCATCTTTGCCATAGAATTATCTTCAATCTCTGCAAAATGGATTCACTTGGTGCTCAAAAATCACTTCAGAATGACACAATTCTCTTCGAATGATTTTGGACACAGTAAATAATGAGCTTAACTTATTTATGAACACAGATCAAGTGTGTACAACTACCACAATAATTGAAAATCTCCTTAATTTCTCCCACATTCAATTTTGTGTGTCACTAGTTTTCAAAATGGAGCTAGCCGATGCACAGATGTTGATAGATAGATTTTAAAACTCAAAAACAAGGCAAAGAGGCAAATGATTAAGATCCTGCACTTTAAACCTTTTTATGTCATGTAATCTTCCTTTGAAACTAATTGGATGGCTCATTAGTTTACTTTCCAACTTGATACTGTACTTTATCCATGCAGGCAACCTTCCCTTTTCTTTTCTTTTATTACCTTTTCCAACGGGGCCTATTTAGTGAATCCGCGACTGAAAGCCTCTCGTGATCACTGAATGCAATGTTAACCCTAGCATATATTCAGAGAACTAGTGACCAAAGCCTTCGCAAGTTCTCGAAATGCAATCCTTAACTCATGATACTTTTTGCGAATTAGCAAACACAGTGACACCCTTCGAACAATTGACTGCAGTTATCATTTGGCGAACCAGCGAACAAAACCATCTCACATTCTCTTAATGTCCCAGCTAACTATTAAAACTTTTGGAGATTCCACGAACAAAGGGTTCACACATTCGCTTAATGGATCACTTAACCGCTAAATTACTTGGAGAACTGGCGAAGCCTTTACTCTCTGAATCGCTGAATCTTTACTTTACCATCATCTTTACTCTAAGATTCTGAATGAACCGTTGATCTTGTCGATGATCTACGGCTGTCGCCAGTTCGCTAAAATATTTGATCCTTGGTCATTTGATTATGAGATTCAGCGAAAAAAGGGTTCATTGAATCTCCAGATCATTTAGCTTCTTACTAATTTATTCCGAGAACAAGCGAACACTTGAAACAACCCATTCTGCCAAATTTTTCATACCAAACTATTGGGGCTGCCAAACTTAGAAGTCTTTACACAGTCGCACATTCACCAAATGAAACATGTAGGACCCAATAATATCTGAGATTAAACCACAACCATTGATCCTGACAATGATCTACGGTATTCGCCAAGTCGCTAGGTTATTTTTCCCTTAACCGCTAGATTCAGAGAATGAGCGATAACCGTTGTCGCCAAGTCACTGAGTGTAAGCAAAGAACTGCCAAGGAATATGTGAATTGGAGATAATTCTTAACATATTCTCTAGTTTGCTGAATGGTTGAGGTGTTAACCGGGAGACTTAGAGACCACATGACTAAAATGATGCTTAGCATAAGATTGACTTGTTCGTTGCATTTCCGAATACTATATGAGACATGCTATGACCTTTTCTAATTCAGCAAACACAAAACATTTAACATGTGCATGATTTAATCAGCTTAAGTGACTTAAAAAGGTAATAATGAAATAGAAGAATAAGGGCTAATCATGAGGAATTTTTTATGAATTCGACATTTTTCAAGGACAAGACCTAGGGTAAGGATTTTTGAAGTGGGCTATGACAATTTTTTGAAGAACTTCTGACACCTATACCTAGGAAAACTTCATAGACTAGAGGACTAAACCAACATTTGGACAAAAACCTTAGAAAATCAAGAATATACCCAACAGTGGCTCTATCTGAGGATGCTTGATTGCAAAATCATAGCAAGAATTCATGAATCTCTGGGAGGCAGACCAAAAAACCTTAACCTAAAATAGGAAACAAACACACCTATACATATATACAAACCTACTATGCATGGAAAAAGAATTAACAGAAGAAAATTTCCAGGACTTGTCCATGCACTGGCAATTCCTACTCTTCACCATCCAAATTTTGCAAGAAATATGAGTCCTTACCATGAGTTTGATGAACAATATAAGGTCCCATCCATAAAGACTCAAATTTTTTGTGTTTCCCTTTATCTTCAGCCCTGGCATTCTATTGGAGAACCATATCACTAGGTTGGAATTTTCTCACAGTTGCTCTCTTATCAAAAAGATATTTCATCTTCTGCTGCAACTTCATATTTTCCTTTTGTCCCTCCCTCCTAATCTCATCCAATTCAATCAACTAAACCATTCTGCCCTGCAGTGGATCACTGATTTCCATATCCTCTTCTTGCATAAACTTATAGATTGGAAGGAGGTTATTTACTGGCAATCTTGATTTTGCACCATATACCATCTCAAAAGGGGACTTACTAGTAGCCCTCTTCTTAGAAATTCTATCAGCCCATAGTGCTAGCTTTAATTTTACATGCCAGCTTCTCTTATTCTTTTCCAGGGTTTTCTTCAAAATCTGCAAAATACTCGTATTGCTGGATTCAGCCTGTCCATTGGCCTATGGATGATAAGGGGACGAGTAAGAAAATACTATGCCCATTTCTGAGCAAAAATCAGTGATCTCCTATGACCTAAAGCTCATAGCATTGTCAACAACCAATTTAACAGGGACACCAAATCTGGTGATTATATTTTTCATCAAAAATTCAATTACAATAGCACTGGTTGCCCTTTTAGTTGGAATGGCTTCAATCCATTTGGTAAAATAATCACTAGCCACCAAAATGTGACTATGTCCCCCAATAGACTTTTTAGAGAACTCTCCAATAAAATCCATACCCCACATTGCAAAAGGAGCTTCTGCAACAACAGGGTTCAATAATAATGCACTTGAGAACTTCAATTTTTTAGAGAACCTTTGACAAGGTTCACATTTCCTCACATAAGAATGAGTGTCTTTGAACAACACAGGCCAATAGTATCCTACTCTTAAGATTTTATGAGCTATTGATCGAGTAGAATGATGTCCTCCACACATTCCAAAGTGCGTTTCCTTCAACATTTTCTCTAATTGGTGCTTATCCAAACAAAAGAGTAAAATACCATCATTATCCTTCCAGTACAAATCACCCTGGATCAACACATATCTCTAAGCTTGCAATCTCAGACTCCTTCTTTGATTATCATTCAAGTCAGGTGGACATTTAGCATTTTTAATAAAATAAATAACATCCTTGTACCAGGGTTGCATTTCAATACTAGTAATCATATCAATGTTAGCAACAACATTATTTACCTAAACAAGGTCCATATTTTCCTCAGTCATTAACTTAGCAAGTCCCAATCCTCTCACCCATTTGGTAATATGAATTTCTAGGTCAAACTCTTGAATCCTGTTTATCCATTTGCACCTCTTTCCTGTGACTTCACTCTGTGTTAAGATATCCTTTACTACAACATGAAGCACATAAGCACTAACCTTTGCATAGACTAGATATGGTCTGAAAGCTTTGACTGCCTTCACAAGTGCATAGGCTTGCTTTTCCATTAGTTCATAATTTAATTCAGCAGATTGTAATGACTTGCTGAAAAAGGCTATAGGATGCTCATACCCTTCTTGATCCTTTTGCAAAAGGATAGCTGCAATAGTATGAAAAGATGCAAAAGAAAATAGAGAAAAAGGTTTCAAATAATCAGGTGATACCAAAACTGGGGCCTCTTGAATTGCTTGTTTGATTTTTACAAAAGCTTGCTGAGCTTCAAGGTTCCATTCAAACTTCACTTCCTTCTTTAGGAACTTCACTATGGGCTTGACCAATTCTGCAAAATTAGCAATAAATCTTCTTACAAAATTAATCTATCCTAAGAATGACTGCACACCCTTTATGTTCTTTGGTGAAGGGACCTTCTTAATTGCTTCTACTCTCTCAGGATCAATCCTGACTCCTTCTTTTGACACTTTGTGTCCAAGTAACTTCCCTTCTATCACAACAAACTGACACTTTTTGGGATTCAAAGACACACCAAATTCTAAAACCTTAAGAATGACCTTCTCCAAATGGGAACAATGATCCTTAGCTTTTTTGGAATAAGCAATGAGATCATCTTGATAAAAAACCATTAAAACATTTATCAACTCCTCAAATGCAACATCCATGGCTCTTTGAAATGTTGTTCCAGCATTTTTCAGACCAAAAGGCATGCGAACATATACATATGTTCCCCATGGGGTTGTAAAGGCTGTCTTAAATTGTTCTGATTCTTTGACCAGCACTTGATTATACCTAGAGAAACCATCCATCATTGACAAGAGTTCACATCCAGTCACCCTATGCAGCATGGCCTCCATATTGGGAAATCCATAGTTATCCTTAAGTGAAGCCACATTCAAGTTCCTGAAATCGACACAGAGCCTGATATCACCATTCTTTTTCCTTACTGGCACAAGATTCAAAATCCAAGTTGAGTGCCTAATTGGTTCAATAATACTAGCATTCTCTCAGTTTTGTCAACTCAACTTGCATCTTGGTAGCCAATAAAGGGTTAATGGGTCTCTGCTTCTGTCTAAAAGGCCTAGTTTCCTCTTTTAGAGGAATTTCATGCTGAAACAGGTTAGCCCTATAAGCTTTGAGGTCATCATAGGACTAGGCAAATACATGCTTGTACTTTTTCAAAAGTCTTATCAAATTTCCTCTGATCTCTTTGCTCAGTTTCTTTCCAATGTATACCATTTGTGGGGAGTTTTCTGAACCCAATTTTATTTCCTCTAAGTCCTCCATTTTAGTGTTAGACTTCTGAGACAAAAAACCATAATTTATTTTGAACATTCCTTCCAATTCTACTAACCCTTTAGGTATGTGGTTGGATGGCAATTGTACTATCTCATTTCCCATGATGCATTATTTTCCCTCAACACATTGTTGTATCTCATTAAAATCTATTTGCTGACCATCATATTGATCAAGGCCTTGAAGGAACCTAAGGATATCTAAGTCATCCTCAGAAACTTGCCAATTATATACATTATCAGGCACTGCAGGCCTAGATTTGACCTCTAACATAGACACACCAGCGAGGGTTATATCTTCACTTTTAAGGGAAACATTTGCAAGAAAATCTACCATGATGTTATTGGATCATTCTACCCAAAGTAGATTGAAAGCATCAAAAAAATCTAGTCTATCCCAAACAACATGTTTATACAGTTTCAACTTTTCATCTTTAGAAGCATACTGAGATCTCACTTGGGCTATAATCAACTGGGAATCACCATGAACTTTTAAAGATTTAATACCATGTTTTATGACCACATCTAATCCCAGTATTAGAGCCTCATACTCGGCAGTGTTATTTGTACACTCAAAAGTTAACAAGAAAGAGTATTTAAATGTAATACCTGATGGGGAAATGAATACCACACCAGCTCCTGATCCTTCCTTGGAGCATCCACCATCAAAGAACATTTGCCAAAGCCCATCTTGCTACAAAATTAACTCATCCACTATTGGATCTGTGTTTTTTAACTGAGGTACTGTTTCTTCAATCACAAAATTGCTCATGTCAATATCTACAAAACAATTTAGATCCTCCAGAGCAACCACTTCAATCATGACTGAAGAATGGGGCTCCCTATACAACTTTACCTCAATTCCATTTATTGGGATGGTAGCATATGACAAATCTAGTTGCAACTTTCCACCCACTGTTGCAACCCTGCAGCCCATTGTCTTGACAATAACATGCCATAATGAGGTTTTGTATCAACAACAACCACATCCATTTTATATGTGGCTTCTGGGAATGCAGCAATTTTCACTTCAATTCCAATTAGGCTCCCTACAATAGGTACTACCTTGTTGTCCATGGCACAACACCTTCCACTAGATGTATCAACTTGCAACCCTAACTCCTTCATCACTTGATAAGGCATTACAGTTGTAGCAGCACCAGAGTCAATCATACAATTTTTCAGCAAAAAATTATTTATAAGCAAAGTAACATAGAAAGGATTGATAGAAGAGAGTTCTTGTGTCACAATAGTCCCAACACATACATCAAAGATGTCATTAATTGCAATTGGCTTGTCCATGGATTTCCCTTCCTCTTGTAAAATAGGAGTAGTTCTCTGCTCACTTATAAGAGCCAAGGCTGCTGCTTTGTGCTCTTCTATTTTCAAAATTTCAAGTAGAGGGATGGAAACTTTCATTTGGGACAAGGCATGTCTCATATCAAAGGTAGGGGAGTCAGTACAAACATTAGGGTGACCCTTTGGCCTACCAAATTTCTTTTTCACCTTGTCGGTAGTAACTTCTTGTTTCCTTTTCTTTTTAGCTTCCAATCCTTCATCCTTACTATTTACAATATTGGGCTTTGGGGAGTCCTTATCCTGAGGACTACTCTTAATAAACACTGATCTAGGAACTCCCTGCTCATTATCCACCTTTTTGTTCCTCAAATTGTATGAGGATTTTGCTTGAGTAATAGCAGCCATAGTTAAACTCTTGATTTCTTCTTCACTGGGCTTTCTCCATTGTCTTTCATCTGACCTGGATTCTACCATGTGAGTCTTATAGTCATCATTATCAAACTCTTCCTGATGAGACTGAGTAAATATTTGTTGTTCATAGTCAGAGAAAATCTTTCTCTTATGATCAACATCAGGGTAAATAAATTCATCATCTGAGGACTCAAGATCCTCCATTAGTTCAGTAGTAAACATGTTAATAGTAGGCTTTTCAGATTCTTCATAATCTCTTGCATATGAATCACTTGCCTCTTCTCTCAAGGCCCGAGCAACAACACACTGGAATGGTGAGTGGGGCATATTACAGGCCATACACTAAGGGGTACTTTCCACATTATGTGCTATGTTTTTCTTCAAAGGGTCTGGTGTATCCCTTCCCTTTTGGGGTTCATTATTATCAGGAACAAGCCTCCCATCTTTCCAATTTGTTTTTTAAGGCATATCTCTTAAGTTAGGGGCCTTGTCCTACCTTTGATAAGGTGGCCTTGTATCTTGAAAATTTCTACCACCTTTATCAAACCTTGCTGGGAAGTCTTTGTTATTACTAGGTCCTTTGTCCATTCTATCCTCCTCTTTGGATGGCCTTGCAGGTTGTGGCCTGGTTTCTTTCCACAGTCTATCTTCATCTTTTTTGTACATTTGGCCAGATGCCTTTCGATTACTCTCAATGTTTATGGCCAACTTAAAATCATCTCTAAGAGTACGGGGATTCTTGTCTCTCAAAAGGTAAGACATCTTACCATCCATAGAATTGAAATAAGTTGTCATGCAGACTGCATCATCTAGCCTCAATACTTGGAACAGTTTATACATAGCCTTTTGGAATCGGCTATTAAACTCTAACATGCTCTCATTGTAAGGTTTCTTGATATTATTGAACTCATTGAGCATGTAGCTAGAGTTCACATGTTCTGCATATTTCTCTTTAAAACATCTGACAAATTCTTCCCAAGATGCAATACTGTTCTTAGGTAGCCCCCTATACCAATCCCTGGCATCTTCAATCAATGATTGAACAAAGAGCTTCATTATGACATCTTCATGTTCAATCTCATAATCATTTACCTTATCTATAAAAAAATTTAGATGCTCTTCACAGGTAATAACATTATTCCCAGTAAATAATGGGATCTTCTTTCTAATTTCATTGGGGACAACATTAGGTTGGCTAGGAATACCATCAAAAAATAGAGGCCTATATCTATCCAAAAGAACTGGTCTTCTTTGGATATTTGGTTGATTCAGAGGGGTAGTTGCAACATTTTGACAAGGTACAGTTCCCATTGTACCACTAGCTATAATGGGAACTTGATTAGGAACTGGTCTAGGTAAAGTTTATCCAGGGTGAAAGGCTTGAGCATTTGGAAGTGAGGTATTGGGCTGACTAAATGGAGTTGTTCCTATGGTGATAGGGATAGAGGTACTAGCAAATGTGTTCATGTTAGAATGTAGGAAGGAAATCTTCCTCTTCATTTCATCAGTAGCAGCCTCCAACTCAAGTTTCTCCAGTTGAATAGCCAATTCTTCTTTCGCTCTTCTAGCCTTCTCCAAATCTATACTTGTTTGAGAATGTACATTAGGAGGAGCCATAATTTTCTTGGGCTCATTAATATTTATACCCACCAATTTTTGTTTTCCCTTATCAGGGATTTCTTTGGGAGCAGTTATAATCTCCTTGTTTCTCTGGATTTCAGAGGGATTCAATTGCCTTAAGACATGGCCTGTTCCCTCAAATTCACCTTGCTTAGGTTTATTATCCTGAGCTTGCTTTCTCAAATCTTCCATGTCACCAAATAAGTCCTTATTTAAACCTTGAACATCTTAGTTTAAATCAATAACTTGGGTCTCATTTTTCTTGGTTCTTTGAGAAGTTCCTGCCTCTTTATGAGCAAATCATAGATTTGTTGTTCCCTTTCTTTCAACCTATTGGCAATCTCAACCAATTGTTCACTCTCCTTTTTTCTTAAAGCAATCACCTCTTCTCTCAACTTCTTAGAATCATAGGAGGTGGTCTCAGTAGCAGAGGTTTCTTCTGGTTGTTCCAAAGTTTCTCTCGCAGGGAAATAGCCTGCTTTTGTGACCTCTATGATTACTTCTTTCTGCATGTGCACACTTGGTGTAACCCTCTTGACATGTTCAGGATCATCAGAAGAGGATGAAGATTCATGAGGAAGTGGGACACGAGATCTTTCTTGAGAAGGGCCTTGGGAACTAGCAGTATGCTGACCTCTTCTAGACCATTGTTTCCTACTTGGTGTATGAAGCTCATCACCCATATTATCTTCGGGGTGATCCTTATAATAAGACCTAGTGTGTCTTGGTCAACTCATGGTATAGCACGACAATTTTAGCAAAGTCTACAACAATTAGCAACTGGTATCATAAAGTTTAGAGTTGCCACCCACTTTTATGTGAGAATAAAATTATTCTATACTGGTCTACAAATGCACAATAGATAGGATTTGCACTAACCTATTGCACGCTATTCAAAAGATTCCCCAGTAGAGTCACAAATTTTTTAGCTCTTTTTCATGTAGAATCACCAATATAGCTATCAAACTTGACTCTTAGGTTCCCAATTCTGGATTCTTATAGGGAAAAGGCTAATTGATAAGGACCAAGTCCTTCTTCTACTTCGGGCTCCACAGACCCAGGCAGGTGTACCTATCTTCAGACTCACTGCTCCACAATGAAATCCTATAGTGGATCAAAGGTTCTAGCAATGATTTACTAATACCTCTTGTTGCAACTGATGCAGAGCATAGAAAGCCAATCCATGATATTAACTGAAGTAAACACTCATTGTGAAAAAATGGCAAGTGTGACAAGGATAAACTCCTTCTTTTCGAGCTTTGAACTCAGGCAGGTTAACCCATGTTAGATCTACTTCTTGAAAGGATCACAACATTAGTTTATATCCTTGATACAAATATTATCTTCTCACTCGTTCAAACATACACGAAAGTAAATAATCATTTAGTTTTGTTGATGATGAGATCCCTACAAATCAAGGATAGACTAGTGCCTTATCCTAGGGTATAGAGTCAAATAGTGAAACATACATTTATAGAAATCTTCTAAATGAAACACAAACAAATCCCAGAGGAAATGCCTTACAATTCATCCTCTCTTAAACACATTTCATCATCAAATTCTTGCCAAAATCCTAAGCTCTCAAAAATTAACCTAAAGACATTAACCTTTCCTTGAAAGGAACTAGAGATTAAAATCACAAATACCTTGTAAATGGTATATCAAAACTACCTTACAGATTCAATACACAAAAGCCACAGAATTCAAACAAGAAGGCAATTGAAATCATGCAAGGGAATTCTATTGTATTCCAATAAAATTTCATTGCATCAATACATTTCAAAATCTAACAAAATATTCTAAGATTTCAACAATGGAGCCAAGCCTCCCTCTACAGTATATTTTCAACCTCCTTTCAAAAGAGTAAAAACTTACTATATATAACATAGCCATCTTGGAATCCTTGAAAGGATGCAACAAGCTTAGGATGGCTAGAAAAGATCCTACACTAGAGACAATATTACAAATTGACAAACAGATTGTAACAACACATTACAAAAATCTTTTCTCAACAATTCCATAGGTGGCATCTTTGTCTAAAGATATTTCAGAGCAGTTGCTGAATTTGTTGCATGAATGATGACCTTCATTCAGGCTAACTTACATCATCCTTTGTTTGAAACTTTCTCTGCCTCAATTTTTGGATCAGGTGCCATCTGCAACTCTATTCTTCCTCTTCCTCGATAAGTTGGACAGCTGGCCTCTTTTTCTTCTTTATTGTTAGCTTCTCCCAAGCTGCTACTTCATCATCCGATGGCCAGTTGTAAGTCTAAAATTCTTGTAACAAGCTGACTTGCTTATCCCACATGGAGTCAGTTATATTTTTGGCTTCTGCCACAAAGCGTATGCAATCATTTTCAATTTTAAAAAGACTATCAATTATGCTATTACACCTCTCAAAATCCAAAGTGTTGTCACTATTAAGGAAAGCATCTTGTGTAATCACCAACTGATCCATTGACAGTTTCCATTCCTCCAACTTGATCAGGTTTCCATTGTCATCACATACCATAGGTAGATACTTGCTATAATGTTTATCAAACATAAACAACTTAACTCTCACCTGGTTGGGCTTACCTTTAAAAAACTTTGAAATAGCATTGATTAAGCCAATCTTCTCAAAAACTTCTGTAACTACTCCAGGGATCTCAGGCTTATGCTCCTGTAGACTATCAAGTTTATAAAAAAACAAACTTCTTCCAGACCAAACACTATGAAGTGGCTCCAAAGCAGCCAATGATTCATTTATCTTTCTATTGGTCTGGTGTAATTGGCTGACTGATTGATAAACTGTATCCATTTTCTCTATTATCTTATCTCACCTGTATTGCACAATCTTTGACATGGTGTCCAAAGATGCCTCTATCCTTACCTTATCCAAATCTTCAGTAGGTCCCTCAGGTACTTCTTCATCAATTTGAATTGGGACCTCAATCTGTATAGGGGGAACAACAACTACCTTCAAAGCTTCTTCAAGCTTAACTTTTATCTCTGCCAATTCATCTTCTAGCTGCTTGATCTTCATCAATTTTAAATCTCTATCCTTGGCCACCAAGTTTGCACTTTCAAACAACTTTGAGTACCTTTCAGATAATTGAAATATTTTTGCCTCATTCGAGTTAGCCCAATGAGTTACTACCTTAGAAACTTCAAGGTTAGTTGTATTCTTTATAGTCCAAATAATCTGATTCCATTCCATTTTATCATCTATACTCAATAGGGATGGCTTTTGAGTCCTAGGGGCCATGGACCACATTGCAACAGCTTGAGACTTAGGGTCATAGCCACTTCCTCTTATCATATCACCAATGTGAACCTCATATGATAGGATCCCCTGCGGTTTCTTTCTTATTTGATCTATGATGAAAGTAGAAGTCAGATCCCATCCTGGAGTCAATAGCATTCCACTTGACTTGACCAATTATCTAACTTCATTTTTAGTTATGGGAGCAAGGCTAGGACCATAAGAATTTAAGGCTCTCAATGTTTATTCACTTGGCTCCATACCTTCAGGCAGAAGTTTCCTCACTTCTTGTTGCTTATTCCAAACAAGGAAACTCTTGAATTCATCAGTTTTAATAAACTGGTCATCACTCAAAAATTCCTCCTAATAGACCTCTCTGATATCCTTTTCTGACCACAGGGATTGTTCCTTATCTATTTCATCAGTGACCACCTTCTTTCCTTCTCTTATTGTTTTTCTCAATTGGTGATGGTAAACCCTATCACCTGGCACTAGAGCAGATGCTCTATCAATTGTTCTCTTTTGTTTTTCCTACCTTGAAGGCTCTCCTACCTCAAGCCTCTATTTCTTCAAAGGTGGCTCTGGAGCATCCCCTATTTCTGGTTGGTCTTCAATAGGCCTAAAACTTTGTACATCTTCCATTTGTGGTGGGCTATTCCCTTCCTGTGACTCATCAGAAAACTCCTCTTGATCAGAAGATGAATAGTCTTTCATTTTCTTTAGTTCACTCTGGTCAATCAACTTCTCCAACTGATTTGATAGAGTGTCATGCATCTCTATCATCTTGTCAATTCTTTCTAAATAGGGAAGGTTAGGGAAGAAACCCTCAAAAGGAAGCTAGGCTGCCATCACTTATTTTGACAAGTCTATTAAATCAAAGTACCTGTTCCATCTCCTTTTGACCTCATCATCATCAATGATATTTCTGACTACATCTTTCTCATCCAAGCCTTCATGTTCTTTGTTCACACCAATGTTTGGGATGTAGAGCATCCTAGCAGTTTTGATAAAGCCCTCAGGATCTACATGTATACAAGCACGAGTAGCCATTTTGAACTTATTTAACCATGCAGTAATTTGAGGAAATGCCCTCTTTCCTACTAGGAAGTCACCTATCTTGAATTGCCTAGGTGTGAATGTACCCTTCTTGTGAGGGGCTAGAAGTTCTCTATCTATCCACATCAACTGCCACACAAATTCCAAACAAGAAACCCTTGGAGGCACAAATTTTGGTAACAAATGTGGGGGTTGGGGGCAACCGTAGACTCTCCAAATTGTAGCATTCTCCCCCATGTAAAAATCACCCTAATTGTGATCTCCCTCCCATTTGTTCACAAACTGCACTGGTTGTAGGAGGCTAAGGACCCTTGGGGATATCCTTGTAGTATTGACACCTAACATCCTTATAAGAGGATAAACAATGAAATTCTAAAAGATACAAAAATTCCCCTCATTGGAAGTAGAATTCCACTTCCTCACCCATAATTGCACCAGATTATACTAGCCTTCAAAGTTGAACCTTGGCTTCAGCATGTTCGAATCAAAATTATTAATATTGAAGAACAAAATTAAATGCATTAGCAAAGAATAATGCATGAACTTAATTGGGCTCTTACTATCCTTGAAAAAAATCAAACCCTCATACATTCTATCAATGATATACTGGATGTAATCATAGTCAGTATTAACCAAAGAATTCTAGATGTCCAAGATAATCATCAAAAGATTAGTTGGTAAAAACTCTGCATCCCCATCAATTCCCAAAACCCTACACAACCCATAACAAGTTTGCTTCATGTAATGCTAAAGGGATTTAAATTGGTAAGGGGCATTCATGTAAGCAGGGAGGGGAGCTATATACTTATCTTGTTTTGGGATATGCTTCGTTATTTGGTCCTTCACTATCCCTATGTTCTTCTTGTACCTCTCCTTTTCTTTGCTCAGGTTGATTTCAATAGAAGTGGATGTATAGACATTAAAAGCCTTCATGAACGAACCCCTATCAAGAGTAACCAAAGCTGACTGGTCCTCTTTCCTAATAGTCGTAGAAATAGGGTCATAACGCTTAGCTAGAGCAACAATTAAATCTGCATCCAGGAATACATCCGGCACTACTAATTTCCCTAACCCCAAAGCCTAACCATTACATATAGGGATATGACTATCTCTATTTTTATAAAATAAGTTGAAGATAGTATAACTTGTGGTATCCGGTGTGATAGGATCTCTACAAAACCCTAGAACATCTTTGAAAATGTCATCAGGAGCTCTTTTGTTTTGACTGGAACCAGGTAGCAATTTCAAAAACTCATCTGAATAATTAGGCTTGCCCTTGTCTTCACCACCTTTAGATTTTTCTTCACTACTGGAAGATGCTACGCTTCTCTGAGGTTGACTCATCTTTGCCATAGAATTATCTTCAATCTCTGCAAAATGGATTCACTTGGCGCTCAAAAATTGCTTCAGAATGACACAATTCTCTTCGAATGATTTTGGACATAGGAAACAATGAGCTTAACTTATTTATGAATGTAGATCAAGTGTGTACAACTACCACAATCATTGCAAATCTCCTTAATTTCTCCCACATTCAATTTTGTGTGTCACTAGTTTTCAAAATGGAGCTAGCCGATGCACAGATGTTGATAGATAGATTTTAAAACTTGAAAACAAGGCAAACAGGGAAATGATTAAGATCCTGTACTTTAAACCTATTTACGTCATGCAATCTTCCTTTGAAACTGATTGGATGGCTCATTAGTTTACTTTCCAGCTTGATACTGTACTTTATCCACGCAGGCAATGGTCCCTTTTCTTTTCTTTTATTACCTTTTCCAATTGGGCCTATTTAGCAAATCCGCGACTGAAAGCCTCTCGTGATCACTGAATGCAATGTTAACCCTAGCATATATTTAGAGAACTAGCGACCAAAGCCTTCACAGGTTCTCGAAATGCAATCCTTAACTCATGATACTTTTTGCGAATTAGCAAACACAGTGACACCCTTTGAACACTTGGCTGTAGTTATCATTTGGTGAACCAGCGAGCAAAACCATCTCACATTCTCTTATTGTCCTGGCTAACTGTTAAAACTTTTGTAGATTCAGTGAACAAAGGGTTCACACATTCGCTTAATGGATCACTTAACCGCTAAATTACTTGGAGAACTAGCAAAGCCTTTACTCTCTGAATCACTGAATCTTTACTTTACCATCATCTTTACTCTGAGATTCTAAATGAGCCATTGATCTTGTCGATGATCTACGGCTATTTCCAGTTCACTAAAATATTTGATCCTTGGTCATTTGATTATGAGATTCAGTGAACAAAGGGTTCACTGAATTGCCAGATCATTTAGCTTCTTACTAATTTATTCTGAGAACAAGTGAACACTTGAAACAACCCATTCCACCAAATTCTTCATACCAAACTATCGGGGCCACCAAACTTAGAAGTCTTTACACAGTCGCACATTCACCAAATGAAACATGTAGGACCCAATAATATCTGAGATTAAACCACAATCGTCGATCGTGACAATGATCTACGGTATTTGCCAAGTCAATAGGTTATTTTTCCCTTAACTGATAGATTCAGAGAATGAGTGATAACCGTTGTCACCAAGTCACTAAGTGTAAGCAAAGAACCACCAAGGAATACATGAATTGGAGATAATGCATTCGCCAAATCAACAGATGTTTTCTGATAACCGCCGAATATTTGGAGACTATGCGAACAAAGAGAACACTTAGCATTTTTAACATATTCTCCAGTTCACTGAATGGTTGAGGTGTTAACCGGGAGACTTAGAGACCACGCGACTAAAATGATGCTTAGCATAAGATTGACTTGTTCCCTGAATCGCCGAATACTATATGAGACATGCTATGACATTTTTTGATTTAGTGAACACAAAACATTTAACACATGCACGATTTAATCAGCTTAAGTGACTTAAAAAGGTAACAATGAAATAGAAGAATAAGGGCTAATCATGAGGACTTTTGCATGAATTTGACATTTTTCAAGGACAAGACCTAGGGTAAGGATTTTTGAAGTGGGCTATGATAATTTTTTGAAGAACTTCGGACACCTGTACCTAGGAAAACTTCACAGACCAGAGGACTAAACCAACATTTGGACAAAAACCTTAGAAAATCAAGAATCTACCCAACAGGACCCCCAAGACACATTAATATATCCTAGGATGTCTTGGGACCCATTGATGTATCTTACATTCAATTAATACATAAGAGGACCCATTTTTTTTCTCTCCAGGAACCTTAAGATATATATTAGGATCAATTAATTTAACCTATAATCCGTTAGAATAATTTATGACACCTATGAAGCCTTAAGACATTCTAGGAACCTTATCCATACCTTATGACATCTAAAGACACATATGACCCCTTCAGACCTCCAAGACCAATTAATGTATCTTAGGATTCCCTAGGACCCATTCATGTATCTTAGGTTCTATTAATTGATATGAGGACCCATTGTCACCCTGAACAACCCTTAATACTGTAATACCCCAAAAATGGGCTATTGATTCATTAACCTCCGACATCTTCAAATCGAACGAAATTGACATCAAAGTCCTAAACTAAGACACATTTGCACATTATTGAATCCTAATTGATTTTATCCCAATTCTGCATCGGAGAATATTCCTAGCAATATTCTTATTTATCCTAATTATCTTTGATTTAATAATTATTTGGTGATAAATCCTATTTATCCTAAAGTTTGATTAATTGAATATTTGAATATTTAATTAATTAGATTTAATACCACCACTTAATTATTTAATTAAATTTAATTAAATTTATTCCTAAATATTATTTAATTTTGACAATAAATCTAAAATCTCATGACTAATTGATTAAATTCTTATTTAATTAATTAATGTCAGTTGTCAATTTTTAATAATATAGTTTTAGAATAAAAGTTTGATTTAATAATTGATTAACCCATAAATCAATTGTTTTAATTCAAAAATCAGTTAAGTTGAGAATAAATCACTTTACTTTTATATTAATTTATAATTAAATCATGCACAATCAGAAAAGCAGGCAACTAGAAATTAATAATCAATTTTAAAATTGAAACTCAACATCTGATGATGAGTTGAAATTTGATCTAAACTCTATTTTGAGTTAAAAACTGCTTTTGCATGATTTTTGTGAGTTAATTAATTCTGATTTCCTGATAACTCAAAAATCAACCTAAGTTTATCAAGAGTGATTTATGGCTTTTCCCCTACATCCTCAAGCCCTGGATTTCTATAAAATCAAGGCTCAACTCTTCATATCTTATCAACACTCAAATTTGCACAATTACTTTGGCGAATTAGTGATTGAAGGATTAAGCACTTGTGACAGGCGATTTGTGAGATCTTTCATAGTTGATCATAGTTTTTGCATAGTTTCATATCATAGATTTTCATATCCTTCATATCATTCTTAGATTAAATTTGCATTCAATTTCATTCATATATAGCTTAGATTCATATAGATTTTCATTCATATTATTGCACAGAAAATACAAAAATATAGATTAATCTGCATTCATATAATCTTTCATTCTTTTTGCATTCAAATCCTTCATTTAGGTGTTGCATTTTCACCGATCTTGATTCCAATCTAAGAACATCATACTCACACCTACTAGAAGGCAGTAAATCACCTGGTTATCATAGTTTCAATTGTTTGCATATTTCAATTTTTGCTAACCTCTAATGTTTTAGTGAAGTGTTGTGTCTACATCTAGGTACAAAATTCACACACATTTTTGGTGCCCACCATGGGACCCTGAAATGGGTTTCCATCTCTTCTATTTCACTTCTATCTATTTTTTTGTCATTTTCTGGTCCATTCTATGATTTCATTCTCTGTCTGTACATTTTTCGTATGACTTTTATCAGAAAGTCACACCAGGAAGACCCCAATGTCGTATGATAGTTAATTCTATTGAGGCTTGTATCAGAAGATATACATTGTTGTTTGGGAGATTGATTTTCATATAAGCAGACACCCACTATTGTACAAGTTTCTCGACTGTTGTCTGGAAGGTAACCCACTGTCGTACGAATTCCAGTGCCAGGATTCAATTATCATTTCAAAATTTTAGGCAGTTTTTCAGTTTTGATTTTTAGATTTGGACTAACAACTAACCCTAACAATTGCAATCTTCTATTTCTTACTGATATTCGCTGAATCTAATTGGGAAAAGCACAACTAAATTTCTAAAATAGGTAAAATCTACTAAGTGTATTAGGAAGAATTCAAGTATTCTACTATGATCTGATAACACTTTGATTTGGACATAAAATGAACTCTCATGTGTTAGGCTTGTGTGACTTTTCTTGCTTTCATATCACAGACTTCATTTTGGGCTATAAAATGAACATAGATTTGCTTTCTGCATATTTGTTACACATAGTAAATAGGCCCTATGAACACTATTTGTTGATGATCTGGAGAGAGTGGAATTCTTTCACTTGTTCATGCATGTGAAGCTCTTCTTGACAAAGGATCCCCTTGTAGGTAGGATGGTTACTGAGATTGTCTTGCATTTTACTAGATTTGTGCATCTTCAACTTTTGATTGATACATTCTCTCTCTGGAGAGGTTGATAGATCATAAGTGGTTGACATCATAGATCTTTGTGAGATATTTTTTGTCTTAGTGTGTCAGATTAATCTGTCTGCTTTATTTTGGTTAAAAGTGAAAAGGCTAGAGGACTATGCTCTACTCCCTTTTTGGGTAGTATCAAAAACATAGATCCTTGAATCTGGAACTAGTCTCCATGTGGTATATTTTGTGAGTCACCTTTAGAGAGGGTTAACCATAGTGGATATTCCCTTAATTAGGTCAACCACATGGATGGAACCTCAAGCGGTAATAGCCATTTTTTCCATGGTAGCAGCAGCCGCTATATAAATATCCTTGTGGAGGAAATCTTCATAGGTGTGGTGTCTTGCTAGGCTTTTAGATCTCCCTAGTAGCTCCTGATTGATTAAATTCTTAGACTGTGTCAAAGCCCCGGTGCACCTAGATTTGAGTTCGCCCTCTTGAGATCACAAAAGTTGTAGAGTTAGACCATTACTACAAACCCTAGTGAGGCCAAATTTTCATTTTCTAGGAATATGTGCATTATTGAAAAACTTTTTGGAACATACACAATTAGCACTTCTAGGGATTAGCACAATAAGTCACTTGATTGTTCATGCACAGGGTTGCTTTGTCCCCTGTTCATTATTTTTAGACGTTCTTGAAATCACTTGCTTTCTATTCTATGTGCTTGTTATCTATTTGGTTATTGGAAACAAACAATCCCAGAATAATCTTCAAACTTGGACAGAAAAATTTGTAAACAATTTGAAGCTAAAAACATAAAATTTGTAAAATCTGAATCAAACTACCTTTTTGGAGTCAAAAGTCATCTCACAAGGTCAGATTGTCATACAAGTTTTGATCCAAAGTCATTTCATAACCCCTGTATTGTCGTACGAGAGCCAGTACAATGTCGTACGAGTGTTGTCACCAGAAATCAAAAGAACATTATCTCTGGCAACAATTGTCATATAAGTCTTGTCAATTGTCATTTGAGAGCATAACCAGTGTTGTACGAGCCTTCAGAAACTCATTTGAGAATTTTCAAAAAAAGTTGTCAGAGATTGGTCAAACTTGTCAGGAATCTAGTTTTTATAGCCTATTTCCAGATTCTATCAAAATATTCACTGTGTCAAGAATAGAGCAGAAACTAGAACAAATTTGATCATTTTCCTAAAGTGGTCTCTTGAGTCTGATTTAGCCTTCTGATTTATCGATTAGAGTCTTTTTCATCTTGTGTCAAAACCTTTTCAAAATCATCTTCAAATCTATTCTTCAATCAATTCAATCTTGACAAGGTTGCATCATTCGATCTTCTTGAATCGATTCATTCTTTAGTTGTCTTCATCTTACTCTTTTGCTTCACCCAAGGTTAATGGTGGAAACTAGAGCTTCATCACATAAGAAATCTAGAGAAGCATCTCATACTTTACCTTTTTCTACTCACATAGGTCCAACTCTTGAGAAACTCTACAATTTAGGTCTTTACGAAGATGACGGTCTTGGAAATTTTCAATTTAAAACTGGTTACATACCCCCTCCATCAACTCACAGAGGTAATCAACAAAATCCCCTCAATCTATCCCAGGGAGTCCTAAAAATCCTAACATGTCTCATGGAGGGACACATCATGAGTCTCAAGGACCTCACTCTCAACATGGTATGGATCAAGAACCTACACCTTCTAAAATTGCTCAATATCAAAATGGTGATGACTTCAAGAAAATGATGAGGCATTTCTTGAAAGAAGATAGAGAGGCATACTTTCTAGAGTTAGCTCATCAAGGAGCTAAAATTCCTCCAAACTTTAATGTTGAAAATATCATCACGCATGAGGAAGAAACCCCTATCATGACTATGATGAAACAGATGCATTCTATGCAAGTCAAACTTAAAAAATTTGAAAAAAAAAAGGAACCTAAGGAATTCTCCATGGATGCCCTATGCCCTTTTCCATTCAGTAAAGACTTGTACATGCCACCATTCCCTAAAATAGTGGAAATGCCTAAATACGATAAGTATGATGGAAACTTTGATCCTCAGGATCATGTCACAGAATTCTGTACTCAATCTATGGAGTTTATGCACAAACCAACCTACTTAATGCATCTCTTCCCTCAATCTCTAGGAGGAGTGGCCATTCATTGGTTCTCTAGAATGCCTCCAACTATCAAAACTTTTGAGGAATTAATCAAACTATTCTATCAAAAACACTCCTACAATATCCAACATTCAGTCACCATGATCGACATCTAAAATTTGAAACAATATATAGGAGAACCATTCCTGACATTTCTCAAGAGATGGAGGAAAATTTTTCTCTATATGCTAGACCCATTCCAGAAATTGAGAAACTAGAAATCTTCATCAATAATCTTGTTCCAGAAATCAACTACCCTTTACAAATGAAAAATCATACATCCTTTGATAAGATGGTAGATAATCCAATCAAAATTGAGAAAGTACTTGTGAAAAAAGGGGACATCACACTTCAAAAGGACAAGTATGAATTTGGATCTAGTTCTAAGGACAAGAACAAAAATTGGAATAAGAATAAAGGCATTATCACAGATGGCATTTTTGATACTATCTATTCCCCATCTAAGGCACCCACTTTCAATCTCACTATTGGCACCCAAGCCATCAAAGCTTTCGAAGCTAAAGCAATAGATCCCAACAAGAAGTCATCTGATTATAAAATTTGCACTACAGATCCTAACTGCAAATTGACTCCTCTTGGAGAATCCTTGGAATCTTCCATGAAAACTCTATTGGCTAACAAAATCATCTACTTGCCTGAGATAAAAGTCTTTGATCCTAAACCTAAACTAAAATGGTGGAGAGAGAATGATTTCTATGACTTCCACTGCAATAAGGGTCATAAGACTAATAACTACGTTCACTTGAAGCACATCATACAAGACAAAATTAATAATGGAGAAATCATGATTGACAATCATAAGAGAAATAATGATCATACAACATTCATGAAACCATTTCCAAAACATGGTAAAGAAGATTCTTCTTCTTAGCCTAATATGGGTGCTAAAGTCAATTATGCCTACTCTGGGAATAATACTGTTATCAATATGGTTGAACCAGGTCTATTTGAGTGTTGCAATGTCATCACAATTGTAAGAAAAGATAGAGAAAACCAATCAGCTAATGCAGTTACTCAATCACAAGCTCAAGCACATCTGCAAGGAAAAATACCAAATTCATCCAATGTCCCTAAGGTTCCTTTCAATCTTTCATCTTCTTCTAAACAAAAGGCTACTTCTAAATCTTCAAATCCTAAAGACACAAGGCCTACATCATACAGTATTGTCCAACAACTCCAACATACTGTTAGAATAACTAAGAGGGGGGTGAATCAGTTATCCAGTGTCCCAAAACAAAATGTATAACTCAAAACAACTTCACTAATTTCTGCTTGTCAGTAAGCAATAAAACTTTCACTGTCTGGGCTTCTACTGATTACCAGTCTAATACTATAATAGTTTACTGATCAAATCTAACATGTAACATGTAAAGAATGATAACAAACAAATATCACAATCAACACATAACACAAGAGATTTAATGTGGAAACCCTATAAAGGGAAAAACCACATGGGACCAGAAACCCAAAATTGTTCACTCTTCTGAAGTGAGGTCGGTTAAGACCCAAACCTGTTAAAGGTTTACAAACACATTGTCAGGTGTGACCTTGTTAGAGGATTTTAGACTAGAAGTTATCATCCAATCAGCATTCACTATGGGGTTGACAGGATAACAATGTTCATTCTATGAATGATACATCATAAGACTTTTAGAGTCCACTCAGTTAAGAGATTTTGTTTGTATACAATGGTTAAATATGTAACAGCAAATGACCTACCTTAATACAACTTCAATTTTAGATTACAGATCAATATTTAGTCCATACAAATCCTTCTGATCAATATTTCACTTCAGATTCAATACTGTATCAATTTACTGTCCATCTGTAATTTCTCTCTGTAGCTCGGTAATTGTTCTACAGCTCGGTTCTTACTAATCAGTATGATCAAAATGCATGAAAATCTTATTCACACAATATTCCTGTAGTTTCTACTTCTTTTGACTTCTTTCATAAAGAAATTCTATTCTCTTATATAGATGAGTAAATCATTTTCTTCTCCACCATCAGATTTTTCTGCTTAACCACATTCATATATTTTGCTGCTTCAAACTTTCTTGGTACTTGTGTCAATAACATGTTTCAATCTTCTCTGTTAGATCTTCCCTGAATTTCATCAACTATTGATCTGTGTAACAAACATTATCTGTTACCTCGATGTTATACTCTTTCCAGCTCATCAATCTTATCAACTAAACTAATCATTTAATTCATTCTATTCCGCTCGGTTAACAAAGAAATGCATCAGTGAACACTACTCAGTTAATACTGTGATTGGTATACACTATACTTCATCGGTGTATACTAGAAATGCTTCATTTACCGACAACACTACTTTGTGTATTTTAGCTCTATACTTCATCATAGATGAATGCAACATAATAAAGTCAATATCATCAAGTCATAGACTCATCAACAAGTTACTCAATGTGTTCCTTATCCTCATCTATCATGTACATCTTTCCTCATGTAGATTTCTCTGTTCTTCATCTTTTTCACCTTTCTTCAGATGTCTCGGTATAGTAACTTACAAGATAAGTATTGTCAAACTAGTTGACATCAATGACAAAATAATACTAATTTAATCATAGTACATATCTAATCAGAAAATCCTCAGTGATCTTGTAATCATAGATGCTTCAATCAAATTCCAAATTAGTTGTAGTTCAACACATACAAATGCAAAAATCTCCATGTTTGAGTTGCTTCGGATATCTGCAGCTCATAGATCCATTCTAGACAAAGCTCTGCTTGGATCCAATGTTCCTGATAACCTTGATTTAGATAGATTCAAGGCTATGGTTGGTCATCTTACATATCCATAGTATATTTCCTTTTCAGAGGAATATGATAACTCCTTGAGTCACCCACATAACCAGCCCTTTCATAATGAAGTCTTGATCCAAAACCATTGTGGAAAATCTGTGTTGATAGATGGGGGCACTGGTCTTAACATTTATTCTTTTAGCTTGATTACACAATTGGGATTTTAAAAAATGGCCATTGATCCTAGAAAGAAGATAACTATCAAAGCATATGATAAGAAAGAAAGATCTTCCAAGGGAACAATTCTCTTACGTATCAGAGCGGATCCTATCATTAGAGCTACTACATGTCAAGTTCTTGATCTACCTTTGGTTTACAACATCCTTCTAGGGAGACCCTGGATACATGAAATGAAAGCTATTCCTTCTATGTACCATCAGTGTTTGAAATTTCCTTATGAAGGAGTAGAAGTGATGATTCCAGCTAATCTATATACAACTTGCAATGCATTGAAAGAAAGTGCTGATAAACTCATTCCTAATAGCCAATCTTATCTTTGACATCTCTCCCTATCTCACCTAAGTCCTATGGACAAACTCTAAAAAAGTCTAAAATGGAATCTAAAGAACCTCTTTAAGCATATAAAGGAAATTTTGTTGCAGAACAAGTGTCCAAACAAGAGTTTGAAGAGGATGAAGTTGTGCTTCCATGGCTATACAAAGATGAACCTGAATCTCAAATTGTTCAAACATGTGACTCTAAAACACCAAAGATCCCTTCTAAGTCATATGGACCAAGGGAAAAATTGATCACAAAAATGGGATATAAAAGAAAAGGACCTCTAGGACTATAGGGTAAACATCTTCTATCACCTCTTGACCACCATGGTCAAACCAACAAGAATACAACAGGTCTAGGATATAAGAAGAAACCTTTTTGTCTTAGCAAGAACTCCCCACATGTCTTAGAATAGATTGAGCCTGTTGGCAATTTGGCTGAGTTTATTACATAGATGTTTTCATTATGGAAACATATGATCCACATGAAGATCGCATAGGTCAGAGAGAAAGTATGACAGAGCGCATTGCAAATTTGTCTAAGTGTGAGACAATGTTTTACCAGTGAACCTGGATACAATTTTGGTTTGTGACATTGATTGGAGTAAGTTTAGTGCTTTCACACTTGAACATAGACTCTATGATGTCTATTGATCACCCATCTCAGAGTGCAAGTTAGTACGGAATGTACTGAAGTAGTTATGATAGTTTTATTGAAGATAGTGTAAAGCTAACATGACAGAATATGAAGACAGAACTAGTAAAGAGTTAAGGGATTATTTTGTTTATCAAAATAATGACTTAACAATATAAAGGGATGAAATCCTAGATGTTAAATCTTGGATAAAGCTATTGGTATAAATGTAAATGTAATTGTAATTGTAATTATAGCGACAACAAGTAATTGTAGTAGTATTGAAAAAGAAGGATAAGTGATATGATGCAAAGTATATGAAGCATATGTAATAGCGATAGTGAAGAGCAGTGAAGTGATATTAATGCAAGAAGTATAAGGTTATGTACCTTAACCTATTTTGTAATCAGTGTATACTTTACATTACTTATTTGGGCAGTGGGCTCATCTGGTAATCACATTTTGTACTACAACTCCTAATAGGGCTGAGGCTTCTAACAAGGCTTATAGTCCCTTAATCAAGACTGATACACTATATGCTTGTAATAGACTCCTAACAGGGTCAACATCCTTAACAAGATACTTTTTATTAGTTGATCTTTGTGGGTACCATCCCCACCGAGGTTTTCCCTTGGCCAAGGTTTCCTCGAGAACAAATAATGTGTTATAATTTCTTTATTGTTATGCATGTTGTTTAGCTTCTTATGTTATGCGTGTATAAAGATAATATGTTATATCCATAATTGGGCAAAAGATAAAGTTTGTAGAATACTGATTCACCCCCCCCTCTCAGTACTCCCTATTTCTAACAATTGGTATCAGAGCTTAGTTACTTGGAAAAGAATCATTCAAGGAAAGCATAGCAGCTTGAGTAAGATCTTTATGGATATGGATCAACTACAGAAGAATATTGAAGAAGCTCTTGAATAGATTGACTTACTTACTATTGAAAAAGATACTTTGAAAAGAAAGTATGATGATGAAAAGAACCTCATTGAGAAACTAAAAAACAAATTGGAAGATCTGAGATCTGAAAAGGAATCCGAAGTTTTTATTGAAGATTGTGATGACAATGTGGAAAAAGAAAAAGAAATCCTTAAGCATGAATTGAAGATAGAAAATTTGAAGCTTAGTTTGAAAGATGGAAATGGAAAGAATGAAGTGAATCTGAAATCTGAGAATGAAAGTCTAAAGACTGAAAATGAAGGACTAAAATCTAAACTTTCTAAAGTAACATCTGAACTTGAGAAAGTCAATTTGTAGTATGATGAACTTGAGAAATACAATAAGATTGTGAAAGGTGAACTGACTCAATCCAAACAACAAATTGAAAGGCTATATTCAACTAGTGAGAAGATTGATGAACAAATATCTTATCAGAAACCATTCTATGATAAGACTGGTCTTGGATTCAACACTTTCAAAGAAAATGATGAAGGCAAGGAACCAGACCTGAAGATATCTAAAAGCATGGATGAGAAGAAGCCTGATGAGATCAAAAAATCTGAAGATACACCTAAAGAAGAAGAATCACTGAAGCAAGAGGAATCACCCAAAGGTATGCAAAGAGAATTCAAAGGTAGATGGTTTGCTTGTAATACTATTGGTCATATGAAGAGAGACTGCATAGGTAAACAATTTAAACCTCTTAATGGTTATTGTTACAATTGTCATAGTTTTGGACATAGAGCTATTGATTGTAGGAAACCTAAATTTATTGAGAATAATGATGATAGTAGAATGTTTAGGAATACTAACAATGCAGATAAGAAACCTATTGAAGATATGAACAGAAGAAGCGGAGTAGTATGTTATAGATGTAACAAGGTTGGACACATTGCTAGAAACTGCAGATCACAAATCAATCAACCTAGACCAAGATATGGAAACAATGGAATTGTTTGTCAGATATGCAACAAGATTGGACATACAACAAGGTTTTGTAGAATGAACAATAGATTTTTTCATCCTAATCCTAACCCTAGGAATCATGCAAGAAGAAATGAAGATGCAAGTAATAGTCAGAAAGGATGTTGTAGTAATTCAGATGAAGTGAAGTTTATCAAAATCATAGATCAAGGAGACATATTCAACATTAAAGGTAATCAGGAAATTGAAATATTGAAAGGTAAGAATGAATCTTTACCTGACCTATCTCAAAGTACTTTATTTATGTAAATTATAGTAGAATAGGAACTTAGATTTAGTATAGAAGTAGATATATGATGAATTAAGTCTTGCACAGTTAATGCAAGGTAGTTTATGATGTTCTAATGCTATGGTTAAGAGCACAAATAAAAATATTATGTTTTGCGAGATCACAAGAAGTTTTAAGTTTTGCAGGTTAGTAGAGACAACTTTTTGGAAAGAAGTGGCAAAAGAATTGAATGCGATGTCAGATCTAAGTGAGATTGAATTAATAAAAGGTTATGATTGGTATTATTTAATCATCAAAGTGAATTCAAGTGTCAAGGAGATCAAAGAGCAGTGATTGAAAGCATTTTGCAAGGATTTGGAGAAGAATTTTGTGCCGAATCTACACAAGCCCTAAAATCATGAAATTAAGGTATTTTACTTGACAAATCTTTGAATCAGTAAAGGAATTTGAAGAAATCATGGATGTTTCCTTAATACACAATGTCAGAGATAAGAATAGACCTAAATTGAAAAGGGAACCAGTAGAACCCTTGGAAGAAGACCCTAGGTTTGCATTATCATCCATACCAGACGGAGTATTACATTTAGAGAATGTCAGAAGTTATCTTGGATGCAAACTAGAGACAGTAAATGATAGTGATTTCACAGATGAATATCAAAAGATTTACAATCAGGATATGACACTGAAACAAGGTTTTGAATATTTGGAACATAATGAAATTGTCAAATATGGATTACAATATGAATTTGATAATGAATAATGCACTAAGATTATTTTGAGTAGAATTCATAATGGAAAGTTTTGGCTAGAAGATAGAGTGATAGATATTATAGCTGATTTGATTCATGAAGTCACTAGATTATCTAAGACTAGAGCTATTCCTTTTAATGAGAAAAACATGAGGAAAATAGTTATTGACAACACAAACTCATCCTATAATGGTAGAGGAATTGTGATTAGCAAGATCAAACAAGATGATGTGAGATACATATGCAAGATCCTAACTACTAAGTTTTGTGCAAATTCAAGAGAAGATGACATGGAAGCTGGAATGGTACATGCAACTTATCTTATGTGTGTTGACATTGTACCAGTTGATATATATGAAATTTTTAGAATTCAATTGTTTGAGAACTTGGAGAAGATCAAGAAAACTAAGTATACATAGTTTAGGTTCTCATCCCTAATCACATATATGTTCTTTCATCTTTTGAGGAGATTTCCTTACACCATAGGAAATGATTGGAATGATGGACAAACTACAATGGAAAGGATTAATGTAGTATACAAAATGCATGTTATTGATAGTGTTAATGAGAGTGTAGTACTTGTTATTAAGACATTTCAAAATATTGTGTCTAGCAGATCAAGGATCCCTAAGTCTCTTGTTGAAAAATATAAAGATGATATATGTTTTATGGTGGATACTGACCTTACCTATATTGAAGCAGTAGAGCCTAGAATAGAGTTCATAGACCCTCTTGGCTATGAAATATCTGAGGTAGAGATTGAAGAGTATGTTAGCAGACTACTAAAGTGTAAGTTGGACACTCAATGTAATAGGTTTGGAACCTTTGAGGAGAACTTCAACTCCGCAAAGATTCTAATTGAGGAGAAGCAATCTAAGAAGAGAGTTGAGAGCACCATTAAGAAAATCTTAAAAGATACAGGAATGACAGAGAAAGAGTTTTTGGTAGAAAAGAAGACAACATCAGCAATCAGAGAGAGTGGACAAAAGGAAGTTTTATCTATCCCTCCTTTATCATCAATTGTAGTGCCATAGGAAGAACCACAAGTAAAGGTGAAAGTGGAAGTACCTAAGAAGGACATAGAAGTAAAGATGTCTACTAGATCCACTTCCTCCACACCTAGCAAAAGAGTTAAGGAGAGTGCCACTGGACCAGGAAAGAGACATAAAACTCTAGTGCAACCTATTCCAAGAAAGATTGCAGAAGTTAAAGATGATGTCACTACTAAGAAGAAATCTTGGAAACCAAAAGTTGAAAAGCTTAATGAGCATATTATTCAAAATGGTGACTTTGCAAGAATGAACAAATATTATGATCTTTGTGATTATACCGATAGGCTTAATTTGGAGGATGCAGTTGTGAAGTATATGATCTTGACTGGAAAGAAGTTTGATACTATTCAAGGATAGATACCTGATGATCTTTAAAAAAAACTTTTGAACAGAAAGAAGAGAGCATCAGAGGAAGAGACACCTATCAGAGAAAATCTTGTGAGGAAGCTTTGTGAGATAAGAGATGAAGCTCATTTCAATCAAATCATGAAGGCCCTAAGCACCCATCTAAGAGCCAAAAGAAGAACAATTCAGATTATGCGAGGCAAGTATGAAGAAGTAAATTCTGAGACTAAATAGGCAATTATCAAGGTCATGGTAGAATATGTTGGAGAATGATCAGTTGCAATAGAGAAAGTAGGTGAGAAAGTACAAGAGGACATTCCCTCTTCTCTAGCTATTAATATTGAAGATGAAACAATGAATGTAGAAGGTACAAAAATCACTTTGGATACTAATGAAAATGTATTCAAGAATTTGGAGAACATTGTTGACAATTCGGCCTTTGAAGAAATGAAAGCTACAAAAGAAGAAGAGATGATTAAAACCATAGTTATGGAACCACTAGTTATAGAAGAAAAAATTCCCATTCCTACCAAAGAAGATATCAGTCTTACTCCTGAGACTGGAAAGAAGAATCAAATTTGATCTATGATTGAGCATTTGGGAAAAGAAGTAGATGATGATGACTAGTTGGAACTGATTACATCCTTGAACAAAATCATTGGTAAGAATAAGAAGGTGAAGAGTCTTGAAGGGTGTCTAAAGGAACTAACTGAGAAGTTACAAAGTACTATGACTACACAAATTTCAAAAGCAGACCCTATGGAGAAGGCAAAGAAGGTAATGAGCACCTTTGATAATGAATTCACAAACCTAGCTGATATTTCAAAAGTGAAAGCACAAGAAGACTATAAGGCTAGAATGTTTTTAAACATTAGTCAGTACATCAGCAATCATATCAATACTCTTGATATCTCTATCAAGGATTTGGGTAAGCATTTGGAAACTGGAAAATATTTGTACATACAGTGTACAAAATCAAAAACTTTGACAGCTGAGGAAGATCAGAAGATAAAGTTGAAGCAGAGATTCTAAATGAAACAAACCTTCTATCTAACCCCAATGTGAAGGTCTTTAATGTTGAGAAGAAAGTTAGGCAACTTTATGATGAAATCAGAGTTGTACAAGATGAGAGAGATAGGAAATTAAGAAGATACACTCTTTTGAAAGAGCATGCTTCTATGAAGTTGAGCATAATTGAAGAACAGTTGGAAGAATGTCTTTTAGCAAAGACATCTTTTCAGAAATTTAACTTTGAAAACCTCCCAGCATGTGAAATTGCTTCTTATGGATTGAGTGCACTACTCAATGTGGTAGATTCCATTAAGAAATCATGGGAGAAGGAGATAGAAGCCATGAAGATAGATTTTGCAGATTGTGTTGCAAGCCTACCGGCTTTGCAATAAATAAATTGAGGTATATCTTTTTGTGATACAATTTTGTGACCCGTCCTACCTTATTTTGTCATTGTTGTCAAAGGAGGAGAGATATATAGAAGAAAATTGATAGTATATGATAAGGGTTGTTACTCTTAGGGGGAGTACTATATTAGAGGAAATAATTTTTGAGGAGTTATAAGGATACTATGTATTTAATACTATGGCCACATTTTTGAACATTTTTGAGATTTTGAGTTGTACACTTAGCCAATTTTCTCATATGTTGCCACCAATGACAAAGGGGGAGATTGTTGGTGTAAGAATTTACAAATAGCAAATATTGAACCAAGATCAAGAGGTTGAAGAAAAGTACAAGAGAGAAAACATGAATGCAAGGATGGATTGAATAGATCCAATGAATTGATGATTGCTTAATTGATTGAAATGATTACATAATAGGCCTCCTTATATAGGAAAGGCAATAAGAGAGAATGATAAGGAGCCAATGAGCTATCACCTATGCTAGGTGTAATCACATGTCCACCAAATGTGGATCATCCTCCAATATACAATAAAGTATGTGCATTGGATTAGGATGATAATGTGATAAGAGCACGAAAGGTGGATCTCACACACAATGAGGTATGTGATGACAACTATTACACCAAAAGTGGAATTTCTCCTACACCATGTGCTTAATAGATGTGCACACTCCTAGGTGTCTCAATCACAACTTACTATGCAATGCATTAACCTAAGTAAGATTAAGTGAAGTGTAATTAGGAATAATTAATTACACCAACACCCCCCCTTAAGTGCAACTTAGGGGAATGCACTTAAACTCACAATGCAAGATGGGTCCTGGCTACTAGGCCATGTTAGATACCCATGTACAAGATACATGAAATGCATAACTCTCATAATGTGGAGAAAGAGGGAAAACTTCATGGGAAAAACCCTCCCCCAAAAAGAGAGAAGAAAACAAGATGCATGGATGGATGGAGTGCTCAAGACCCCCCAAGAACTACATACATCATGTATATACAAAGAAATATCCCCCCATAAGAAGGATAGTTGGAGACATGATATCCCCCCCATAATGTAGAAGCTCCCATGTTGATGAAGAGTACCTGCAAAAAATAGTTAAGCCAATGCTTACAAGAAACATGTCTCCCCTTAGGAAGAAATAGATACATCAAATGACAAAGAAGAAAATCCTTGTGCAAATGGAAGGAGGAAGAAGATGTAGTTCTCGATGAATGAATCTCTAAAGACTGATTAGGAATCTCCAAGCTCAAAGAATCTATCACCTCATGTGACAAATCAAGTGAAGAAGGAGAAGAATCAAGTACACCAATCTCCAAAGAAGGTGAAGAAGTGTCCCCATCTATGATGAAACTATCATCAAGGGAAAGAGAAACCCCCTCATGTATGTCTTCCAAATCTGCATCATGAGAATCAATGAATCTTGAAGATGCATCAAAGTAGTCATCACACTTTGCAAGATCTGAAACACTATGATCATCTTGTTGAATAGTAGAGCCCATGTCTGAAGAAGCAAGATATGGAGGAGTAGGAAGATCAACACTTGTCTCAACAACAAAATGATTCAAGTGCCCAAAATTCTCCTCATAATTATCCCTTGGCAAAGGGATGGGTACATCATGAATGTCATCATCATTATCAACAAAACTAGAAAAAGAATACAAGTGGGATGTATGATCAACAACTCCCATAGCTATGACATCTCTAGTCTCCATGTCCCTAATGTAGACATAATCAGGAGTGAACTCAACAATTTTACCTTATTCCCCATGTGTAATTTGGTAAATAGAAAGAATATTAGTGGTCAAGGATAGTACATAATGAACATCATTAAATGTCCCTTCTCCCATAGGAATAAAACCTTTCCCACAAACTCTCATGAATGTGTTGTTACCCATCAAAATATTAGGAGAATTACAAGGCTCAAAAGAAGAAAACACATCCATAGAAGATGCCATATGATGTGATGCACCTGAATCAAGAAGCCATTTACCTTGCTTAGGATGTGTGGAAGCCATGAGTGCTTGTCCTTTACCTTTATCTTTGGATGATGATGGAGATGTAGAAGCTACCAAATGTGTAGAAGAAGGAGTAGAAACTGATGAGGGAAACTTAAAATTGTGTTTCTAAATAATGCGAGTTAGCTCATCAATCTTCTTTTGAAAACATTTATGCTCATCATGTCCTAACTTTTGACAATATGCACATTTATCTCTCTTTCTTCTAGATGATTCCTCTCTTGTAGAGGAATTGGATTTAGTACTTTTTGGTGAAGAAGATTCATTACCTTTGTCATGAGGCTTAGGATCCTTATTGTGTTTCTTTCTTTTTCCATTAGAAGCCTTTGATGTAGACTCACTTGCAATCAATGCTTGATGTGTGGAAGGCTTCAACTGACCCATGTGTGCCAACTTTGCTTGTTCCCTTGTGAGCCGTGCTACAAATTCATCAAGAGAGGGCAATTTGTATGCACTACCAAGAGCATCTATAGTAGCATAGAATGTTGAAACAAAGATAGAATATTCAAGACCAAGCTTGGAAAGAATAGAAAAGATCAATTGTTCATCCCCTTTAACAATGCCACATGAAGAAAGCTCCAATCTAATAGTATTGAACTTAGAGAAGAAATCTTGAATATTGTCAAAATCCCTAGGATTGAGACCTATGAGATCATTCTCTAATCTGAATTTTCTCATTCTATCAAGTTTACCAAAGAGTCCTTCCAATGTGATCCAAGGATCATGAGGATGTGTGCAAGATGCAATATGAAAGTGCAAGTCACGAGAGATGGATGATCTAAGAGAGCCAAGTACTTTATCCCTTCTATCAAACCATTTTATCCTTTCTACAACACCTGTTTGAGGTTCTTGATCCTACCCAAGATTCATTCTAAGCAATCCAAGACTCAACAAATGATCACTTAAAGATATTTTCCATTCATGGTAGTTATATGGAGTGAGGATTTTAACCTTTGAACTATCCATATTAACACCAAATAATGACTGATAACTACTGATAACTCCTTCAAATGACTGATGCAAATCAGAAAACTAAAATCCAAGGATTAACCAAGTGCAATTATAGCCCCAAATTGACCTATTACTGAAAGTGATATGTCTACCCAAAATAAATCAAATCTAATTGTAGATCTGGAAAGTAGATGAAAAATCATGCACTTTCAAAAAAAAATTCACCTCAAAATGTTACCGTATATGCCCAAACGAAGCCCTGGAAGTTGTAGAAATCAGGAAGAAACAAGAACAATCAACAAAATCTACAATTTCTAACAAATGTGGCCACCAAAACACCAAAATAATACCACCACTAGATTCTTGACTAAATTTTACCCAATTTCAAAAAAAAATTGCACCCGATTTGGAGCCCGGATGAGCAAGTTAAGGCCTCTCAAAGTTGGACTATCAAAATGAAAACTCCAATGGTGAAGCCTGTGAAATTTCAAATCTGGATGACATCAACAGTTTACTGGGTTAAATTTGATGGTCAAACAACCGTAAAAAATACCCAATTTTGCTTTGCTGCGACGGCTAAACGACCGTCAAATTTAAGCTAGTGTTATGATGACATCAGCAAAAAAGAAAGCCTCTTGGCTGATGTGGGGTCTATACTGTATGGACGGTGACATGTTTGGTGATGTGGCAGGGGACATGTGTCTCTATTTGATTGGTAGGCGAGCTATTGAGGTGGCATCCGACTGTTGATTGCTCGGCGAGAGGTGTCACGTTGGACGCAGGTGCCAGGCGGTGGCGGGAATGGCCACTCAAGAGGTGGTTCTTGGCGGTAGAGAGCTGCTTTGGTGGAGAGTGGTGGAAGTGCTTTTTAAAATCCACTATGGAGAGGTGATGCCGTGGTGGGTGTAGGGAGGTGCCGTGGTGGAGAGAACGCCAGGTGGCGCCGCTGGGTGGTGGAGTGGGGGTTGAGGAGGGGCAGGGGTGTGGGATTTAATCCCACATTGTCCGCGTGAAATGCTATACCCCTCTTTATATATACAAAGCCCCCAATTGTTAAATCAAAGTAGAAAGGCTGCTGGCTTATTGTTGCACACCTTTGGGCTGCTGTGATGCATGGGCCCGCTGGATTTGATGTCACTGTTGCGCATGCAGAGAATATTCTCTGCTATATCTGCAATGTACAGGTGACATACGAAGCCTGAAAGGGCAAATTTTTTGCAAAATTTTTTTTGAATAAATTACAGAAAGAAAAAAATACTTTTTTTTTTTTAGAAAAATCATACCGGAAGTGCAGATCGGGCCATACGGTCCGATTTGCAAAATTTTTTTGCCTCAGATTTAACTTTACTAAATATGGGAAAATTTATAGTCGATCTTAACTGAAATAGCCTCTCAAATGCAATGGTGAGGTCAGATCTTCTCCAAGGCACTTCTATCACATGCTGGTCCTCAGATCTAAGATTAGGACCTTCAAAGCTTGCATCAAGCTCTCTTCAAATTGGCTGATCTAAAACACTCCAATGGCTCTGATACCATGTAAGAATTTGCAAATAGCAAATAGTGAACCAAGATGAAGAGATTGAAGAAAAGCACAAGAGAGAAAATATGAATGCAAGGATGGATTGAATAGATCCAATGAATTGATGATTTCTCAATTGATTGAAATGATTACATAATAGGCCTCCTTATATAGGAAAGGAAATAAGAGAGAATGATAAGGAGCTAATAAGCTATCACCTATGCTAGGTGTAATCACATGTCCACCAAATGTGGATCATCCTCCAATATGCAATAAAGTATGTGCATTAGATTAGGATGATAATGTGATAAGAGCATGAAAGGTGGATCTCACACACAATGAGGTATGTGATGACAACTATTACACCAAAAGTGGAATTTCTCCTACACCATGTGCTTAATAGATGTGCACACTCCTAGGTGTCTCAATCACAACTTACTATGCAATGCATTAACCTAAGTAAGATTATGTGAAGTGTAATTAGGAATAATTAATTACACCAACAATTGGCAATTTGGCTGAGTTGATTACATAGATGTTGTCATTATGGCAACATATGATCCACATGAAGATTGCACAGGTCAGAGAGAAAGTATGATAGAGCGCATTGCAAATTTTTCTAAGTGTGAGACAATGTTTTATCAGTGAACCTAGATATAGTTTTGGTTTGTGAAGTTGACTAGAGTAAGTTCAATGCTTGTGCACTTGAACATAGACTCTATGATGTCTATTGATCACCCATCTCAGAGCACAAGCTAGTACAACATGTACGGAAGCAGTTATGATAGTTTTACTGAAGATAGTGTAAAGCTGACAGGACAGAATATGAAGATAGAACTAGTAAAGAGTTAAGGGATTATTTTGTTTATCAAAATAATGACTTAACAATATAAAGGGATGACATCGTAGATGTTAACTCTTGGATAAAGCTATTGGTATAAATGTAAATGTAAATGTAATTGTAATTATAGCGGCAGCAAGTAATTGTAGTAGTATTGAAAAAGAAGGATAAGTGATATGATGCAAAGTATATGAAGCATATGTAATAGCGGTAGTGAATAACAATGAAGTGATATTGATGCAAGTAGTATAAGGTTATGTACCTTAACCTATTTTGTAATTAGTGTATATTGTACGTTACTTGTTTGGGTAGTGGGCTCATCTGGTAATCACATTTTGTACTACAACTACTAATAGGGTTGAGGCTTCTAACAAGGCCTATAGTCCCTTAATTAGGATTGATACACTATATGCTTGTAATAGACTTCTAAGAGGGTCAACATCCTTAACAAGATACTTTTGATTAGTGGATCTTTGTGGGTACCATCCCCACCGGGGTTTTCCCTTGGCCAGGGTTTCCTCGAGAACAAATAATGTGTTATGAGTTCTTTATTGTTATGCATGTTGTTTAGCTTCTTATGTTATGCATGTATAAAGATAATCTGTTATATCCATAATTGGGCAAAAGATAAAGTTTTTAGAATACTGATTCACCCCCCCCTCTTAGTATTCCCTATTTCTAACAGAGCCCTCCACAACAAATCAACTAAAGTAAGAAACAACTGAACAATCTGATAGTGATGATTCAGACACCACTGAAGAGCTCATTCCTTATGAACATTTTCCTAAAGAAATAAAATACCTCCTTGAAGCTGAAGATGATCTAGTGAAAAGGATCAATGTAGTAGAAACACAAGAACCTACTATAGAGCAAGAGATAGTTGCCCCATAAGAACTAGCTAATCTCAAAGGCAATCAAATAGAAAAAGAGGAACGTGGTAGTTATTCTGAGACAGATTCCCATGGGTATGAATTCAAATTAGAATCTAAGGGTAACCCTTCTTGGGGTATTCATCCTGACTTTACTCATGTTCTTAAATTTCCTAGAGGCATAGATGAAGAATCTAATGACTATGAATGGGGAGTCATTCCAGAGGAAGATGAGCTTATCATAGAAAAAAAATGTTGATGTTATTCACCAATATGCACATAAACCCAATGTAATTCTAGAGTGAAATGATGAACTTAATGAGTTTGATCCATTGATGGATGAAGTGGACTAGTCCCACCATGACATTGAGCCTATTCTCAAATTTAATGTCTTAAGTTGTAATATCACCTTTGAACTCGAGCATTGAGTTTGGACCAATGATGATAGATCCATATCTGTAAACACT
This sequence comes from Chamaecyparis obtusa, assembly GCA_027943335.1. Classification (NCBI taxonomy): domain Eukaryota; kingdom Viridiplantae; phylum Streptophyta; class Pinopsida; order Cupressales; family Cupressaceae; genus Chamaecyparis; species Chamaecyparis obtusa. The sequence continues at coordinate 407,805 of BSBK01000191.1, read as the reverse complement.
CTTTCCCAATCTTTCACCACTTTGACTATCCATCATCCTAAACTTCTTGACCAAACATCTACAAATTTGAGCCAAGGTATTTATACCTTTCCAAATGACTATGCCCTTGCTTGCTACCTTATTGTAGCTGAGCCTATGTGGCCTTCCATCAGTGAACTAAGCATTAGCATGATGGAGTTAGACATCAAGTATCTTAGTAAAAAAAAAAAGAATAAGAATAAAAAGAAAAGGAGTTTTGTGGGTGAAAACTACTTTGTGGCAGTCTCAGAACCTACAAAAGTAAAAATAAAAGATGTATCCGAAGGTGAAAACCTCTCTAAGGTGCCTAAGGATGAGATATTTGATGTCCTTCTGAGTCATTTATAGGACAGATCTCCAGTTCTAATTGAGCCCACTCAATCCATCAACTTGGGAACAACAGAGGAACCATAGTTGATCCATGTAGCACAATCCTTATCAGAAGAAGAAAAGCTAAAATTTACTACATTTTTGACAGAAAAAAAGATCAACTTTGCATGGAAATATTTAGATATTCCAGGGTTGGATCCTAATCTTATAATGCACCATTTATCTATAGCTCCAAACGTTAAACCTATTAAACAAAAATTGAGAAAGATGTATCCACATGTTGCAGTCCTGGTCAAAGCTGAATTAGAGAAGCTACTAAAAGCTGGATCCATCTGTGTTATTGATTATACTAAATGGATCTCTAATATTATACATGTTTCAAAACTAGACAAATCTATAAGACTGTGCACAAATTTTAGAGATGTAAACAAAGCATGTCCTAAGGATGATTTTCCATTACCTAATATTGATATGATAGTGGACATGACTGCAGGCTTTGAGATGTATTATTTGATGTATGGTTTTTCTGGATATAATCAAATCAAAATTGCTCCAGAAGATCAAGAGAAAACTACTTTTACATGTGCATGGGGTACCTTCTATTGGAATGTCATGCCATTTGGGCTTAAGAATGCTGGTGCTACATATCAAAGAGCTATGACATCTATTTTTCATGACATGATGCATCAAACTATGGAAGATTATGTTGATGATACTTTAGCAAAATCTATGATAAGTTCTAACCATCTTAATGACTTGAGCAAAATACTAGACAAAATGGAAAATTTTAGTCTTAGACTGAACCCTAAGAAGTGTGCTTTTGGTGTCACTTCTAGAAAGCTCTTAGGCTACATTGTTTCAAAGAAAGGCATTGAACTTGATCTAGCTAAAGTTAAAGCTATCATGGAGATGCAACCTCCCAAGAATATCAGTCAAATGAGAACATTACAAGGGAGAGTACAATCTATTAGACACTTCATATCTCAGCTAGCAAATATTACAACCTTTCACAAAGACATTACATAAAGGTGTGACCTTTGCATGGAATGAGGAATGTGAAAAGAACTTTAATCATATCAAGAAATATCTATCAAATCCTCCTATTTTGATGCCTCCTATTCAAGGGAAGCCATTGATCTTATATGTCTCCACAACAGATACATCACTGGGGGCATTACTAGCACATCATGATGAGAATAAAAAGGAAAGAGCTATATACTATATCAGTAGAACATTGGTAGTGTACAAAAAGAACTATTCCTTGATTGAAAAGGATTTTTTGGATGTGATATTTGCATCACAAAAACTAAGACATTATATGTTGGCTCATACCACACATTTAGTATCTAAGATTGATCCACTCAAATACCTACTAAGAAAAGCTACCCTCACAGGTAGACTAGCTAAATGGGTCATGATCTTAAGTGAATTTTTCATTGAATATGTTGAAAGAAAAGATATCAAAGGATAGGTTATTGCTGATCAACTAGCAGATGCACCTTTTTTTGATAATACTCCGATGCAAATAGAATTCCCAAATTCTTCTATCATGAACCTGTCTTCTAGATCATTGAAGTTATTCTTTGATGGCTCCTATACATAGAATGGATCTGGAGCAGGCATATTGTTCATCACTCCTCAAGGATACTCCATTCCTAAGGCATTCAGAATCAAATTTCCTTGTACAAACAATATTGCTGAATATGAAGCCCTTCTTAATGGTATGAAAATAACAATTGAGTGGAGAGTAACAAAATTACACATTCATGGAGTCTCACAACTTGTAATACACCAAGTCAATGATGTGTATCAAATGAAAGATGAAAAGATCCTTCCATATAAGAGAATGGTAGATGGTCTCAAGAAATACTACATATCTATCACCTTTGAGCAAATACCTAGAATAGAGAACAAGGCTGTCGATGCAATGGAAACACTATCTACTTTATTACAGTAACCCAAACATGAGCTATGCTACGAGTTCCTAGTGGAAGCACTATCTTATCCTGCATATGATTCCCCTAAAACCCACATGATTTGCACTATTGTAGGTCATGATTCATCCCACTATAAAAACCTTTTCTCTTATCTTAAAGACCAAATCATTCAAGATTCCTTCAACCACCATGAGAAATGATACCTTATCTAAAATGCATCCCGGTATGTCATCATTGGTCATGATCTATACAAACATGGTCTAGATGGTACACTACTTAGATGTTTAAAATAGGAAGAGTCTCAACATGCATTAGAGGAAGTCTATGAAGTTATTTGTGGGTCACACTCGAACGGTTTAACACTAGCTTGAAAACTTATTAGGGCTAGGTACTATTGGCCGGAAATGGAGAAAGAGGCTATCAAGTTTGCTAAGAACTGTCAAAAGTGCTAAGTACATGGAAACTTAATTCATACACTAGGGAGAGATCTAATTCTCTTCACTGCACAATGACCTTTTCACCAATGGGCATTTGATCTTATAGGATCCATACATCCTCATTCTTCTAATGGACATACCAATATAATCATAGCTATAGATTATTTCACAAAATGGGTAGAAGTAGTTCCTTTGACTCAAGCAACTGAAAAACAAATTTCAATGTTCATCTTGAACTACATCATATGTTGGTATGGTATTCCACATTCTATAGTCACAAATAATGGTGGACAATTCAAGAATAGAGACTTAGATGATTTATGTGCTAAATTCAAGATTACACAACATTGGTTATCTATCTACTATCCTCAAGGGAATGGACAAGCAGAGGCTTCCGAAAAGAATCTATTAAAAATCTTGCACCGTACAGTTAATAAAATAGGAAGAGACTAACATCTCATGATCAATCCAGCTCTCTGGGCCTACAAAACAAGTATTAGAATGCCCACTGGGGCTACACCATTTGCTTTAGTTTATGGGTCTAAACATGTAATGCCTATTAAGGTTGAAATCCCATCACTAAGAATTAGAATGCATGGTCTAGTAGCTAATGATGACTACAAAGTGTCTAGGTTGCAAGAACTTGAACTACTAGATGAGCACAGACAAGCAGCATATGATCATCTCAGAGTATATCAAAAAAAGATGTCTAGAGGCTATAATAAGAAAGTCAGACATAGAAAATTTCAGGTTGGCGATCTAGTCTTGAGAGAAAATCCTAAAAATCAATCACATAGAGAACACAAGGGGAAATTTGAACCCAACTGGCTGGGTCCCTTTGTTATCACTGCTAATTTTGGCTCTGGTGCCTATCAACTCTTAATGACTAAAGGAGAACAGCTCTGAGAACCAATCAACGTTCTCCATCTGAAGAAATTCTATGCCTAAGGCATTCAGTATTCAAAAACATATTGAAAAAAATCATAAAAATAAAAAAAAGTCCTAAAAAAATGATCATCCTAGTGAAAACCTAGTAAATAGGCACCTTGATGTATCACAAAAAAATAAAAAATTATCAAAAGTACAAAAAAAATTGAAAAAATGAAAAATACAAAAAAATGAGAAAAAGAAAAAGTGCCTTGGTGCAAACCTAGAAACAAGCACCTTGGTAGAAAAAATAGAATCTTTGCCAAGATGGTAAAAACCTGGCAAATGGGTGCCACTTGTTTCAAATGCTCTATCTATCATTGCAATATTGGTCTTTCCTAGCTTTCAATCTTGCTTTAGTTTGTACATATCTCCCAATTTGTTTTTGCATTCCTATTTTCAATAAGTTAGTCTGTACACCAATCAGCTCAAGCGTCTGTATCCTATCAATGTTCAAACTTGGGGGCAATCAATGTCATAACCCATAGTCCTTAATATCTCTTAGACGTGTCATATCCAGTCAAAGTCCTTTGAAGCTACATCTGAGTCAGTCAGCCAATCTCCTCTCTAGAAAGGATTTTGCATCTACAACAATGCAATCAAAACAAAAAGTAAAAAAAATCTATGATTTTTACATGCTTTTATCTCCTTGTATGCTTATTGATTCACATTGAGATTTTTGCATATTGTGTCCCTTCAATCTCTTCGATGATGTCCTTTACAGGATTTAGAGAGTGATGACTGGGGGCATAATCTTTTCTTCATTTTCTGCTTGTATGTAAAAATATAATAACTTTGAAAATTCTGGATTGAAATGGTGTCCATCTGTAAGAGTCTCTATCTTGAATTGGATGGCCATGCGTACCTTGACCATTGATACCTAAAAAATTCAAGGACATTCGATCTAACTATTATCTTTTTGAGAAAGTTCTTACTCCTACTATGAAACGTGATCTTACCTAAGGATGTGGATGATAAAGGGTCACTACAGGTAATTCACACTAGATTTAGAATGATCTCTTGATTGCTTGATGTGTTTGTAATGCAAGGCATATTCTGGTCATCACAACATCTATGTTTTGATGCTTATACAAATTTCTATATCAAATTGGACATGATATTCAGGTCATCCTAGCTTTTGTGCCTTTGTGCTTATATCTAATCTGACATCCCAAAAATAAAATCAATATTCATATGTCTATGGTTGTCTAACCAGTGGGCGTTGTATTGATTGTTGCACATACAAATCAATATTCATATGTCTATAGTTTCATAACTAGTGGATGTTGTATTGATTTATACGGTTACCTAAAAGGTTCAATGATGACAACAAATTGACACATGATCAGTGACTAGGTCCTCGGTCTTAGGATTGCATTTCATTTTGCACTTTGCATGATTGCATGATCTCACAAATTGCTTGAAACACTTCAACAATTCTCCTAAACTAAACTTAAATTGGACATGAAGAACTGAATCTCACATGAAGGTTTCCTCATAGAACCACAAGCAGTCACCATCCAGGGTTAGACATCCTTTTTGACATAAGACTAAGTACTTGTCTTCATCAATACCTGCAAAACATATCATGTGTATCATTGCATTTACATTACATATTCATGATCATTTCATCTATTGCATATACATTCCATACATTTTCATACATTTTCCATAATCAATTACATTTGCATAACATTCATACATTTGAAAGAAACCATGGCATTGCATAAACCCATACATACATTCTATACTATCCATAACATTTACATCACATGATATCATCATAAATCAAAACATGACAAGTACACATGATGTCACAACCAAAATCTCAATCTCGTATCATATAACTAGAACTAGTCAAGGGTGCACTACTAGCACAAAGTACAAAAAGAATGAGCTCATGTGAGCTATCAGAAGTCAGCACAGTATACATGAACAAAAGAGAAAAAATATCAGAATATTTGGATAGATCAGCTATCTGCCTAATCCTCTACATCTGGTGGAGGTGGTGGTGGTGCATCAGGCACTACCTTAGCTCTAGGTGCCCTCACTCCCTCTGAAGCTATCATATATTGAGAGTACATGGGTACTCTCTGAGTAGTAGGAACAAAAAAGTAGTGCACATAAACATAATAAGAAGCTCTTAAGGTTTGATGTGTCACCTCTGTTTGCAATCTCCTATTCTCCTCTCAAAGCAATGATCTCTATCTATCAGCCTCAGTGAATTTATCCTCCCACCAAGCACTCCATACCTTTAGGTCCCGAACCTATAATCTGAGTTGTCTAATGATCTCCTAAGGAGTCAATGGTACACTAGGATCTACATTTTCTGTAGGCATATCAATATCTATCGCTCGCTGCTCCGTGGTCTTTGCTCTCTGTGCCTTACAACAGCTAACCTGAGCACCAAGATCAAAACTAGTATCACCTTGTAAAGGATTCAGACTGACACCCACATCTTGCTCTGCACCCAGTACCTCATCTACTGTACCCACACTACCTAAAGTGCCACTCTCTCCTCTAGTTGATCTCCTGTGTAAAACTACAGGTCTTCCTGCTGAAGAACTAGAGATATGAGGTGGTCTCATCTATCCAGATGGTCTCTATGGAGGTGTGAATACTGCTCTCAGCCTCAGAGGTGTAGGATGGGGCATTTTTACCTATGTACATCTCTATCCTTGACCAATCAGAACCTGTGCACTTGTGACATCCATGGCCTCCTCCATGGAAGGTATCAACTCTATAGGATCAGAAAACCTATGTATGGGATGCTCTGCAAGCCATCCAATGATTCCATATGTAACCCCTACATCTGGCACATCTTCTCTATAATCCCAATCTCTACCAACAATACCATTGTACTCCTGTGTACAAAGAGCATATAGGGCCCCATCCTAATCTGAGCTCTCTATGGATCCATGCATAAGCTGCAAGCTCCTCTGGCGCATCCTGAATGATGCCATATTACCTCCATACTCTAGTGATCAGAAAGTGCTCAATAACAGCAATAGATCACCCAATTAGTACACGGATCTAATAGAAATAACTAAATTGCTTCCTCGCAGTGGGCCAGGCCTCCATCAGTAAGTACAGTCTCCATACTACAAAAGTCATATCATTAAGACACCACCTAAATTACTCTGTGTGACCCATGCACACTTGTGTAACATAATTGGAGTATATATATGATCGGCTCCTTTGGTTGGTGCTATGACTAACACACTGGACTACAAACTAGGATGTGCTCCCAGGCCCATATCTGAAGTACCAATGCACCTGATGCAAAAGACTTGCCCTCTTGATACACAATCTCATGCATCTCAGAGAACATATGTGCAAGCATGCACTGACCCCAAGCCAACTCAGAAGGAGTGGCCATCAATCGTGCCACCATCAGGGCCCAGCCTATCAATAGACTATTCTTCTAATGGTTGGGCATGATAATACCTCCTATCATGCCTACTATGATACACTCTAATCTATGGGTGTGCCCATAGCTCTACACTAATAACTCCCAAGAAATAGAACCAATGAGCTGTGTGTCATCTCTAAACAAACGTCTAAAGGCATGTAATCTAGACTGCCCCAAATTCACATATCCTATATATGTCCTCAGGTGTGACAGTAATCTCTCCAGTGGGTAGATGGAAAGTTTGGGTCTCTGAATGAAACCGCTCTATCAATGCAATCAATAGTCCATGGTTAACCCTAATCTCAGGCAACCAAATCAAATACTCAAATCCACAGGAAGCAAGATGTACCCTCATAGGGTCAGGCAGCGAAACATAGTTTTTGAGTCGCAGGATGTGAGATGTGCACATGAACATCATGGTATATAACCTAAACAAAATAGAAATGGGGAATCCTATCAGTAATTTGGTTGAAAAATAGGCTAACAGTACAAAAATTCAAAAGTTCACTATTTCAGAAGGTGCATTAAATGCTCAACAATCAGCCTAAGGAATCGGAAAATAAAATTTTTTGACCTAAAGATGAGTTTTAAGCTCACTATTTTCCATATGACAATACAGTCTAGCATCAAAACTCGTACGAGTTTCAATACGGTCCCATACGACAAACCATGCATATACGACTTTATAAGTCTCACCATACGACAAATGAGGGACCCGACGAAATGTCGTACGATTCTTGGGTCCCTCTCAAATGAGTTTCAGGGGGTTCTAATACAACACTCTACAAGATATTGAAAATGCATACGAGTCATAGAGGACAGTCATATGAGTTTCCATACATGCGAGAATTGAAAAATTGAAATGTATTAAAAACAACCTAAAAATTTTACAAACATGAAAAAATGGAATTTACGAAGAGGCAGAGAGGTCCAATTATCGAATGTCCATACTGCAGAGGCCACTAATGTCTCCTACTACGCTCAAATTGGTGGGAAGAGATAGGTACCTTTAGCTCAACCATTTTCTTGCTCAGAGGGCTCCACAAAGTTTTAAAAGTCAAATGTGAATAATGAATTGAAAATGACCCTTTTGGTCCTTATATAGCTTTTGACCTAATTTTCAAAAGTGCTCCATTTTCCAGAAAAATTGCACCCCTAGCTAATTTCGACGTTTTGAACTCATTTTCAGGATCAAAATCAAAATTTAAGATCGTTTACTATGTCAAAATTGTGATTTAAAATTTTTGGACCCAGGATGTCTGACTACTTGCATAATCAATCTTCAATCGTCAAACGAATCCAAAATTCAACTTAACTGATTATCTTACATCAGACTATCAAAATTTCAACTTGGTCACCCATGGTCAACTCATGGTCAAACCTAGTCAAACTTGGTCTTTAGGACCTCTAAATGATGTAGAATGCATTCTTAAACATGTATTTAACCAATTCTCAAATCAATTAACATGCTTCTAAACCATTCAACGCTGAATTTTCTTGTCAGATTTAAATTTTAATCCTGAAGGGGGCATGGTATTACACATCATTCAAAGTCTGTAACTCTAATTTTTTCAATCAAATTTTATTTCCTCAGTGATCAAGACAACAACCACGTCTAATTACTGGTTCATCTAAAGTCCTCATCGCTTGGGGAAAATCTATCATCTCTTGGGGCATATCAGATTTAGCAAGATCCATATCAATCTGGTATCCTAAATCTATCTTGTAAACTGTATCAAATTTTGTAACCATCTGTTCATTAGTGCTATTTCCTTATTTCTTCGTAACTGATGGGTTCATGATGTGATACCAATATGATTCTCTTGGGACAATCAGGTCTAGAATCGGTCACTCACTTCTTCGCAATCATAAGGTCCAAAATGAGGCATTTTGGCACTTTTTCGTTGATGAAGGGTGCTCCCCTTAATACCACAAAAACATAACAAAAGTAGAGAAACAAAAACAACAATATGCAAGAATAGAAAATTGGCTTCTTATTATCTCCACAAATGTGGAATTAAAAACTTTCAGAATTACAATATGCAAAGCCACATGGGCATTCCCTTACAATATTCTATAGGAAAAAGCCTCGAATCAATACCCAGATCTACTACCTAGAACTGCCCTAGACAACACTACAGACCTTCTTTATATAGGCATTTTCACCGCCCGAGAAGGTTCTAAAAATTTAGCCCTTAGGGCTAACCAAACTTAGAATTATTTTATTTTTCAATTTATTACATCAAAGTTGGCTCAAAGTAACTTTTGAAACCTGAACAAAAATTATTTTTTGCCATTTCAGGTGGCCCATCTTCCAGAGACCATAAGTCATCACCAATTGATCCGATTGACTATTATAACCCCATTTTGGAAAGGCCACAAAGTGCTCTATAGGCTTGATTCACGCAAGGGCTTGTCACCCAAATTTTTGACCTCATCTGAGGCCTCTAAAGCCTTCAAAACTAAGTTCAAAGTTTTTGTACCCTACTGCCAATATCAAAAATCTTCAATATCTTTAAAACTAGACCTGATCTAGCCATGAAACTTTACTGGCAAGCTGATATGACTGAGATGAACCACCACATGTAAAATTAGAACATTCTGAGATCATATGACCAACTTACTAAAAATAGCAAGTTCCCATAAATAGCAACTCTGCACAAGATAGCCCTTATTGAATACAAAAACATAAATATTTTGGGTGATGCAAGATTTCTATTACACCCAAGATGCTCCTGCATCAAACACCCGGGGTAATTTGAGAAGTGACCCTATCACGACTTAGGTGTGTAGAGGAAAACCAAGATAGTTAACCTCCTCCTTTGTTAGCCATGATGAATCTTCAACAGGTCATCCTTTCCATTTGACCAAATACTCTTCATATGTCTTATTCCTTGTGCTTCTGCCAACACAACTATCCAGTATGTCTTCAATCACCTTGATATTTGAACTGGTTACTGGAATACTCCATTGTGCTGCTTTAACCTCATCTTCAACACCTCCTTCATGATACTCTATCAAATTTGAAATATTAAATATTGGTGAAATATTCAGCTCATTAGGCAACTCGACCTCATATACATTTCCTGAATCATGCTTCTTCAATATCTTACATGGACCGAACTTCTTCATTTTCAACTTGTTATATGTACCAACTAGAAATCACTCCTTTCGCAAATGAACCATGACTTCATCTCCAACCTAAAATTCCTTATGCCTCCTTTTCTCATCCACCTTATCCTTATACTGCACGTTCATCTTGGTAATGTGCTTCCTCACCTCCTCATGGATGTTCTTCAAATGTTCTGCAAAATCCTCAACTTCAGCACTACTTATTTCTCCTTTATCTATCTTTCTCAACTCAGATGCATCCCTTGGACTACTCCCATATACAATCTAGAATGGTGATTTATCAGTGTTCCTATTGTTAGAATTATTGTATGAAAATTCTGTCTGTGGTAAAATCAAATCCCATCCTGTTGGCTTATCTCCAACCAAACATCTCAACAAATTTCCCAAACTCCTATTCACCACCTCTGTCTATCCATTAGTTTGTGGATGATGTGATGAACTAAAATTCAAATCTATCTTCAACTTCTTCCATAATGTATGCCAGAAATATCCAACGAACTTAGTGTCCCTATCTGAAACTATGCTCTTTGGCAAACCATGTAGTCTCACCACTTCTTTGAAAAATAATTCTGCTACATGAACAACATCATTAGTCTTCTTGTAGGGAATAAAATGTGCCATCTTTAAAAATCTATCAACTACCACAAAAATTGAATCATGTCCCCGCTGTGTCCTTGGTAAACCAAGAACAAAGTCCATACTGATATCCTCCCATGACTTTTCTGGTACAGGTAATGGATGATACAACCCTGTATTCTACTTCACTCCTTTCACCATCTCACATACTCTACAACTCTGTTCAAACTTCTTGACATCTTGCTGCAACTATGGCCAATAATAATTCTCACTAATCAAAGAAAGGGTTTTTTCATGACCAAAATGTCCAGCCAATCCTCCACTATGCTTCTCCTTGATGAGATTCTCCCTCATAGAACTTCTTGGAATGCACAACTGACTCCCTCTAAATAGTATATCATCCTAAATGATGAAATCCAGCCACTTCATTCTATCTAGAGTAACAGGTTCTTTACAAGCTTTCCAAGCTTCACCAAAATCAGGATCCTCTGGATATAAATTCTTGAGTTCTTTAAACCCAACCACCTCAATCTACATCTCTGTCAGCAATAGTTGCCTTCTGCTAAGTGCATCTGCAACCCTTTTAGACTTTCCACTTTTTTGTTTCAAAACAAATGTATAAATCTACAAAAACTCAACCCATTTCAAATGCCTTTGATTCAACTTTCCTTGACTATTCAGATATTGCAAAGCTTGATGATTAGTATACAAAAAAAACTCTTTAGGAAGCAGATAGTGTCTCCACTTCTTCAATACCTAAACTATAGCATAAAATTCATGATCATAAATAGAATATTTTCTCTTGGCATCATTTAATTTCTCACTGAAATAAGCAATAGGTTTACCTTCTTGGCTCATAACAGCTCCTATTGTAGTACCACTAGCATCACAGTCTACTTGAAACACCTTATTAAAATCTGGAAGTGCTAAAATAGGTTGTTTTATAAATTTTTGTTTCAACAATTGAAAACTCTTTTCTACCCCATTAGTCCACTTAAACTCTTTTTTATCCCCTCTCATTGTTTCAGTCAAGGGACCACAAATACTGCCAAAATTTCTAATAAACTTTCTGTAAAAGCTAGCCAAACCATGAAAAGACCTTACCTCAGTAGCACTCTTTGGAGTAGGCCATTCAAGGATAGCTTGTACCTTCTTTGGGTCTATTTTTAGGACTTTTACTGAAACTACAAATCTCAAATACACTAACTCTTTCTTCAAAAAACTATACTTCTTCAAATTAATCAACAATTTCTCATCTCTTAACTTCTCAAACACCATACGAATATGCATCATATGCTCTTCCAATATCTTACTAAAGATCAAAATGTCATCTAGGTACACAATGACAAACTTACTCAAATATTCTTTCAGAACCTCGTTTATGAGCCACATGAAAGTGCTCGGTGCATTGGTTAGCCCAAAAGGCATGACTAACCACTCATATAGTCCTTCCTTTATCTTTAAGGTAGTCTTCCATTCATCTCCTTCTTTGATCCGAATTTGGTGATATCCACTCTTCAAATCTATCTTTGAGAAATACACAGCTCCACTCAAACAATCCATAATATCATCCATTCATGGCAATGGAAACCTATACTTGATTGTGATCTTGTTTATTGCTCTAGAATCTATACACATCCTCCATTCCCCATTCTTCTTTGGTGCTAATACTACTAGTACAACACATGGACTCAGGCTCTCCTGAATCAATCCCTTCTATAACAACTCATGTACTTGTCTGTTCAACTCTTCACTTTCTGCTGGTGTCATTCTGTGTGCTACCTTGTTTGGAAAATTGGCTCCTGGAATCAAATCCATCTTATGACTGATCTTCCTTATTGTTGATAATCCATCAGGTACATTATCAGATACAATATCTTGAAACTCATTCAATAAATCTCCAACCTCTACAGGTACATCCTCTACTTCCTCTTTACCAGCTTTTGAACTTAAAGCAAAACACACATGCTCATGCCTCATACCATCTAGGAATTTTCTTCCATCAACAAAAGTTATTCTCGCATTACCACATACCTTTTCTTTGGTCTCCTTCAATGGCTTTAGCTTATGTCACACTCCATCCTTTTTTAGGGAATAGGTATTTGTATGACCATCATGTACAACACATTTGTCAAACTACCATGGTCTACCTAACAACATATGACATCCATGAACTTTACTTTACTAGGCACTGTTCACTGACCATGACCTTGTGGTCATCCTACACCCAAGAAATCCGATATGGATGTGGGTGTTTTTGTCTCTTGAGCTTCAAATTTGTCACCATCTCTTCTGACACCAAATTGTCAGTGCTTCCACTATCAATAATCACATCACAACATTTATCCTCACACTTGCATTGAGTGTGAAACAGGCTCCTCCTTTGTTCAGGTTCATTCTCACCACTCAGCAGGAATCTTCTGTTGATCAATGTTTCTCCTCTTTCAACATCTTCAGAATTTGAGGATCTGACATCTTCATCTACATGTGCCACTCTGGCCTAGCCTTCATTCCTCCTATCTGTCCTTCCCTGGCATTGAGGACATTCAAATGCCTTATGACCTTTTTCTCCACAATGAAAACATGTTCCACGGAACCCTCCTCTTCCTCTCTAATCTCTATTGTTCTGATCTTGGAAATGATTGGAATTGTTTCCTCTCTAATTTTGACTACAACTGGCCTCATCCTTCTTTTTTGGATCTTCATTTCGGCCTCCATATGACCGTCCACTAGATCATCCACCGTGACCTCTTCCATTTTTGTCTGCTCTCAAACTTCTTGTTTAGCTTTTCCTCTACTTTTAGGGCAAACTCGTATGCCTCTTCAATACTATTCATTTGAACCAGATCTAGCTCCTCATGAATGCTTGGCCTCAACCCATTAAGGTAGTGAGAAAATTTTTCCTTATCAGCTTCCGCATGGCCTGTTCTGATGAGGATTCGATAGAACTCCTCTATATACTCCTGAACAAATCATTCCGCTTGCTTCAAACTTTGCATTTTCTTTAGTAGGTCCAGCTCATAATCAACAGGGATGAACTATCACTTCAATTTATCCACCATCCGATCCCATCTTGTGATTTTATCTTTCACTCTTATATTTTTCTCAAATTGAATCTCTTGCCACCAGATCTTTGCATGACCTTTTAGTCTAGCCTTCGTGAATTTGACCCTATCAGGATCCTCAATATCTTCATACTCAAAATATTCTTCACATTCATTAATCCAGTTGATCAACTCCTCTGGGTTAAGATTTCCTGAAAATGCAAGAACCTCAATCTTAGGTCTTTTCCCAATCTTGGAAATGGCCCGAAAAAGTCTTTCTTCTTGGTTCACAACTTCAACTTCTCCTTCTTGATCTTTTTTTTAGCTTCATCCTCGCTTTCGTCTATGATATTAAGATTCATTCCTCTATGAATCTCCTCTTGCAATGCTCGCACTTGTCTCTGGAGTTCTCTAACCTTAGGTGTTACAACACCAGCTCTTCCACCATGTTCCCTTCATGGAGGCATTTTTGTGATGTGCACTGAAACCCTAAGTATAGTCCTGGTGCAAACTGCCTCACAGTCAGCAATCTGTTTACACAGAAACCCTAACCCACGGTCCTGGTACAAACTGCCTCATAATCGATGATCTATTTACACACTTAGGAACTCCTACTCTGATACCACTTGATGAAGGGTGCTCCCCTTAATACCACAAACACATAATAGAAATAGAGAAATAATAACAACAATATGCAAGAACAAAAAATTGGCTTCTTATTATCTCCACAAATGTGGAACTACAAACTTTTAGAATTACAATATGCAAAGCCACATGGGAATTTCCTTACAATATTCCGTAGGACAAAGCTTCAAATCAATACCCAGATCTACTATCCAAAACTACCCTAGACAACACTATGGGCCTTCTTTATATAGGCATTTTCACTGCCCGAGAAGTTTCCAAAAATTTAGCCCTTATGACCGACCAAACTTAGAATTATTTTATTTTTCAATTTATTACATCAAAGTAGTCTCAAAATAAATTTTGAAACCCAAATAGAAATTTTGAAGGAAAATTATTTTCTGCCATTTCAGGTGGCCCAACTTCCAGAGACCATAAGTCATCATCAGTTGACCTGATTGACTATTATAACCCCATTTCAGAAAGGCCACGAAACGCTCTATAGACTTGACTCACACAAGCACCTATCACCCAAATTTTTGACCGCATCCAAGGCCTCTAAAGCCTTCAAAATTGAGTTCAAATTTTTTGTACCCTATTGCCAATACCAAAAATTTTCAATATCTTCAAAACTAGACCTGATCTAGCCATGAAACTTTACTAGCAGGCTGATATGACTGAGATGAACCTCCATATGTAAAATTAGAACATTATGAGATCATATGACCAACTTACTAAAAATAGCAAGTTCCCATAAATAGCAGCTCTACACAAGATAACCCTTATTGAATATAAAAACATAAATATTTTGGGTGATGCAAGATTACTCTTACACCCAGGATGCTCCTGCATCATTCATAATCACTGATTCATTGTTGTTATAGTTAACACTATCTTTGGTCAATCAAGGCTTAAATCTTAAATCTTTAAATCTTTCAATCGGTTTCTGTCTCGAAATCGATTAATCTTTCAAATCAGTTTCATACATCTTTATCAAACATAGACTATTCTTTGAACCACTACGCTTCGCACAGTGATTCAAAGAGGGGCAAAATGTAATACCCCAAAAATGGGCTATAGGTTCATTAACCTCCTACATCTTCAAATCAAATGAAATTGACATCAAAGTCCTAAACTATGACACATCTGCACATTATCGATTCCTAATTGATTTTATCCTAATTCTGCATTGGAGAATATTCCTAGCAATATTCTTATTTATCCTAATTATCTTTGATTTAATAATTATTTGGTGATAAATCCTATTTATCCTAAAGTTTGATTAATTGAATATTTAATTAATTAGATTTAATATTGCCACTTAATTGTTTAATTAAATTTAATTAAATTTATTCCTAAATTGTATTATTTAATTTTGACAATAAATCTAAATCTCATGACTAATTGATTAAATTCTTATTTAATTAATTAATGTTAGTTGTCAATTTTTAATAATATAGTTTTAGAATAAAAGTTTAATTTAATAATTGATTACCCATAAATCAATTAGTTTAATTCAAAAATTAGTTAAGTTGAGAATAAATCACTTTATTTTTAAATTAATTTATAATTAAATCATGCACAATCAGAAAAGTAGGCAACTAGAAATTAACAATCAATTTTAAAATTGAAACTCGACATCTGATGATGAGTTAAAATTTGATCTAAACTCTATTTTGAGTTAAAAACTACTTTTGCATGATTTTTGTGAGTTAATTAATTTTGATTTCCTGATAACTCAAAAATCAACTTGAGTTTATCAAGAGTGATTTATGGCTTTTCCCCTGCATCCTCAAGCCCTGGATTTCTATAAAATCAAGGCTCATCTCTTCATATCTTATCAACACTCGAATTTGCACAATTACTCTAGTGAATTGGTGATTAAAGGATTAAGCACTTGCGACAGGCGATTTGTGAGATCTTTCATAGTTGATCATAGTTTTTGCATAGTTTCATATCATAGATTTTCATATCCTTCATATCATTCTTAGATTAAATCTACATTCAATTTCATTCATATATAGCTTAGATTCATATAGATTTTCATTCATATTATTGCATAGAAAATACAAAAATATAGATTAATCTGCATTCATATAATCTGTCATTCTTTTTGCATTCAAATCTTTCGTTTAGGTGTTGCATTGTCACTGATCTTGATTCCAATCTGAGAACATCATACTCGCACCTACTAGAAGGCAGTAAATCGCCTGGTTAGCATAATTTCAATTATTTGCATATTTTAATTTTTGCTAACCTCTAATATTTTAGTGAAGTGTTGTGTCTATAGTTAGGTACAAAATTCACACACACAAATACATATTAGAATCAATTAATATAACCTAGGATCCCTTAGGACCACTTACAACACATGTGACCCCTTAATACATTCTAGGAAACTTATCTATCCCTTACGATGTCTTAAGACACATAGGACCCCAAAGACCCATTAATGTATCTTAGTATGTCGTAGGACCCATTCATGTATCTTAGGTTCCACTGATCTTATAGAAATTATTAATTTAAATATTTTTTTTAAATTTTTTTTTAAAGTTAGTAAATATTACTAATCTCTCTCTCTCTCTCTAAATTATGTACATATGTTTTAGAGTTACATGTATAAATGTTATTCACGTAGACATAAAAATCTTTAAGAACCCTTAGAATACTTAGGACCTATAATATGACCCCTTAAGACCTAATAGGTGTACACACTCAAATGGTGCACTTCTCTAAGTCATTATATCCAAGGGAATCCATGAATGGGATACCTTAGAAAGAAACCTAGAGCTCTCTATGCATGGAGTTGCAAGATTATTTAAAGTTTACTCTTAGTTAGAGCTATTAAGCTAATGACCTTGTTAGTCAACCACACAATGAGAGATTCAAATGAAGACAAGGGAAAGAATGCCAATATCCCCAAGAATCACTATGAAATGCAAATGCAAACTAGATTAAGATGAATATGCAAGCTAGAAATGAGAGATGCAAGCTAAGCTATGGAAATGAAAGTACAAGCTATGCTATGAAAAGGAAAGTACAGGTATTACCAAGCTTTCCTAGTTAAGCTAGATGAGTTACTCTAAAGCTTGAAAGGAAATCTAAACTATGAAAGCATAAACATGAAGCTACTATGCATGAATGAAACTAAGAATGGAATGTAGATGCAAAAGCTAAGAATGCTCCAAATCTTCAAAAGCTCCAAAGTGACCTAGAAAATCTGCAACATAACATTAGTATTAAAAAATGCATATGAAAATGAGGAAGAGAGCTCTTCTTTTATAGGAAATGAGAAAGAATGGACCATGGAGATTAAGAGGCAAAATATTTAATCAAGGGTGGAGCTTGAAAGAGGAGCAATCCATGTGCACAAATATCCTCCAATGAGAAAATAAGAGTTGACTTTTGTGTCCATATGAGACAAAAAGTGCTTTTTCCCTTTTTATAAAATAGGAATAATGCTTTATTTGTGCAACTTAGGATAAGAGGAAAAGTGGGGGCTTTTTATTTAATAAAAGGGGAGGAAATATTTCTTTTAAATAAATAAAGACTTTAGGATAAAATGGTTAGCCCAAGGAAAATAATAAAAAATGATGAAACAAGATTTGATCAAGGAAATTGATATAATTGAAAATATTGATTCAGGGATTTGATAAATTACTAAATGGGGGCCCAAAGTCTAGGCGACCATTTTAGGGTGTATACATTTTCCCCTCTTTGACTAATATGTGATCATTCTGGGAACACATGTGGTCAAAGAAGAATTAAAATGTGAGATCGATTTGGGATCAGAAAACAATCCAGATGTGTGATCATTCTGGGAACACACTAGGACAAAAATAAACTGGTTGAAAGACAAGACCAACACCGTTGCTGTTAAGTGATAGTCAAGTCTCAAAATAAGAGATAAGAATCAAAAGACAAGATCAACACTATTGTTGTTAAGTGATAATCAAGTCTCAAAATAAAAATCTCAAGCTGAGCTGAATGATAAAGCTAAATCAAAGATTAAAGCTGATAGGTACTACCCCCTCGAAATCGAAATTGAAATCAGGTAGAGGAGAAGCAACAAATTGATAAACTTGATCAAAGCACTAGAAATCATGATTGAAGATGAGGCATGATAGGATAACCATCAACTAGTGAAGATATGCCCCAGTTTGACTAAAAAAGATAAATTCAAACCTCAGAGAGATGAAGCGAATGAAAATGAATGAAAGACTAGAAGGTTGAAAGAGATGGGCATGAAGAAATGAAGATGCCCCAACAAAGATCGAAGGGTCAGGCCTCAAAAGGTCAACCAACTGCGTAGAAGAGGGTGAAAGTTTAAAATGTGATTTTGACTATGAATATTAACTTGAATTTCAATTTTGAGTCCGAAAATGGATCTAGGATGTCGAAATTAGCTAAGGGTGCAATTTTTGTGCAATTCCAAAGTGTTTTGAAAATTAGGTCAAAAAGTCAAAATGCTATAGACAAGAAGCAAAAGACATGATAGGAGAAAATGAAAGGTGAGCATAGTTGATTGACTAGTCTGTGAAAGATAAAAGGAGAGCTCTCTCCACATGCAAGGTGCAAAAACTAATCTAACATGAACCTGGGAATGCAAGCTACTATGAAAAGTGGTTTACTTGCAAGGTCACAAAGCTTTTAGACTCTAATAATCATCATCGAGCTTTATTGGTAGCGTCGCAAGATCATACAATACACACTAGTACGACTATGGGTATATGAATATGATCTATATCAGATAGAATGTGGGAATCTCACTTAGGCACCAAAGACATGTAGGTCAAGATTTCTAGTGCAGTGAGATTACCTAAATTTGATATGGCAAGATTATACTCACATCGAGACACAAGGAAAGTCAAGATGACTATAAGTATGCACTTGTGTAAACAATCAAGGATAATACCTTGTAGATCCCAATGTCAAGTGGATCAAGCATAAATGCTAATGACAGTGAGAACCAACAAAGTATACCCACAAGCAGAAAAAGAAATAAAACATATCCTCATGCCCTCAGTCTTCCAGCTATGCATCATCGAAAACTATCATAGGGAGAGAACACTCATCAAATAAATTAGCATAGACAACACACAAGGAAAACAAAGTCAAACAAGTCTCAGCGAGTCAAGTGTTTAAGTGCGTGTGTGTAGGTCATATAATCAATCTTTGAGTATAACATCTGCTAGTGGAAATATCATATCATGCTAAACTGTAGGGTAGGATAACTGATAAGTGTTGAGAAACACTTGATGCTAGGGTAGTGTTGAAAAACACTTTTTGAGTGGTGTTGAAAAACACAATTTGCTAGATTTCCTAAAGACCAACGCATCCTAGAGACCAAAGCTAACATGGTTATGCTCCCTAGATAAAGACAAAGACCAATTCCAAAACCAATGCAACAAGGACAAGGCATGATGGAAAAAGGTTAAGTGTCGAGGACGCATGCTAAGAAATAGGGGTGTAAAAAGGCCTCAAGTAGCACCTATTTTCAAGTTTTCACCACTTGGATTGGCCCACGGTGGGCACAAAAAATGTACACACTCAAATGGTGCACTTCTCTAAGTCATTATATCCAAGGGAATCCATGAATGGGATACCTTAGAAAGTGACCTAGAGCTCTTTATGCATGGAGTTGCAAGATTATTTAAAGTTTGCTCTCAGCTAGAGCTATTAAGCTAATGACCTTGCTAGTCAACCACACAATGAGAGATTCAAATGAAGACAAGGGCAAGAATGCCAATATCCCTAAGAATCACTATGCAATGCAAATGCAAACTAGATTAAGATGAATATGCAAGCTAGAAATGAGAGATGCAAGCTAAGCTATGGAAATGAAAGTACAAGCTATGCTATGAAAAGGAAAGTACAAGTATTACCAAGCCTTCCTAGTTAAGCTAGATGAGTTAATCTAAAGCTTGAAAGGAAATCTAAACTATGAAAGCATAAACATGAAGCTACTATGCATGAATGAAACTAAGAATGGAATGTAGATGCAAAAGCCAAGAATGCTCCAAATCTTCAAAAGCTCCAAAGTGACCTAGAAAACTTGTAGCATAACATTAGTATTCAAAAATGCATATGAAAATCAGGAAGATAGCTCTTCTTTTATAGGAAATGAGAAAGAATAGACCATGGAGATTAAGAAGCAAAAGATTTAATCAAGGGAGGAGCTTGAAAGAGGAGTAATCCATGTGCACAAATATCCTCCAATGAGAAAATAAGAGTTGACTTTTGTGTCCATATGAGACAAAAAGTGCTTTTTTCCTTTTTATAAAATAGGAATAATGCTTTATTTGTGCAACTTAGGATAATAGGAAAAGTGGGGGCTTTTTATTTAATAAAAAGGGAGGAAATATTCCTTTTAAATAAATAAAGACTTTAGGATAAAATGGTTAGCTCAAGGCAAATAATCGAAAATGATGAAATAAGATTTGATCATAGAAATTGATATAATTGAAAATATTGATTTTTGAAAATATCAATTCAAGGATTTGATAAATTGCTGAATGGGGGCCCAAAGTCTAGGCAACCATTTTAGGGTGTATACAATAGGACCCCTCAAGACTTAATAAGACTGGACTTAAGACATAATTGGACTAATATGACCTATTAAAATTAATTAGTACATCCTAGGGCCCTTAAGACCTAATAAGACCACTTACTTGACCTAATAGGACATATTAATACCAATTAGTACATCCTAGGACCCTTAAGACCTAATAAGACCACTTACTTGACCTAATAGGACCTATTAATACCAATTAGTACATCCAAGGACCCTTTAGGACTATTAGTACACTCTAGGTTCCTTTAGGACCCCTATTGTGACATAAAAATCTTTAAGAACCCTTAGGATCCTTAGGACCTATAATGATATTCCTTCTTGATGACCCATGCTTCAAATGTGCTCTGAATACCATCCAAATCTAATTGTGTGTGTCGATAACACACATGTACCATAATAGTAATTTTCTCTGAAAATTAGTATTTTGATTGAATTGCCTTTTAATGAACAAAGGAATAATTTTTTGCAAAATCAACAACTAATACAATAGTTCCTAGTGGGAAATTGTCTCTCAGTGTTTGGAATTGTTGTTCTTGCCACTTTGCAAAAAAAAACATGATGAATGTAGGGTTGAATCAATTTTTTAAAATTTTCCATAAATACTCCAACATTTATCTCCTCTTCAACATATTCTAACCTTTTGGATTCTTTCCCAATTTTTGTTTCATTTTTTACATATTTGTAACTCTTGTAATTTACCATGTTTGTTAGATCAATATTTTCATTTTTCAAAGAAAAAAGAGACAAATCAACACATGTTTGACATATTCCTTTTATGCAATTTATTTGTCTAGCTACATCTTCTCTTTTATCACATAAAATGGATGAGATAAACTCACTTCGTCTAGTAGGAGGAGAATTTTCAAAACCATAAGCGTCTTCTACAAAATTTTAAAAAACCTAATAGTGGAGATCAAATTCAATACGATAACAACAACAACAAGTTTCAAACACTTTGTTTTTCTTGATACAATATGGCTTCAATCTTTCAAACAATATTTGCCCAATCTTTATATTAGGATTTGAACTAAAAAATGATACATAAATTTCATGTTGTGTTGTGTCCAACCAATGTTTTGAATTATATTCATATTGATTAGCTAAAATTATATGTCTGATAACATCTCTACTATTTGATTAAGGACGTGTATTATCATTCCAAAATAAGGTGACCAAATTCTTGATTCCTTCATCAATCCTATCAGAACGAGGAGCTCTACACATGATTTCCCAATTTCCTTCCAAGGTGTTATCATCCAAAAGTATTCTCCTATTAACATATCGTGATATTGTTTTCATATTAAAACCAAACTGAGATGAAATTAAAGATATTTGTCTTTTACGAAGCATAGTGTTAACTACAATGGATGTCAACATAAATTTTCTTGTAATGGTCTTATCTTTTGTTCGAGATCGCTTCCCTACATGGTTCAAACCTTTCCTAATATTTTCAATCATATTAGTTTGCATGTCAACAAATTTTCTCTTCTTTGATGTTGTGTGTATACCCAATAATTTTAATGCCCCTTCCAACTTTTTGTTTGTAAGTACAACTGAAAGCAATTGTGCTTGTTCAAGTGTTTCAAAATTATCAAATTTAGCCAATATTTATCTTTATATCATATTCATTGATCTCTTCTAAGCAAGACTTAAGGGTTGAACATTAGCAAGTGATCTCAATTTCTCCAAATCCATTGTAAGTAAATGATCTAAGTTTGTATAATTAATATTTCTCTTTACAGTTTGAGCTAAATTTAAAATTTCATCCATACCAGTAGGAGCATGTGATCTTAACCCTTCTCCAACATCAATTGCTTGAGCTTCCGTAGGGAGTGATCTTGATCCTTCTTCAATGTGCAATTCTTTGACTTGACTTGATCCTCCTACTTCAGCTTGTCTTTCACCTTCTTTAGTTTTATGATAATATGTCAATACAACCTCACGATTTATTTGTTCAGTACTGGGTGACCTTTTTCTAGCATATTTACTTTGTCTTCCCTTGTTGTTCCCCATTTCTTCTCTCCAGAAAATGTCTTCCACAAGATCGCCAATAAAGATTCTCTTCTTCAAAAATTACTTTGATCTAATATTTCTCCTCTCCAAAATTATGCCTTTGAAAAAATAGAAATAACAATCCTCCTCTAAAAAATGTCTTTGTAAAAATTGATCAATAATAGAAAAAACAATACAAAAAGAGAATTAATTTATTGAAATTTGGTATAAAATAGAAACAAAATGTTTTAGTTTTATACCATTCTAAAATTTTTCACAAAACAAATTCATCACTAGCCAACTAACTTCACTCGAAGTACCTTGGGGAAAATTTTGGTAGGGTGTTTCTTTGCCAGAATTTTTACTTTGGGGTCTTCGCATGAAGACCCTTCACACAAAGCCCCTAAGGTGTCTTTGTGCAAAGGGGGTCTTCATGCAAAGACCCCTAAACTAAAATTTTGCCCTCAGAAAAAAAGTGAACTACAAAAAAATGGTCTTTCGAGGCCTGGACAAGGACCAAACAAGATGGTTTTTTCAAACATACAATGCCAAATGATGTTATTCATAACAAGCTTTCTAATGAATATAATTATAATACATATTGAGTTCAATATCACTTTTAAATATTACTTTAGCTAAACATAGGTTGTTTGGTTATTCAACAACGTGTCTCTTCAAGACTTCGGGAAAAATAGTAAATTACAAAAAAAAATTATTAAAAATATGTAAGAAAAGATTATTTGTGTTACCTTTCTATGAAAAAATGAAAAAATGAATTTCGATATACACAGATCAAGTTAGAGCGATCCAAGTGACCTTATGTCTAAATTACAGTCACTATCACTTTGAAACTTAATAAACTATGAAATATTGACCCAAAATGAATAAAACCAATTGCATCCTTTAGATATTGAAGTTACAAATATAATATGGAAAGAATTGCATCATTATCATATTTTAAAAAAAAGTTATGCTAATCCAAGTGACAGTAACTCAAAAAAATAGGTTTTTCACGCAAACCACTTTTCAAAGGAGAAGGAAAAATGAATTTAAATGAATTTAAATGAATTTTAATTTTTAAAAAAAATATATTTAGAAACTAGAAAGAAAATTCTAAAAGACTCTAGTTTACATCGTCTTCAAATTCCTAATAGTTTTGTAGCAACAGGTGTTTGAGTGAAGTTTTTTCTCAGAATGTTGATCTCTGTGTCAAAGTTGGCCAAAAAGTGGGACCACTATTGTGGGACCAACCATCTACTATTTGGCCTAACTCTTTAAGCCATGATTTTTAGGGTTTGTTTACTTTCTTTATAATACAACTAATCAATAAAGAATCAAGTTGTAGAGGAGAAAAGTGAACTTCTACAAAGGGAGAAATATTCTTTGAGAGCTCAATTCCATTCTCACATTTTGATAAATGGGTAAGTGCAAAAAGTTGGGTGCCAATTCTATAGAAGTCTGCAGGGAAAAAAATTTACTTCTAGTTCCTTCTAAATAGACACCCATTTCTTTAAAAATGGGCCCCCATTTAACTTCAAATGACTAAACCATAAAAAAACTACCTTGTGCTCTGATACCAATTGTTAGGGTTGAAAGCAATAATGAGAGGGGAGGGGGGTGAATCAATATTGTAGTAATTTTATTCCTTTTAAGCCAATTCAAACTTAACCATGCAAAAAATGAAATAAGAAGAACACACACATAAATTAAACAACTCATAACACCATTATTTGTTCTCAAGGAAACCCTAGCTAAGGGAAAACCCTAGTGGGGAGGATACCCACAAATGATGTACTAAAAGTATTTTATCCCTCTTAGGAGACATTTCCCTATTAGGAGTAGAATATTGCATTAATACAAGTCCTTGTTAGAGGACAAACCCTATTAGGGGTGAATACAAAACAAAGCTTACTTCTCTTACAATGGACTCACTGTCTTGTATTACCAAAGTATCTTGTAGCAATAAAATGAACTAAAATAGCATCTGCTATGCCAAAGTAGTTCTAGTAATAGCTTGCAACATCCTTTGCATTAACTTTACATACCAATGCATGACACACACATTCATAACTTCTCATCTCAAAACATATATACTTGATCTCATAATCTTTCTAGTCGGCTCACAATTACATCACAAAATGTGTCCAACACATAATTACATAGTCAACAATCGTACATCCATAAAGATAGGGTAGGGAAAAAACAAAATCCAAGGTAGAAGTTTTGGATTCCACACGTTACTCCCTTAATCATCGTGACCAATTATTTACCATGTTTCACTATTGTACTATCTTTTCGTACCCAGATCAGCTATAATTTTCCAAATTCAACTCCAAAATACATGCAGCCTTAACTGAAGGCCTATTACATCCCATAATAAATTCTTCTAAGCTTGCATGACTTAATTCCCCATATAGTGTTCTCATAAGGAAAAATTGTATGACTATAACCTATCAACTGCTTTATGGACTTAGTCATTTTTCCAGTGGGAACATCCAAAGCTAAACTGTACTCCAAGAGATCATGCAAATAAGTAGTGTTTCCATAAATGAAAAAATCTATGTTGTAATCATCTGCCCACTTTCCAACAAAGGAGTGACATATGATAATAGTAGTAAACTTTTAAATGCCATTTTAAAGTGAAATACTTGATAATCACAAGAAAAAATTGATTCTAGGGTGGCGGTAGATGCTCCCTTTCATATCCTCCCTGAATTTTAACTAGAGTTTCACCTCCTTTGAAAATCTTATTAAGGTTGTCATTGTCCACCACCCAACTGGTCTTGTTCCATTTCCTACCCTCTAAGGATAATCTAATAGCCGTTTCAATCACCTCTTTTCTAATTTTGAGGGATATTCCCCCCAGCAAATATGACTCAATGATCTCAACCCCCTCCCCTCCTCTTTACAAATAAGACAAAGAATGGTATCATTTTTGAGGTTATCAGAATTACCAAGTTAAATACAAACATCATCCCCACCCATCCCTAAAGAAAAAAAGGGATTACCAACAAGGCCCACACTAGGAGAATAACTATAGACCCAGACACAATAAATGAAACTTGTCATTAGAACAAAGAGGTTTGAAAGGAAATAAAGATATTTCTTTCCATCTTAGGTATAATTATTAAGCCTTCCTCCCAAAAATATCGACTTGTTTAGGCTACATTTTTCCACATACAAATGTATTTTCATCCTGGTATACAATAAGTATGTTGGTCTATACAAGGAAAATAATAATTGTATGAACTAAATATGGGCCTCTGATTTAGCTCCACACTTCAACATAGTCATTGTTCACTAGTTGTAGCCAAGAATGAATATCAGATTATTGATCTCACCTGTCTAGATGATTCGACCTATTGCCTTCTATCTAGGTAGGATTTTGAAATTTGGTCTCAGAATCGAGAGCCCTGCAACCATAGACTACTACTAGAATGAAGGATTTGATTAGAAAATGCAATTTAATCTAGAAAGGAATGTGCAAGATTAATCTAAATGAGTGTGCAATTAATCTAGAAATTATGAAATTAATCTAAGAACAATGAAAGAAAACTAGATTAAGAAATGAAGTGTATCATTAAGCTAAACATGATATATTAATCTCGAAATGAAGATTATGCTAAGAAATGAAATCTTGAATGCAATGAATTCTAGAGACAATGCGACAACACTTCATTGCTTGAAAACTGTGGATCCTTTGAATGAGAATTGAGGGTTCTTTTATAGAATCCTAGGTTCAATCGATGATTGAGATTGAATCAGATGAATGATGGAGAATGAGAGATTAGTTCAGAATATAAAGTTTCCAGTAGAGAGGCAATCAATTACCTATTTTTGTCTATTTTAAAGCTGTTAACTATTTTATTCCTCTTTTTGATTTCTAATTAAATCAAAGTTTCCTTTTCTAAACTGAAGAGAATATTTTGTGGAGAATATTTGATTAAATAAATTGAATATTACCTCATAAATAGATTTTCTCAATTATTTGAATAATTAAATTAAATTATTTATTTTTTTAAAATCAGATCATGAAGTGCATTAATATTTCATAAGAAGGCTTGTGTTCAATATTTTCATGAAGGCTGGCTCATGCTCGCTTTGCGCTTTGCTAGGGTTTTTGCTTTGTGTCAATTTTATGCATCCTTTGTCCTTCCCTTAGGCTGTAGTTATTGTAGAAAATAATTTATTATTTATGGCTCCGGCCACTTCTCACCATGTAGTTGATGCTAGTGCTGGTGTGGTTTCGGATAGCAATGGTGCTGCCAAGAAAATGTCCCCACAAATTTGTGCCCAAAGTATTTCATGAGGTATGTCTCAGCCTGATATTGTTCTACCCATTCATGAGTTTAATGATGCTTACACTTGGCTCGAAACACATACCCTTATTGGCTATTTTATGGGTCACAACCCTCTTGAACATGTTATCAGGGATTGGGTTATGAAATCTTGGACCCCTCAAATCTGCCTGGATGGCATCCAGAGCCTCACCAAAGGCCTCTTTTTGTTTTTCTTCTCCAATCCTTCCCATGTGGATTCCATTTTTGCCAAAGGTCCCTAGAACCTTAGGACCTCACTTCTAATTTTCTAATGCTAGTCTCACGACTTCTCTATCTCTGATGAAAAGAAGCTGAAAGTCCCCATGTGGGTTGAGTTTCTTGGTCTTCCCCTGCCCTGTTGGCCATTCATGCATGCCATAGCACAAAAGCTAGGTAGGGTTATATGTAGTGAGCATGACCATTTTCTTAATCCTCAGCCTCAAAAGAGGCTCTATGTTGAGATTTCCTTTCTAGGGACCTCAAATAGTCTATTGAGATTCAGGTTGGTGAGACCACCTTCATCCAAAAGGTGCTTTACCTCAACCTTCCCAACACTTGCTATCCTTTTCAATCTACGGAGCACAAGATTAAGGACTACCCTCTCGCAGTGCCACATACCAAGGCTCCTCCCAAGGATTCTGGCTCTTAGCTGGCTGAGGCTAGAAAAAAAGAAGAGAGTAAGAAAGATGATTGGGTCATAGTCAGCCACCACAACAAGACAAACAAGTTACTTTCTCTAGCTTCTGCTTCCCAGCTGCCACCTTCGGCTAGTTTGGTTTCTTTGAAAACCTCAGCTATCAAGGTTTCAAACCCTGCCTCATAGGGGAAAGGATTTATTGACTCGCATGCTACCATTCCTTCAGCCTAAGCACCTCAGGCAGCCCCAGAGATTGCCTCTTCTACTTCCTTTCTCCATTCTCGCAACCCTCCTGGGCATGCTGAGAATGGGTTTGAGGGCTTGTAGGAAAAATGGTGTAATATATCCATGGAGTTTTCTAGGTCTTCTTTTTCCCCAGGTTATCTATCTACTAGGTTTGATGCCCTTAGGGAAGGTGATGGAATGGATGAAATTGTTACTCCATGAAGTACATCTCATGGAATGTTCATGGGTTGAAAGACCTACCCAAAAAATTTTATATCAGGGATTTGCATCATCGTATTAGTCATTTGGATGTTTTATGCCTCTAGGAAGTTAAGATTTTTGGTTTCATGCTTGATGATGCTTGTAAAGTTATTTGGCCTACTAGCCTTGCTCTCTATTCTCAGCATGAGGCTATTCAAGGTGGAGTTTTTAATCTCCTCTCCCCTCATTGGAATTCTTTGTTGGTTGGTCATGGTTTTGACCCCATGCAGAGAGTTGTTTGGGCCACTTTCATTATTGAGAATCATTCTTTTGGCATAGCTAATGTTTATGCTCCCAATGATGTTGTTGAGAGATCTCACCTTTGGTGTTGGCTTGCGAATTCTCTACCACCTGCTACCTTGCTTGTTTGTGGTGATTTCAATATGGTGGAGATGGTGCTTGACAAAGATGGCCTTTTTCCTTTTTGATGGACAACTGGGGAAAGAGAAGCCTAGTATTACATGCGTAATAAATTAGGGATTTTTGATCCCAATGTTGGCCACCACCATTCTAATGGGGTTTGGCACACTTGATCTAATTATAGGGCATCTTCTGATAGAATTCATAAAAGGCTTGATCATGCTATGATCTTGACACAATCTTTCTTCTCTTTTTCCTAAAAGAAAGCCTTACTAGTTACTTCTCTTGTTGATGTGACCTTGTCAGATCATTTTCCCATTCAATTTAATATTGTTTGGTAGATAGCTAATGCTAGGCCCCCCACCACACAATTTTTCTTTAATACTTCTGTCCTTCACCATTCATCCACTATGGCCCACATTCATTGGGTTTGGAACCTTGAGCCTAGGCCTTCTCAGTCACCAGGCTCCATTCAATGGTGGAATGATGCCATCAAGTGTATAGCTCATTTTTTACGCATTTATGGTAGACAGCTAGCCAAGTGTCACCATAGATCCTATGATGTCAACACCAAAGCCTTACATGTTGCCACTGAGGCCCTAGCTCAGAACCCTTTCAATCAGGATCTTCAACTTAACCTTGCCAAGTTACGTCATCACAAGCAAGTTGCTAACAACTATGCTACCAGAGGAGCCCAGATCAAAGCTTGTCTCCACTAGTTAAAAGTTGGAGACCAAGCTTCTAAATAATTTTTTGCTACTCTCCATCCTTGTCATACTAGTATGGGCATAACCAGAATCATAGAAGGCCACAACCTCCTCATGGAGCCTCCTGATGTTTTGCAAGCCTTTTTTCACCATTATGAATAGGTTTTTTCTACTTAGGAATACTCTCCTACCAGCGATAAATCTCTTGTTGAGTGCACCATGGTTGTTCCACAGTGTGTCTCCCCTTCTCAGCGTGTCTTCTATGATCAACTTCTTTCCTTGCAATATCTTTGTGAAGTAGTGTTTTCCATGGCTTATGATAAAGCCCCAAGCTATGATGGCTTCCCTTGTGAGTTTTACAAAGTCCTTTGGGATGCCATTGGTCCTGATCTTCACCAAGTCTACCTAGAAGCATATCATACCCAATCTCTTGGGGGTATCATTAACCAGGGCAATATCAAGTTTATTCCCAAGTCTAGGGATCCAGAGGACATTTGCAACCAGTGGCCTATTACCTTGCTCAATGTCTCCTACAAGATCATTGCCAAGGTGCTGGCTCTCAAACTCTGACACTTGCTTTCGTAGATTGTTAGACCTGAGAAAACAAGATTTATTAGGTCAAGATTTATTCTTGACAATATCATTTCCATCTAGGAAGGTATGGAATGGGCTCGTAAGTCTCACCAGAAGGCCCTCTTTCTTAAGATTGATTTTTCTAAATCTTATGATCGCATTGAATGGCCTTTTAGCCTTGCTATGCTTCACGCTATGGGTTTTGGACCCAGATTTATTCAATCTGTGCAAATGCTCTTCAATGATTCCTATGCCTGCATTACCATCAATGGATGACAGTCTTCTACCTTTGGGCTATTTTGATCCTTTCGACAAGGTTGCCTCTGGCTTCGGCCTTATATGTTCTGGTAGCTGAGGCTTTCAACTACTTGCTTGCTCATTCCATCTCCATGGGTAATGTTTAGGGAATCTACTTGCCAGATTCATCTCAACAACTGGTTAATGGCCATTTTGCTGATGATTCCTTCCTGACTCTAGAAGAGGATGAAGAGAATATCAAGGAACCCTTGTAGTGTTTAGACACCTTTTGTCTGGCCTCTAGTTTGGCCATTCAATGGAACAAAACCCTCTACTACAGATAGTCGACTCTTCTTGAACCTCCTTGGTTTTCTCAGTTTGGTTGGTCCAGGATCTAGCATGGGGAAATTTTCCACTTTCTTGGCATTCCCTTTTCTTTTCAAGCCCACCCTATGGATATATGGAATGCGGTTCTTGCTAAATTGAAAAGAAGCTTACCTACTTAATTTTTTGGCAAAATTATTTTATCTTTCACATAGAAAATTTTATGAGTTTTTATTTTGTATGAATAGTTATTGCTGGTGTTTGCATGTAAGATTAAGAGGATTTCCATATGTAGGTGTAGCAAGAAGCATTATAAACTATCCAACGGTTGGCACAAAGGTATGGGTGCACAAAATAAATTGGGCTCTGACAGTTTAAATCTGAATTAATAAGTAACACATGCCACATGTCTTCATTCTGGTGTACATTCTCAAAGGAGAAGTTGTTTTCCAAATTCATCTTGAAATGCATTGTGGTTCATAGATCTCATGATCATCTTGTGGTTTTTGATAGTCGATTGTGGATGTTGAGGGTTGCACTCAAGACACACATCTTCTTTCAGGAGAACTTTTCCAAAAGGAGGAGGTTATTCCTTAAATCAGCTCAAAATTCTTTGTGGGCCCTTGATATGAAGTTCATCCAATTACTGTTAATAGTTGATGTTGGGTGTCATGGACCCCATTGTATTACTTTTATTCATTTTAAGCCAATTCAAACTTAACCATGCAAAAAATGAAATAAGAAGAATACACATAAATTAAATAATTCATAACACCATTATCTATTCTCAAAGAAAGCCTAGCTAAGGGAAAACCCTAGTGGGGATGATAACCACTTGAATGTTGTACTAAAATTATTGTTTCCCTGTTATGAGACCTTTCCCTGTAAGGAGCATAATATTACATTAGTACAAGTCCTTGTTAGAGGACAAACCCTATTAGGGGTGAATACAATATGGAGCTTACTACTCCTACAACAAACTCACTGTCTAGTATTACCAAAGTATCTTGTAGCAAAAAAATGAGCTAAAATAGCATATTCTATGCCAAAGTAGTTCTAGTAATATCTTGCAACATCCTTTGTATTATCTTTGCATCTCAATGCCTTACACACACATTCATAACTTCACATCTCAAAACATATATATTTGATCTCATAATCTTTCCATTTGGCTCACAAATACATCACAAAATTACATAGTTACATAGTAAAAAATCATACATCCATAAAGATAGGGTAGGGACCAAACCAAATCCAAGGTATCATTTTTAGATTCCATACATTACTCCCTTAATCATCACAATGACTTATTTACCATGTTTCACTATTGTACTATCTTTCCATAGCTAGATCATGCTATAACTTTCTCCATTCAACTCCAAAATACATGGGACCTTAACTGAAGGTCTATTGCATCCCATAATACATTCCTTTAACCTCACATGACTTAATTCCCCATATAATGTTGGATACAATTGTCTGAAGGAGATTTTTGGATTAATTGTGTGTTGTCTTTGATGTCACACAAATGTCATATCAATTATCTTTCTTAGTCGGTCAGCAAATCAGTTCCTAGTGATTACTGAGCTCAGTCGGACAACTAAGTAGTTCCCAGTGTTTACCGAGCTCAGTCGGTCAGCAAGGCGGTTTTCTATGTTTACCGAGATCTCTCGGTCTCCAAAGGATGTTTTAGAATTTGTAGTGGTAACTGAGTTCACTCAGTCACCAAAGGAATTCTTTTCGGATTAGTGTTTACTAAGCAAGGTTGGCCCAGTAAAGAATTTTGTTAATTTGAGGAATAAAGTTTGTTTATTCTTGCCGACTGTGGTAATGATTAGTAATGTTGCTAATGATTATTAGTGCCGACTTGAGAATGTGAATGGATAATCTAAATGGTATATATAGAAGGTCAAGTTGTGAATTCAGTATGTGCAAGTGGAAAAGAGTGAAAGTGTGGACAAGTGTGAAAGAAGAAGAGTGTATGGATGAGCGAACATGCAAATTATTTTGAAGGAAAGTGTGAGCGAATTTTGAAGGATGGTTAGATATCCTTGAGGAGCAACAAAGATATATTTGATCAGGAAGGATCTAGTGAAGCAAAATAGAGATCTAGTGAAGCAAAATAGAGATCTGTAATCAACAATTTAGTTGCATCATTATTCAAGTCATTTCATTGTTACTTTCTTACCATTGTAGCAGTGATTTCTAAATCTCTTAACCGAGTTGGTTTAACAGCCATTTTGTAAATCCTCTAACAAGGTGATAGTTCTATTGAATTGTTCAAAGACCTCTTACAAGGCCACTCCTAACATGGTGATTAAATCCTCTAACAAGGTCACACCTAACAGTGTGTTTTGTAACCTTTTACCGGGTTGGCTCCTAACAGGGCATCACTTCAGAAGAGTGAAAAATAGTAACTAGTTACATTGGTGGTTTTTCCCATATTGGGTTTCCATGTTAAATCTGATGTCACATGTGTTCATTTTATTTTCTTTATGCATGCATGTTAATCACTGATGAATACTTAAGAACAGTTATAATTAATACTCACTGTACAATAACCGAGTTTCAGCATTTCTCTGTATGTTTGCTGAGTAACAATAGTAAATGATTTAATAAGACATCTAAAGGATTTGTGGTAATATTTTTGTGGTTAACTGATTCACCCCCCCTCTCATTTAATCCAACTATATTTCCAACAATTGGTATCAAAGCTTTTGGTGCTTGCAGGAAGGGTGTCAAGGACCTAAGCTAAAGATCAGGATGTCTTACAAGAGAGAAATTCCAAGGCTTAATAGAGATAACTTTTCAGCATGGCAAGGACTCATGAGACTTCATCTGGCTTCCATTGGTGATTCAAGATGCAAATATCTTGATGGAGAATATACAGCTCCTACTGGCACATTATCCATTGAAGACATTTCAGAGAAAAAGAACCATAACACCATGATGATAGACATTGCATTAGCTCTCAGCTATGAGGAATTTGATGAGATCAAAGACTGCACAACTGCTTATGCAATGTGGAACAAGCTGAAGAAAGTTTATGGTGGTGATGACATTGTGAAGAGAGCCAAAGCAAAAATCCTAAGAGGATAGTTTGATCAGATGAAAATGAGAGAAGATGAAAACATTGCAAAATATGTTGAAAGGATCAAGGCAAGTGTTAGTGCAATTAGAGCTTCTAGAGGAACAATTGAGGATGAAACTGTTATAAGTAAGGTTCTTAGAACATTACTCCCTATCTATGCAATAAGAGTATCTTCTATTCAAGAAAGAAGATGTGAAGAAAATCACAATATAACTTTGGATGCCTTAGTGGGAAGATTGACAGCCTTTGAGTTGGATAACTATGACAACTATGAATCAACATTTGAGGCCAAACTTTCACTTAACAATGGCAAGAAAATAAAGGACATCTAGTTAGAGAGTGAAGACGAATCAGAGGAAAGTTCTGATAGTGATCTTGAAGTTATTGAAGCATTACTTGCAAAGAAATATTCTAGAGGTAGAGGTAAATACAAAGGTAAAACTCCCTTAATCTATTTTTCATGTGAAGAAATTGGTCATATTGCAGCTAGGTGCCCAAACAAGCAAAGAAAGGATGAGAAGAAAGGTCACAAGTACAATGGCAAGAAGTATTTCAAATCATTCAAGGATAAAGGTAAGAAAACATGTTTTATGGCTAAGGATTCTGATAATAGTGAAGATGAAATTGTCTACATTGCTGTAAAAGATGAATCTGATGATGATGAAGATAAGATGGCACTTATCTCTCATGTAAGCAAAAATGATACATGGATCATAGACAGTGGATGTTCACATCATATGACTGGTGACATAACAAAGTTTGAACACCTTGAAGACTATGATGGTGGTAATGTAAGGTTTGGAAATAATGAACCTTGTTGCATAAAAGGAAGAGGATGAATTTCATTAACCAAAGAACTTATATGTGATAATTCATATTGGGTTGAAGGACTAAAGAATAATCTTCTAAGTGTAGCATAGCTAATCAACATTGGATTCAAGGTTGAATTCATGCATGGCAAAGCAAGACTGCTGGATGACAAGGGAAAAATGATTGGATCAGGCAAACAAACCAAAGGTAACTTGTTTTATCTTGATCTTGGTGAATGCTCATGTTTTATTGCTCAAACTGAAGAAAGTTGGTTATGGCACAAAAGGTTATGTCATGTAAATTTTGATAACATGGTGAAAATAAGCAAATTCAAGAAAGTAAGAGGCATTCCTACTTTGAAGAAACCTGATGTTGGTCTATGCAAGAATTGTCAGATTGGTAAAATGGGAAAGACTAGCTTTAAAAGTAAAAACTATCAGTCTGAAGATATTTTGGAAATTGTGCATACTGATTTGTGTGGACCTATTGGAATTGAGAGCTATACTAGAGAAAAATTCTTTATTCTCTTTGTTGATGACTACTCTAGAATGATGACTGTTATGTATCTAAGAGAAAAGTTAGAAGCATTTGAGAAATTCAAATAGTATTTGGCAAGAGTAGAAAAGGAAACAAGGAAAAGAATGAAGTGCTTGAGATCAGACAGAAGTGGTGAATTCATCTCCCATGAATTTAATAATTTTTGTATTGAAAGAGGAATCAAAAGATAGGTATCAGCCCCAAGAACTCCTGAGTAGAATGGAATAGCTGAAAGGAGGAATAGATCTATCATGGATTATACAAGGACTCTAATGATTGAAAAGAACATTGCTATGAAATACTAGAAGGAAGCTATCAGCACTACAGTTCATACCTTAAACCAAGTATAGTTGAAGAAAGACACATTCAAAACTCCTTATGAGTTATGGTATGGCTATAAACCCAATGTAAGTTACCTGAAAGTATTTGGTAGTAAATGTTACATCTTAAAAGAATCTAAAAAAGGCAAATTTGATGTGAAAAGTGATGAAGGAATATTTTTGGGATATTCTTGCAAGAGTAAGGCATATAGATGTTTGAATTTGTCTACTCACAAAATCATAGAAAGTGCACATGTGAAAGTTGATGAGTTTGCAGAAAAGACTGAAGAAGAAAGCAAAAAGGAACTAGA
Source organism: Chamaecyparis obtusa (assembly GCA_027943335.1). NCBI lineage: Eukaryota > Viridiplantae > Streptophyta > Pinopsida > Cupressales > Cupressaceae > Chamaecyparis > Chamaecyparis obtusa. The sequence continues at coordinate 372,090 of BSBK01000191.1, read as the reverse complement.
GGATTATAGGAGATTTATTTACATTGAATTTGATACTTTACCAGACACATTTTTCAATAAGGAGAATGCATCTACTGAGCCCAGTACAGTAACTGAGTCACACGAAGAAGTTCAAACCGAATCACAAGAAGAAGTTCAAATCGAGTCACAAGGACCCGAGTCTCAGTCTAAAGCTACCGAGCTGATATCTACCAAGCCTGGGCAACGAGAAGCTGAAGATGAAATTCAAGAAGATGACAATGTAACTCATTCAAGAGGCAAGGAACCTGTATTGGCCAAGTATGTCAGGAGGCATCATACGCCAGATCAGATTATTGGAAACAAATCAGAAGGTACTATGACAAGAAGTAAACTAACAGGTACATGTTTACTTGCTGATTTTGAACCTAGAAATGTCAAAGATGCATTGGAAAATGAAAGTTGGATTGAGGCTATGAATGAAGAAATAAAACAAATAGAGAAGAACAAAACACGGACTCTTGTACCTAGGCCTAAAGATAAAAATGTAATTGGAACAAAATGGGTATTGAGGAATAAGTTGAATGAAGATGGTCAAGTATCAAGAAACAAAGCTAGATTGGTGTGTAAAGGATATTCTCAAGAAGAAGGCATAGATTATGGTGAGAATTTTTCTCCTGTTGTAAGATTAGAAGGTGTAAGAACTCTACTTGCATATGCAGCACATAAAGGATTTAAGGTATATTAGATGAATGTAAAATCTGCATTTCTCAATGGTATTCTTGATGAAGAAGTCTACATTGAGCAACCTAAAGGTTTTATTGATCCAGACAAAAGTAATATGGTTTGCAAGTTACACAAATCATTGCATGGTCTGAAACAAGCCCCTAGAGCATGGTATGAAAGATTACATAACTATCTTATTCAGATTGGTTTCAAAAGAGCTAATGATAATAGTAGTTTGTACATCAAGGAAGGACTAGATAACATAAATTTTGTTTTGGCAGAAATATTTGTGGATGATACTGTGTTTATAGGTAATGATGATCAGTGCAAAGAATTTTCAGAGAAAATGAACAAAGAGTTTGAAATGTCTATGTTTGGTCAAATAAAGTTCTTTGTTGGTCTTCAAATTTAGTAGAGCAAGAACGGTATCTACATTACTCAGTCTAAATACATCAAGGAAATACTTAAGAAGTTTGGTATGGAAGATGCAACCCCATGTGTACTGGACTGAAGCTTACCAAAGATGATGATTCAAAAGAAGTAGATCAGACCTTATACAGATCAATGATTGGAAAATTATAGTATGTAGTTCATACAAGGCCTGATATTGCCTTAGTAGTTGGTATAGTAGCAAGATTCTCAGCAAAACCCAGAGAAAATCATATTATGGAAATCAAAAGAATCTTGAGATACTTGAAAGGAACTAAAGATTATGGCTTGTGGTATAAATCTGAAGGCAATCTGGACTTAAAAGTGTTTACTAATGCTGATTGGGCAGGAAACATTGATGACAAAAAGAGTACAAGTGGTGGAGCATTCTTTCTTAGCAAGAGGTTGGTATCTTGGACTAGTAAAAAGAAAAATTGCACATCCCAATCCATAGCAGAAGCAGAATATGTTGCTGCAGTAGTAAACTACTCTAATATTGTTTGGTTTAAACAGTTATTGGAAGGCATGAAGGTTGAGATAAAAGAACCAGTTGTTATGTTTTGTGATAATACAAGTGCAATAAATATTTCAAAGAATCCATTAATGCATTCCAAAACCAAGCACATTGCTATAAAATATCACTTTGTCAGAGAATTGGTGTAGGACAAGGAAATCAGATTGGAATATATTCATACAAAAGAATAGATTACAAATATATTCACCAAGCTACTACCTAAGGATGCATTCTTGTATCTAAGAGGTAAGTTAGGGGTCATTCCCCTATCCGAGGCTCACTAAATAAAGTTTTAGTGATGCATCAACCAGAGCATATTGAAGATCAGTCAGTTGATGCAGCTTAGTCAAGGAATCATTGCATATGAATCAGTACTTAAGGTACATTTCTATTCACCTGGTATGTGTTGTCTTTGGCATGTGTTGTCAAAGAGGGAGATTTTTCTATCATATTTCAAGAAATTTCTTAAGATTTCTAAGAGGGAGAGTTTTCTTGGAGAGTTTGAGAAGTTAAGAAGGAGAGTTTTCAATTAGAAAGAGAATTTTTCTGACAGAGGGAGTTCTCATAGATGAGAATCAGAATGAAGCTAAGGATATTCTCCTTACTCTATGTTTTCTATGAAATTTCATTGTGCTATGACATGTGTTGCCATCAATGCCAAAGAGGGAGATTGTTGGATACAATTGTCTGAAGGAGATTGTTGGATTAATTGTGTGTTTTCTTTGATGTCACACAAATGTCATATCAATTATCTTGCTCAGTCAGTCAGCAAAGTAGTTCCCAGTGATTACCGAGCTCAGTCGGTCAGCTAAGAAGTTCCCAATGTTTATCGAGCTCAGTCGGTCAGCAAGGCAATTTTCTATGTTTATCAAGATCTCTCAGTCTTGAAAGGATGTTGCACAATTCATAGTGGTAACCAAGTTCACTCGGTCACCAAAGGAATTCTTTTTGGATTAGTGTTTACCGAGCAAGGTCGACCCAGTAAAGAATTTTTTAATTTGAGGAATAAAGTTTGTTTATTCTAGCTGACTATGGTAATGATTATTAGTGCCAACTTGACAATGTGAATGGACAATCTGAATGGTATATATAGAAGGTCAAGTTGTGAATTCAATGTGTGCAAGTGGAAAAGAGTGAAAGTGTGGACAAGTGTGAAAGAAGAAGAGTGTATGGATGAGTGAACATGCAAATCATTTTGAAGGAAAGTGTGAGCGAATTTTGAAGGATGGTTAGATATCCTTGAGGAGAAGCAGATATATATTTGATCAAGAAGGATCTAGTGAAGCAGAATAGAGATCTATAATCAGCAATTCAGTTGCATCATTATTCAGGTCATTTCATTGTTACTTTCTTACCATTGTAGTAGTGATTTCTAAATCTCTTAACTGAGTTGGTTTAACAACCATTTTTTAAATCCTCTAACAAGGTGATAGTTCTATTAAATTTTTCAAAGACCTCTTACAAGGCCACTCCTAACAGGGTGATTAAATCCTCTAACAAGGTCACACCTAATAGTGTGTTTTGTAACCTTTTACTAGGTTGGCTCCTAAGAGGGCATCACTTCAGAAGAATGAAAAATAGTAACTGGTTACATTGGTGGTTTTTCCCATATTGGGTTTCCATGTTAAATTTAGTGTCACATGTGTTCATGTTATTTTCTTTATGCATGCATGTTAATCACTGATGAGTACTTAAGAACAATTATAATTAATGCTCACTGCAATAACTGAGTTTCAACATTTCTCTATATGTTTGCCGAGTAACAATAGTAAATGATTTAATAAGACATCTAAAGGATCTATGGTAATATTTTTGTGGTTAATTGATTCACCCCCCCTCTCAGTTACTCCATCTATATTTCCAACATATACTATTCTTGCAAGGCAACACTATATGAATGTACCCTATAAAATGCTTTATGGACTTATTCATTTTTCTAGTGGGGACATCCAAAGCTAAATTTTACACCAAGTGATCTTGCCAATAGGAATTGTTTCCATAAATGACAACATCTATGGTGTAATCATCAGCCCACTTTCCAACAAAAGAGTGACATATGATAACAATACTAAACTTTTAAATGCCATTTTAAAGTGAAATACTTGATAATCACAAGAAAAAATTTGTTCTAGGGTGGCGGTAGATGCTCCCTTTCATATCCTCCAAACATTTTAACTAGAGCTTCACCTCCTTTGAAAATATTGTTAAGGTTTTCACTGTCCACCACCCAACTGGTCTTCTTCCATCTCCTACCCTCTAAGGATAATCTAATAGGCTTTTCAATAACCTCTTTTCTAATTTTGAGGGAGATTCCCCCAACAAATATGACTCAATGAACTCAACCCCCTACCCCCCTCTTTATAAATAATCCCAAGAATGGTATCATTCTTGAGGTCATCTGAATTGCCAAGTTAAATACAGTCATGGTCCCCACCCATTCCTAAAGCAAGAAAATGATTACCAACAAGGTCCACACTAGGAAAATAACTATAGACCCAGACACAGTAAATGAAACTTGTCATTAGAACATAGAGGTTTGAAAGGAAATAAAGATATTTCTTTCCATCTTAGGTATAATTATTAAGCCTTCCTCCCAAAAATATCAACTTGTGTTGGCTACATTTTCCCACATACAAAGGTATTTTCATCCTGGTATATAGTAAGTATGTAGGTCTACACAAAGAAAATAATAATAATAATAATAATTAATGCCAAAGTATTTACATCTAATCAAAAAATGGTGTCAAAGCCTCATTATAGGTCGGGACCCACACCAACATTCATGTGGTTCCCAAGCTTCTTCAAATTCCACTTAGGTAGTTGATTATTTATAAAAGGTATTTTATTATCACACATATCAAGGCTAGTCCACATCCCCATGTCACCTTGTCACCTCATCAAATCAATATTTCAATTCAAATTCAAAATTTCATCCAAATTTATCCTCTCCACACCATCTAGGTTGAGACCCAAGAAAAGAAAATCCCAACACATGGTTCTACACAACAGGCCTTGAGTGAACCCGCAATAGTGGGTTACACTTTTTAGCCAACTTTAACACCCAAATAATCATTTTGAGAAAAACCTTAATATTTATCTACACCTATAACTGCTAAACCATAAGGAATTTGAAGATGATGTTAACTAGTGATTTGTGAGATTTTTGTGTAGATTCTAAATATATTTTTTTGAAATTTTTTGGAGTCAATTTGTATCCATTTTTCTATCTCCCTCAAAAACTAGGCTTTATTTTATTGTAAAAAACTTCGTTAAAGAGTGACACTCATTTGGTCAAGCATAATTTTTTTCTAAAATAGATATGAATGCGATTCTTTTGAATTTAGTTTTGTGACATCCATATCTAATGTTTGAAATTGGTTTCATAAATTTATCTTTAGTATTTCATATTTTATTAAGGTTTGGAGTTGAGTTAACTATAATTTTGACATTTTCTCATTTGGTTAATCGTAACTTATGTATGTGTCCAATTTTTTTGTTGCTAGAAAGAGGAATTCAATACCTAGTGCATAGATATGTTTTATATATATTTTCACTTGTTTACTATTTTTCCGTAAGCGTTGAACACAAAGGTTGATGTTTGGTGAGAGACCTATGTTTAATTACTATTAAAAATAAGTTCGTAACAAACCCAATATATATATTAAAAAATAATCATTGGAAAGATCGTTCTAAGTTCTACTATCATGCATTTGGGTTTGTCAATATTGTTCCATTTGTGACCTCATTTTGAGCTTCAAAGGGAAGAAAACTATAGAAAATGGGAGAGCTTAGGGGGCATATATTTATTGATAGAATATAGTTTTTATTGAAAGGGGCTTGATTGAACTCCCTTAGGTTTGATCTAACCCCCTTTCTATCAAAAATCCTTGGTTCAAATTTTAAAATCCGCACATTTTTGCATTTGATAAAAAATTACTTTTGATAGAACATGGGTCAAAATTATATTTCATGAAAAGAGTAAAATTATTTCATCTAAAAATGTTTAACCCACTATTGTGGGTTCAACCCTCCACAAAGACCAAACTAATTTATCAACCATAATCCATATTAGAGATTGAACTCTCTCCCCTTATAAGACTTTCCATATTAACTAGGAGGGAATCCTATTTTCTCCAATGCCTAAGACATTCCATACTATAGCCAAGAGTAGCCATATAATAAGCCATTATATTACCTTCCCTATAGACACGATTAATGTCAAAGAGGTCTAATCCTAAGATAAGTTTGCATATGTCTCCCACAATTCCATCAATCAACCAATTGACTCAAGATATTCCTTTAATAGCATAAAAATGAGATTAGAGTCCCCCCCTTATAGATAATTATCTTAGAACTCCTATTGAGAGTGCAATCTTAAGCCCTGAAAATAGACCCATTCCTTCAGATTGGTTATTCATAAAATTATGTAGCTTACCGCTATAGGATTCCTCATTTATTTTGAATTTTTTCTAATCACTCTCGCTACATTAACACCACTCTGATATTTTCTTGTAGACCCATAAAGGTTGAGCTTATACCATCATGATCTTGGAAGAGACCATTTTCTGTTCTTCCTTTTCATTCTCTTAGAGCTATCAAATTTTGCATAGGAGACAACAAAACTACAATTTTTTGTAGTTCTATTATCTAGTTGTGATGGAGAGAATGAAGGACAAGACCAAGAGGCGACTACCAAATTTTCCATGTAAATAATTTATGGAAGACCAAAAAACTTGATCAATTGAATTCTTGATGCCATTAAATATCTTGTGATTTTTTTCTTTGCATATTCTCTAGGGAAAATGGGGAGGGGCCTACATCCAAAATTGTCATATGAGGGGGTTGCATGAAGTCAAGGGCCCAATTTTTAGTAGTTTTATATTCTAGTTATGATGGAGGGATTGAAGGACAAGACCAACTAGTGACTACCACATTTTTCATAAATAATTTATTGAAGACCCAAAAATTTGATCAATTGAATTCTCCATTCTTTATAAGTGTAGACACTTAATTTTTTGGAATTATCTTTCTCATATAAAATTTTATGAGTTTTTGTTTTGTATGAATAGTTACTGCTAGTGTTTGTATGCAGGATTAAGAGGATTGTCAAATGTAGGCCTAGCAAGAAGCATTAGAAACTATCCAAAGGTTGGCACAAGGGTGTGGGTGCACAAAATAAATTGGTTGCTAATAGTTTAAATCCGGATTAATAAGTAACTCATGCCACACATCTTTATCTGCTACACATTCTCAAAGGAGAAAGTATTTTCCAAATTCATCCTAAAATGCATCATGGGCCATATATCTCATGATCATTTTGTGGTTGTCAATAGTCGATGATAGATGTTGAGGGTCCTAGTCAAGACACGTGTCTTCTTTCTGGAGAAATTTTCCAAAAGGAGGAGGTGATTCCTCAAATCAGCCTGAAATGCTCTGTGGGCCCTTGATTTGAAGTTCATCCAATGAATTTTAATAGTTGAGGATGGGTGTCATGGACCTCACTACTTTTTCCATAATAAAAGACATCTTGTTCGTTAGAAAAGGATAGAGAGAGAAGACACCTCTAGTGAAGGAAATATTCTTAAGTTTCGTACTTCCTAACATCAAGGATCAATGCTTCAAAAAAGGGTATTAAGAGGTGCAAGTTTTCAAAATCCTAAAATTCTGAAGGAAGATTAGGTCCCACCTTCTTGAAGTTATAGTTGTACGAAGGAAAAGTTATCATAAATCCAACAGATTGGTTGCAAGTGGAGAGAGCCCAGGATCCCACGAACAAAAATCTTGAGGATTGAGAAAAAACCTTGGAATCACGACACGTGATAGTCAAGGAATTAATTCTTTGGAATTGAAAGGAGTATATTAGCGAAACCTGTAGATAAAATAAGTGGAAACCAAATTATATAAAGGGATTTAATTTATTTTCTTATCATTTCTAGATGCAAGTAACATTTGTTTTATTCTCATAAATTAATATATATTGTTATCAAGTGAGGACACACTGTCTGGGAGGACACTGCTCAAATGGTGAAGGCTACAACCTTCTACATAATAGATACACACTATATCTAGATCTTGGCCATGAACTGGGAAATAGACCTGCTGTCTTGATCAGTTCTAATGAATAACATATTATACTCTCTGCTTCTTCGCATAGATCTTCAACTAATGATTGAATCAACTATACTGTCTCAGTACATTCACATCTTCTAGTCTATTCTCTCAATCACACTTAGCAATCACAACTGACTGGCTATAAGTATCTTTCTCCAAATTATATAATCAAGTCATCCTATTAGAACCTTCTTGAAATCATATTAGAGAAACAATATAGCTCTTCAATAAAATCTCCAATAGCTAAACCAATCACGCAACACAAAAAGGACTGCGCAACTCAATATGAGCAGACACATCACTTCACACACGTAGCTCCACCAAATTAACTGAAACTTTATTACCATGCTAAAATATGTTATGCGCTCTTAACCAAACATTCTTAACTCATCACCAAACATGAAACCAAACATGCATATCAAAATGATAGGCACTGTAATACCCCAAAAATGGGCTATAGGTTCATTAACCTCCTATATCAACACATTTGAATGAAATCGACATCAAAGTCCTAACCAAAGGTACATCTGAACATCATCGAATCCTAATTGATTATCATAAATTCTGCATCGGGGAATATTCCTAGTAATATTCCTAATCATCATAATTATCTTTGATTTAATGATTATTTGGTGATAAATCCTATTTATCCTAAAGTTTGATTAATTGAATATTCTAAATATTTAATTAATTAGACTTAATTCTGCCACTTAATTGTTTAATTGAAGTTAATTCTATTTTATTCCTAAATTATATTATTTAATTTTGACAATAAATCCAAAATCCTATGAATAATTGATTAAATTCTTATTTAATTAATTAAAGCAAGTTGTCATATTTAATAATATTATTTTTGAATAAAAGTTTGAAAAATGATTGATTAACCCATAAATCAATTGTTTTATTTTTCAAAATTAGTTAAGTTGGAAATAAATCACTTTATTATTAAATTAATTCATAAATAAATCATGCACAATCAGAAAAGCAGACAACTATCAATTATCAATTAAAGCTAAACTCTATTTTGAGTTGAACTCTGCTTTTGCATGTTTTTGTGAGTTAAATATCCTTTATTTAAAAATAAATCAAAAATCAACCTGAGTTATTTGAGTGAATTATGGCTTTCTTTCATGCACCTCTAAAGCCCTAGATTTCTATAAATTAAGCCTTCAACTCTTCATTACCAATCCAATCATCCACGAATTACACACTCACGCTGCTGAATTGGAGACTGAAGAATTGATCTTGAGAATTTGAGTTGTTGTGAGATTTTCATTGTTATTGCATAGTTTTCATATAATTTCTTAGCTTAGTTTGCATATCAGTTTTCATATCATTGTTAGCATAGATTCATATCAAGTTTTCATTATCATATTATTGCATAGAAAAACCAAAAAAATAGATTAATTGCATTCATTCCATATCTAGATTTTGCATTCAAATCCTTCATTTAGGTGTCATCAAGGTCACTAATCTTGGTATAATCTGAGAATACATACTCGCATCTACTAGAAGGCAGTAAATCACTTGGTTAGTTTAGTTTTTCATTTATTGTACGATTTCAATTTCAACTAACCTCTAATGTTTTACTGAAGTGTTGTGTTGTACGAGTTTTTGGACTATCATCTAGGAGGTAACCCACTGTTGTATGAGTTTTAATGCCAGGGTTCAATTGTCATTTCACTTTTTCAGGCAGTTTGTCAGATTTTGACTAACAGCTAACCCTAACAATTGAAATTCTCTATTTTTGATTGATTTTCATTGGTTTGATTGGAAAAAGTGCAAGAATTGCTAAAAGCAGGTTAAAATCTACCAAGCACATTGTGAGGAATTCAGGTAACCTTCTCTACTGATAACATTTCAATTTGGATTAAAATGAACATCTTGCATGTCTAGCTTGAGTGCCTTTCTTTTCCATATCACACATTTCATTTGGGCTCTAAAAAATGAACATAGATTTGCTTTCAGCATCTTTGTTACACATAGCAAATAGGCCCTATGAACACTATTCATGGCTCTTGAGAGAGTGAGTTTCCAACGAAACTCTTCTCAATGAAGGAACCCTTGTAGGTAGGGAGGATACTGAGGGAGTCTCACGTTCCACTAGATCCATGTGTCTTCAAATTTTGATCGAGGCATTCTCTTTTTGAAGAGGTTGATAGATCATAAGGGGTTGACGTCATAGATCTTTGTGAGATAATCTTGGTCTTAGTGTGTTGGATTAATCTGTCTACTTTGTTTTGGTTAAAAGTGAAAAGGCTAGGGGATTCTGCTCTACTTCCTTTTTGGATAGTACCAGAAACCCAAATCCTTGAATTTGGAACTAGTCTCCATGTGGTATATCTTGTGAGTCACCTTTAGAGAGGGTTAACCATAGTGGACATTCCCTTAATTGGGTCAACCACGTTGATGGAACCTCAAGCGGTAATAGCCATTTTCGCTGTGGTAGTGACAACCGCTATATAAATGTCCAGTTGGAAGAAATCTCCACACGTGTGGTCTCTTGTTGGGCTGTCAGATCTCCCTAGCAGATCCTGAAGATTAAGTTCTCGGACTGTGTTAAAACCCCAGTGCGCTTGGATTGGAGTTTTCCCTCTTGGATCATAAAAGTTGTAGAGTAAAACCATTACTAAAAACCCTAGTGAGGCCAAATTTTCATTTTCTAGGAATATGTGTGTTAATGCAAAACTTTTTGGAACATACACAATTAGCACTTCTAAGGATTAGCACAAATAAGTCACTTGATTGTTCATACGCAAGGTTGCTTTTGCCCTTGTTCATTATTTTTAGACATGCTTGAAATCACTTGCTTGCTATTTTGCGTGCTTGTTTATCTATCTGTTTACTAAAAATGAACAAATCTGTTACAATCCTCAAATCTGGACATTGAAATTTGCAAACAATCTAAATCTGAAAACCCAAAATTTGCAAAAATTGAAGTAAAACACCTTCTGGAGTCAGCAGTCATTTTGTAAAGTTATAAAGTCATACAACTTTTGGATATTGTCATTTCAAATCCCCCAGATTGTCATATGGTATCACGTAGATTATCGTACGAGTTTTGTTGCCAGTCAATTTCAAAAATTCAAAATTCCTGCTATGAATTGTCGTGTGAGTTTTGCAATAATCATAGGAGCTTGTCAATTGTCATTTCATGCTATACACACTGTCATGCGAGCCTACAGAGAGTCATTTGAGAAATTTTAAAAAGTTGTCAGAAAGTTGTCAGAACTATCAGAGACCTGGTTGTTCTAGCCTATTTCTAGAATCTGTCAAACAAATCATTGTGTCAGGAATAGAACAGAAAATATTGAGAATCCAATTATTTTCCTAAAGTGGCCTTTTGAATCCAATTTAGCCTTTTGTTTAATCAATTTGAGTCTTTATCATCTTGTGTCAAAACCTTGTCATAACTATCAATCTTCAATCAATCATCAAAATGACTAAGTGTTAAGAACTCATGTCCGCTATCTTTTGGGAATCTACCCATACATCTAGGGCACAATATCCCTCATCTAAGTCAAATCTATGCTTCAATCAATCCGTCATTTGATCATCTTGATTCAATTCCTTCTTCAGTTGTCTTCATCATATTCTTTCGATTCACCCAAGGTTAATGGTGGAAACTAGAGCTTCCTCTCACAAGAAATCTGGGGAAATATCTCATACTTTACCTTTGACTCACATAGGTCCAACTTTTGAGCAACTCTTCAATTCTGGTATTTATGAAGATGATGGTGCTGGCAACTTTTGATTAAAAATTGGTTACATTCCTCCATCAACTCACGAAGTGTACCCAACAAACTCCACATCAATCTATCCCAGGTAGAACTCCTACCATGTCTCAAGTAGGGACAAACTTGGGCTCTCAAAGAGCTCACTCTCAACATGGTGCAGATCAGGAACCCACACCTGAAGAAATTGCTCAATATCAAAATGATGATAACCTCAAACGAATGCTGAAGCATTTCTTGAAAGAAGGCAAAGGCATACTTTTTGCAATTAGCTCATCAAGGAGCTAAAATTCCTCCCAACTTTAATGTTGAAGATATCATTACACATGAGGAAGAAACTCCACTCACAGCTATGATGAAACAGATGCATGCCACGCAAGTCAAGCTTAATAACCTTGAGAAACAAAAGGAACCCAAGGAGTTCTCCATGGAGGCCCTATGTCCTTTTCCATTTGACAAAGACTTGTACATGCCACCATTCCCAAAAAGAGTGGAGATGCCTAAGTATGATAAGTATGATGGACACTCGGATCTCCAAGATCATGTCAAAGAATTTTGTACACAATCTATGGAGTTCATGCATGAGCCAACCTATCTGATGCATCTCTTTCCTCGATCTCTAGGGGGAGCAGCTATCCACTGGTTCTCTCGATTGCCTTCTACCATCAAAATTTTTGAGGAGTTGATCAAATTATTCTATAAGCAATACTCCTACAATATTCAACATCCAGTCACCATGATTGATATCTGCAATCTCAAACAATATCTAGGGGAACCATTCCTAACATTTCTCAAGAGATGGAGGAAGAAATTCTCTCTATATGCTAGACCTATTCCAAAAATCGAGAAACTAAAAATCTTCATCAATAATCTTGTCCCAGAGATTAATTATCCTTTACAAATGCAAGATCATACATCTTTTGATAAAATGGTTGACAATGCAATCAAGATTGAAAATGTACTTGTGAAAAAAGGAGAAATCACACTTCAAAAAGACAAGTACGAATCAGGTACCAGTTCTAAAGACAAGAATAAAAAATGGAACAAGAATAAAGGCATTGTTAAAGATGGTGTTGTTGACACTATCCATGCCCCATCAAAGGCACTAGCTTTCAATCTAACTATTGGTACCCAAGCCATAAAAGCTTTAGAAAAAAAGGTGCCTGAATCATCTCAAAAGAAGCCAGAGTATAAAAATTGGTCCGCTGATAATAAACAAACGTTCACTCCTCTTGGAGAATCTTTAGAATCAGCTATGAGAACTCTGCTAGCCAATAACATCATCTCTTTGCCTGAGATCTGACCACCTGATTCTGAGCCTAAACCAAAATGGTGGAGAGAGAATGAATTCTATGATTTCCATTGGGGTAAAGGTCACAAAACTAATAACTGCTTACGCTTGAAACATACTATCCAAGATCTGATTGATAAGGGAGATATCACCATTGAAAATCATAAGAGAAATAATGATCATACAACATTCATAGAACCATTTCCAAAACATGGTCAAGAAGTCTCATCTTCTCAACCTAATATGGGGGCAAAGGTCAATTATGCTTACCCTGGAAATAATGTTGTTATCAATATAGTTGAACCTTGTCTCTCCGAACATTGAAATGTCATCACAATTGTATAATGAGATAGAGATCATTCTTTAGCTAATGCATTTACTCGATCACAAGCTCAGGCACATTTGAATGGACAAATCCCAGATTCATCACATGTCCCTAAGATGCCCTTCAATCTTTCTTCCACTTCCAAATAGAAGGCTATTTGCAAATCTTCCAATCCTAAAGATACGAGGCCAACATCTTATAGCATTTTTCAACAACTCCAACACACTAATGCAAAAATCTCCATGTTTGAGTTTCTTCGGATATCTCTAGCTCACAGAGCCATTCTAGACAAAGCTTTGCTCAGATCCAATGATCCTGATGACCTTGATTTAGACAGGTTCTAGACTATGGTTGGACATATTATGTCTCCGTAGTATATCTCCTTTTCAGAGGAAGATGACAACTCCTTGAGTCACCCACATAACCAGACCTTGCATATAGAAGTCTTGATCCAGAACCGTAGAGTCAAATGTGTGTTGATAGATTCTTTGTTCTTACAGCTTGATCACACAATTGGGATTTTCAGAATTGGCTATTGATCCTAGAATGAAAATAACTATCAAAGCCTATGATGAACAAGAAAGATCTTCTAAAGGGACCATTGTCTTACCTATCAGAGTAGGTCCAGTTATCAAAGATACTATATGTCAAGTTCTTGATCTACCTTTGGCTTACAACATTCTCCTAGGGAGACCATGGATACATGAGATGAAGGCTATTCCTTCTACATTTCACCAATGCTTGAAGTTTCCTTATGAAGGAGTAGAAGTCACTATTCCAGTAGACATATCCACCACTTGCAATACATTGAAGGAAAGTGCAGATAAGCTTGTGAATAATAACAGAGAATCTTCCATTGAACCAACTAAAGAAGCATCCACATCTAAAATGGAAGATCTTGCAAAAGAGGTTAATATCAAAGAAAATAGTATGGGAGAATATACTATGGAGCCAGTCTTATCTTTGACATCTCTCCCTATCTCACCTAAGTTTTATGGACAATCTTTGAAACAATCCAAACCAAACTCTAAAGAACCTCTTGAGGCATATAAAAAGAATTTTGTAGTAGAACAAGTCTCCAAGCAAGAATTTGAAGAGGATGAAGTTGTGCTTGCATGGCTATACAAAGATGAATCTGAATCCCATGATATTTAAACTAGTAACTCAGCAATACCAAAAGATCCTTCTAAGTCATATGGTCCAGGAGATAAATTGATAGCTAAGATGGGATATCTAGGTAAAGGACCTCTAGGAGTTAGAGGAAAAGGTCTTGAGGCACCTATCCCACATACTAGTAGAGAAAATAAAGACAAAGTTGGCTTAGGATTTAAAAAGAAACCCTTTCACCTCAAAGGTAATTGTTCTTATGTCATAGAGTAGATCACACTAGGAGAATACCTTCTTAAGAAAGAAGAAACAAAACCATTAGATAGTGATTTAGACAGCTCAGAACTCATCCCCTATGAAAAATTGCCTAAAGAGATCAAAGACCTTCTTGATGATAAAGATGATCCCATAAAAAGAAACAATGTAGTTGAAACACAAGAACCTACTATAAAGCAAGAGATAGTTGCAACACAAGAACCAACTGATCTCGAAGACAATCAAATAGATAAGGGGGAAGGTGGTAGTCATTTTGAGACAGATTCACATGAGTATGAATTCAAATCAAAATCTAAGGGTAACCCTTTTTGGGGTATTCATCCTGACTTTATTCATGTTCTTATATTTCCTAGAGGCATAGATGAAGAATCTAATGCCTATGAATGAGGAGCCATTCCAGAAGAAGATGAGCTTATTATAGAGAAACATGTTTATGTTATTCACCCATATGCACCTAAACCCAACATAAGTCTAGAGCGAAATGATGAACCTATCGAGTCTGATCCACCTATGGCTGAATTGGACTGCCACAATGACATTGAGCCTATTCACAAATTGAATGTCTTAAGTTGTAATATCACCTTTGAACTCGAGTGTTGGGTTAGGACCAATGATGATAGATCCATATCTGTAGACACTATCTCCCAATCTTTCCCCACTTTGACTATCCAATATCCAGACCTTATTGACCAAACCTCCACAAATCTGAGCCATGGTATTTATACCTTCCCAAATGACTATGCCCTTTCTTGCTACCTCAATGTAGTTGAGCCTATGAGTACTTCCATTAGTGAACTGAGTGTTAGCATGATGGAGTTAGACATCAGATATCTTAGTCAGAAAAATAAGAATAAGAATAAAAAGAAAAGGAGTTCTGAGGGTGAAAACCACTTTATGGCAGTCTCAAAACCTATAAAAGTAAAAATAAAAGACGTATCCAAAGGTGAAAACCTCTCTGAGGCACTTAAGGATGAGATATTTGATGTCCTTCTGAGTCATTTACAAGATAGATCTCCAATTATAATTGAGCCCACTCAATCCATCAATTTGGGAACAATAGAAGAACCACAATTGATTCATGTAGCACAATCTTTATTAGAAGAAGAGAAGAAAAAATTTACAACATTCCTAATGGAGAAGAAAATGAACTTTGCATGGAAATATTTAGATATGCCAGGGTTGGATCCTAATCTTATAATGTATCATTTATCTATAGCTCCAAATATCAAACCTGTCAAGAAAAAATTAAGAAAGGTGCATCCTCATGTTGCACTCTTGGTAAAGGCTCAATTAGAGAAGCTCCTAAAAGCTGAATGCATCTGAGTTATTGACTATGCCAAGTGGATCTCTAATATTGTACCTATTTCAAAACTAGACAAATCAATTAGAGTGTGCACAGACTTTAGAGATGTGAATAGAGCATGCCCTAAGGATCATTTTCCACTACCTAACATTGATATGATAGTGGACATGATTGCGGGCTTTGAGATGTATTCTCTAATGGATGGTTTTTCTAGATATAATCAAATAAAAATTGCTCCAGAGGATCAAGAGAAAACTACTTTTACATGTGCATGGGGCACCTTCTATTGGAATGTCATGCCATTTGGGCTTAAAAATGTTGGTGCTACATATCAAAGAGCCATGACATCTATTTTTCATGACATGATGCATAGGACTATGGAGGATTATGTTGATGATACTTTACCAAAATCTATGATTAGAGCTGAACATCTAGATGACTTGAGCAAGATACTAGATAGAATGGAAAAATTTAGTCTCAGACTAAATCCTAAGAAGTGTGCTTTTGGTGTCACTTCTGGAAAGCTCTTAGGATACATAGTTTCAAAGAAGGGCATTGAAGTTGATCCAACTAAAGTGAAGGCTACCATGGAAATCCAACCTCCAAAGAATATTAGTCAAATGAGGACATTGCAAGAAAGAGTTCAATCTATAAGAAGATTCATATCACAACTAGCAGATATATCACCACCTTTTACAAAAACATTACATAAAGACCTTTGCATGGAATGATGAATGTGAGAACAACTTTAACCATATCAAGAAGTATCTATCAAATCCTCCTATCTTGATGCCTCCTATTCATGGGAAGTCTTTGATCTTATATGTCTCCACTACAGATACATCACTAGGGGCATTGCTTGCACAACATGATGAGAACAAAAATGAAAGAGCTTTATACTATATCAGTAGGACATTGGTTTCATATGAGAAGAACTATTCAATGATTGAGAAAGCTTGTCTAGTTGTGATCTTTGCATCACAGAAATTGAGACATTACATGTTAGCTCATACCACACAATTGGTAGCTAAGATTGATCCACTCAAGTACCTACTAAGCAAAGCTGCCCTCATAGGTAGATTAGCTAAATGGGTTATGCTCTTAAGTGAATTTGACATTGAATATGTGGAAAGAAAAGCTATAAAAGGATAGGTTATTGCTAATCAATTAGCAGATGCACCTATGATTGATGATACACCAATGCAAATGGAATTTCTAGATTCCTCTATCATGACCATTTCTTCTAGAGAATGATAGTTATTCTTTGATGGCTCCTATACACAGAATGGATTGGGAGCAGGCATATTGTTCATAACTCCTCAAGGATACTCAATCCCAAAAGCATTTAGATTAAAGTTCCCTTGCACAAAAAATATTGCTGAATATGAAGCCCTTCTTAATGGCATGAAAATAGCGATTGAATGGAGGGTAACAAAACTACACATTCATGGAGACTCGCAACTTGTAATCCATCAAGTCAATGATGTGTACCAAACTAAAGATGAAAAACTCATTCCTTACAAGAGAATGGTAGATGATCTAAAGAAGTATTTCCTATCTATCACATTTGAGCAAATTCCTAGAATAGAGAATAAGGCTGTTAATGCAATGGCAACGCTATCTACTTTATTACAACAGCTTGAACATGAGCTATGCTATGAGTTCCTAGTGAAAGCACTATCTTATCCTGCATATGATTCCCCTAAAACCCGCATGATCTGCATTGTTGTTGGTCATGATTCATCCAGATATAAAAACCTATTTTCCTATCTCCAAGTCCAAATCATTCCTGATACCTTTAACCACCATGAAAAGAGATACTTTATCTATAATGCCTCCTGATATGTCATCATTGGTCATGATCTATACAAACGAGGTCTAGATGGTACGCTACTTAGATGTTTAGAACGGGAAGAGTCTCAACGTGCATTAGAGGAAGTCCATGATGGTATTTGTGGGTCACACTTGAATGGTTTAACACTAGCTCAAAAACTTATTAGGGCTGAGTACTATTGGCTTGAGATGGAGAAAGTGGCTATCAAATTTGCTAAGAATTGTGAAAAATTGCAAGTGCATGGCAACTTAATTCATGCTCCAAGGAGAGATCTACTTCCCTTTACTACACAATGGCCTTTTCACCAATGGGCATTTGATCTTATAGGAGCTATACATCCTCATTCTTCTAATGGACATACCCATATAATCACAGCCACAGATTATTTTATAAAATGGGTAGAAGCAATCCCTTTGACACAAGCAACCAGCAAGCAAATATCTATGTTCATATTGAACTATATCATATGCAGATATGGGATACCTCATTCCATAATCAGAGATAATGGTGGACAATTTAAGAACAAAGACTTGGATGATCTATGTGCCAAATTCAAGATCACACAACATTGGTCATATATCTACTATCCTTAAGGGAATGGACAAGAAGAGGCTTCTAACAAGAATCTATTGAAAATCTTGCACCGTACAGTTAATAAAATAGGAAGAGACTGACATTTCATGATCAAGCCAGCTCTTTGGGCCTATAGAACAAGTATCAGAATGCCCACTAGGGCTACACCTTTCACTTTAGTTTATGGGTCTGAATCAGTACTACCTATTGAGGTTGAAATCCCATCAATAAGAATCAGAATGCATGGTCTAATAACTGATGATGACTACAGAGTGTCTAGGTTGCAAGAACTTGAACTACTAGATGAGTGCAGACAAGTAGCGTATGATCATCTCAGAGTGTATCAAAAAAGAATGTCTAGAGGCTACAACAAGAAAGTCAGACATAGAGAATTTTAGGTTGGTGATCTAGTCTTGAGAGAGAATCCTAAAAATTAATCACATCGAGAACGCAAGGGGAAGTTTGAACCCAACTAGCTGGGTCCCTTTGTAATCACTACTACTTTTGTCTTTGGTGCCTAATAACGACTGAAGGAGAACAGCACCAAGAACCAATCAACGTTCTTCATCTAAAGAAATTCTATGCCTAAGGCATTCAATGTATGGTAAAATGTCTTGAAAAAATTATAAAAATAAAAAAAAGTCCTAAAAAAAATGAACATCTTGGTGAAAACCTAGCAATAGGCGCCTTGATGATTCACAAAAAAAGTAAAAAAATATCAAAAGTACAAAAAAATTGAAAAAATAAAAAATAAAAAAAAATGACAAAAAGAAAAAGTGCCTTGGTGAAAACCTGGAAACAGGCGCCTTGGTAGCAAAAATAGAATCTCTACCAAGATGGTGAAAACCTGGCAAATGGGTGCCACTTGTTTCAAAACACTCCATCTATTAGCACAATCTTGGTCTTTCCCAGCTTTCAGTCTTGCTTTAGTTTGTACATATCTCCCAGTTGGTTTTTCAATAAGTCGGTTTGTACACCAATCAACTCAAGTGTCTGTATCCTATCAATGCTTAACACTTGGGGGAAATCAATGTTCTATCCTATGGTCTCCAGTATACTTTAGATGTGTCATGTCTAGTCTGAGTCCTTTGAAGCTATTGGAAATATTCAAGAATTAACCGAGTTACTGAGAGGGGAGGGGTGAATCAGTAACTCCAAATTTTCTTTCAATTATAGATGTATTAACATGTGATTTACTTTAACCTTCTGCATACAGAAAGCATGAAACTTAAAAGCATTCACAATAATGACACATAGATTTGGTTACCCAGAAACCTTCCAAAAGAAAGTAAAACTGGGGTGGGGATGAAACCCACAAAGCTTTAATACTGCAGAATAAAGTTGGCCGGTTAAGGCTTACAATTTGATCACTTCTGATGATCTGCCCTGTTAGGAGCAATAAGGATTGCTAAATCCACCCTGTTAAAGGATTTACAAAACATACAATGAAGTATGCACTCGGTAAAGAGATTTTACAAAAGACTGTTAAGTCTACCCGGTTAAAGGATTTAGTACTGATTCACCTGTTAGGATGAAACAGTAGATCTCTTGCTTTGCAACTGGATTGCTGATTGAGATTCACTGATGTACTGATCACCTTCTGTGATGAATTTGTCTTTTCTGTTCCTTATACTGCTGAAGCTTTCTGTAATTCGCTTATCTCTGCCTTTCTTTTTCTTTCACATATGTTCCTCTTACATACATCTTGACATTTTTACAACATTGTTTATATACAAGTCTTAAACAATTAATTACAATTACAATTACAAAGTCGGCTTGACAAATAAACATAAGTGCTACTAAGTCAGCCCAAGTATGGTTACACGGTTCCTGCAAACTGACTCGGTGACTTTCTGATACTCAGCGTCCACTGCATTACTCGGCATTGTCATGCACTCGGTAGAAGTGAAGGCACGGTTCATACTGATCACTCGGTAGGTTTTGAACTCGGTAAATACTGGTGACTCGGTAGACATGATGTTACTTGGTTTACACTATCCTGTTCGGTTTGTACTAACTTCCTCGGTTTGCACTGTCTGCTCGGTTTGCACTGTCTGCTCGGTTTGCACTATCTCCTCGGTTTGCACTGTCTGCTCGGTTTGCACTGTCTGCTCAGTTTGTACTATTTGCTCAGTTTGTACTGTCTGCTCAGTTTGTACTGTCTGCTCGGTTTGCACTGTTTGCTCGGTTTGTACTATCTGCTCGGTTTGTACTGTTTGCTCAGTTTGTACTGTCTGCTCGGTTTGCACTGTTTGCTCAGTTTGCACCCAAAATGCAAATAAGTGTTGTCAGTAGTGGCAATTCTGCTTAATGCCAACAATCTCCTCCTTTGGCATTAGTGACAAAAACACTTATTGGCCAAAATTTATATACACGAATCATGCTGAGTTTTATTTTAATTTTTCAAAATTTGTCTTTGTTATAGAGCTTTATACATTGTCTCCCCCTTTCAATGTGCTAACTATTTCAATACAAATCTTCTTCTATACATATCTCTCCTTCTATACATATCTCCCCCTTTTTGACGATAATGCCAAAGGTGCATATACAAGTTATTTACAAAGAGAATCCAAAATTTGATAGAAAATCAGAATGTACCTTCATTATTAGTGCCAGGGTTCTGTCCCAACTTTCTTGCAGAATCTTACATGTTTGTATAGCAATTTGGACTTCTGCAGAGAGTTCAATCATGTGATCTGCTATAGAGAACTGATTGTCATGAATCAATGTTTTGGAATGTTCAATGTGCTTATACATTGTATTCATGATGGGAAGGATCATGTGTTGGATGTCTAGCAGTGTGGACCGGATCCTTGTGTCTTCTTTCAGTAGATCAGACTGCATATTTGATAGGTGTGAGATTTTCATGTGATGAGCAGAGCTTGAACTTGGTTCAAGTTGCAGCTTCTGTATGCTAATCTTCATATCCTCATCCATTTTATTCATTTTATCCTTAACATCCTTTGTGAACTCGGCAATATTGCACAATCTAGCCAAAAGAGAGGTAGCATTCGAATAGATAGATTCAATGTTAGACAAAACTGAAGACAATTCCACTTGGTTAATAGCTATGTGCTGAGCAATGTGCTCAAGCACTTTATTGTTGAATCTCTTCTCAGCTCTTTCAACTAACTTTTCTGTCCCGGATGAATCCTCATTGTATTTCTCAATTGCTTCTGCTAATTGTAACAAAACATGTTGGGAGGAGTCTACTTTAATGCCTAATGCATCAGACAAAATGTCCTTAGCATCCTTGATGATTTGATACTCCTTATCTCTCTCCTCTTTAAGTTTCTTTTGTTTTGCTTTCCTTTGGAGGATCTCACCTATATTTTGCATTTGGTCCGCTGATAGATTTGCAAAATCTAATGTAGGAATTTCTATCTCTTCATCTAGGTCTATATCCTCTACTACATTCTTACCCAAAAATTTTATACTCGGTAGAGCCTTAGGCTTATCTGTACTTAATGCTTTGGTAGTGGTGACAGTAGATAAAGTAGGGCTGGCTATAGAGACTGGCATACTTTCTACTGGAGAACTTAAGATATTTACACTTGAAGATTCAAAAATTGGAAAACTTACTGCTGGAAAACTTGATGGTGCAGGAGACTGCAGCTCGGTAGAAGAAATGGTAGCTGCTTCTGTTGTTGCTAGGGATGATTGGACAAATGTGGAAGTTGTCACAACCATGCTTGAAGGTGTCTCCGGGCTGGATGTAGAAACTTTTACTGGAGAGGTAGGAAGGGATGCAATGACTTCGACTGCTATCCTCATAGTATCATCTACCTCAGTGTCTTCTTCTTGTTCATCACTGTAATCTTCAATATCTTTTATTATGACTGTTTCAATACTCAGTTGGTGAAGGTGGTATATGTTCTTCCATGTAGCATTTGCAGCCTTCACAACCGATTCAATATTGTTGATCAAAATCAAACAAGTATTGAACTTCAATGTCATCTTATTTTCATTTTCTTTTAATGCCTTCTTTACTTCATCATTATTCAAGCTCGGCATCAACTGTCTCAGGTTTTGATCAAATATATCTATCACAGTTTGCTTTGCATTGCTCCATCTCATTTTTATTGGATTCAATAGAACTGCTGGAACCTGTGGGGCTATTTCTTCAGGAGAGTATTTCCACTGTCCCATCTTTTCAATAACAGCATCTTCTATTTCCTTCTATTCTGTTTCCGATCTGGTTTCATATCTTAAGGATTTTATGTTACTTACTCTAGATCCTGATCCGTCTCTAAAGAGTTTGAGCTTTTCTTGAAGGTTTAGAGGAGGCCTTTTGAATACTATGTCTTTATCTGCCTTGTCTACCTTGTCTGCCTTGCCTCTTGTATTTCTTCTTGTAAATACAGCAGTAGGAGGCTTAGGTGCCTTAGTAATAAATACCTTTCCTTTCTTCTTTGCAGGTTCTGGTTCCTCTGTTTTCTCATCCTTTTCTTCTTCTTCTTCATCTTTTTCTTCTTTGTCCTCGGTTATCATTTGCATTTTGGCTATCCTCTTCTTTCCTTTGTTTACCGCCTGTGGAAGCTTTATGCTTAGTTCAATTCTCACCTTAGCTTCATCATATGTTCCAAAATATGGAGCTTTGGGATTGACAGGCTGATTAAGAAGAGCTTCAATGATATTCTTGGTTTCATCAATATTTACCTCATAAGGAAGAGGTTTTACATATACAGTCGTTGGTTTAACTGTTTGAATATATACATTATCACAATCCACCATAAAACAAATGTCGTCTTTGTAATCTTCCACCAACTTCTATGGAATCCGAAATCTGTCATTCATTTTCTCTTTGAAAGACTCAAAATAATTGTCCATGATGCTTTCAAAATTTTCACCCATTTCTGAGATGTATTCATTTATTTCATAGAGGACTGGCACATCTTTTCTCCATACAACTTTTCCTTTAGAAGGGAAGAATTTCAGAACATAGAAGAATAAACAAACCAACAAGGATCCAAACTTACATGGATTGTTTTTGGAAGTTTTAATGCTTTCCATATTTTTGTTAAACTACTTTAACAATAAGTCTGCTAGGTCAAAAGTTAAGTTATTCTTGACCACTTTGTATGCTAGGTCAATAGCTTCACAGGAGACACTGTTCTGTCGACTAGAACTGTAAATCTTATGGGCAATAATGTGTGTACCAAACTTCAGTTCAGCGTCGGTAATGCTGCTAACTTTCATGCCTCTACCATCCCACTCGGCTAGGGTTTTCTTCTCTAGTTCCGTCCGACCTAGGGTTTTGGTAGTTTTAGCTTTGTTCAACATGGGAAGACCGGTGATTTGATGAATCATCTTCTTTGTGATCTCTATATGTTGCTCAAGCCAAATCTTGCCATCATGTACACGGCTGAGAATATATCTAACCCATTTATCTCAAAAGTTTTGAGGTAGATATGCAATGTGAACTAAACCTTTATCTTCCAGATGTTTGTGCTCGGGTTTCAGAATACCATCCACACACAGTTCCTCACACACAATATCTAGTTCTAGGTTCCCCATTTCATGAATTGAACAGTTAAAATGATTGCGGATATCATTAATAAGTAGTACCTTAGGAGGAATCTGAGATTGAGCTTCGTTCGGATCTAGGGCTGCTACAATTGCGGGCACGATCTTGAAATCTGGTGCTTTCCACTCCCCTTGGACTAACATATCAGATCCTTTCTTTGCTGAAGTGCTGGATGATGCCATGGTAGCTCACAGAAAATTTCTTTCGCAAAAGTATTGAATCGCTGGGTTGCTCTTGAAATTTTCTGCTCTCAAAGTGCTAAAGGTTCGCGGTGAAGAATGAGTTCGATTACTTGCTTTTTGTTTACAACTCTGTCATTAATGCTCATTTCAAATTAGGGTATGAATTATGACAGACTGTCACCCACTAAGAATTAATTGCTCGGTAAAGACTTCGCAACTCGGTGAACTCAGGAATTCATATTGCTCCGACCTCGCTCGGTAAAGATGGGTACCGACCTTGCTCGGTAAAGACGGGTACCAACCTTGCTTGGTGATCTTACTACATCTTGCATGCTGATTTAGATCTTTCTTTTAATTTGGTTCTGGAACTGCTTGAGATTGGTCTATGAGAATACAGTTCCAGTGCTTTCTTGGAAATTTAGTTTGAGTCGGTAGAGCCATCCATTCCATTACTTGGAGTGGATTGCTCGGTAGCTTTAGGAATCCATTTTTGTCTTACCTGTTTCCTGACCTTAGTTGCTTCATTCTTCTTTCCATCTTCAACTTCACTAGCATTCATACAGTTTCTGGCTATGTGACCGAGTTTAGTGCATTTGAAGCATCTTACGGTAGTATCTCTTTTCCTTAGATGATGTTTTATGCAATTCATGCCAATGTGTCCATATTCTCCACAGTAATGACATCTACACCAGGTGTTGTAGTCCCATCCAAACATTGTTTCATAATTTGTTCTGCTGGATTAAATGTCTTGGATCTGCACTCGGATGCCTTGTGACCCTGTTTGTTGCACTTGTGACAATTACCTCTGAATCTAGGTTTTTCCCTGCATTCATTTGCTTTGTGACCAGGTTGATTGTAGTTGTAACATTTTCCATTGAATTCTGCTTTTTCATTATTCCAACATTTATTTGAAGTATGTCCTATTTTACCACAATGATTACAAGTAGGTTTTTTATTTCTTTGAGTACCTTGCTTAGAAGATTCGCCTTCTCCTTTGTATCCAAGTCCTGCTTTTCCTTTTTGCCTATGAAGATTTCGCTCATACAGCTGATTCAGGTCTTCTTGACTTTTCAGCATTCCTTCATTGATTTGTTTTTCAACGTTTAGGTCATCCACCAATCTTAGATTGATTTCCTTTTCAGATCTTACTTCTTCTCTTGTGCTTTCTATTTCTGATCTTAGATTCAGAATTTCCTCATTTGTATGAGAGATCTGATCAATTAGGTTTTCTAGCTGAAGGGTTTTATTTTGGACTTCAATGTTTCTTCCATCTAATTCATCTTTCAACTTGTTTCTTTGTTCCAAGATCTCACAGAATCTTGTAGAGTGTAGTTCTTGTTCTCTTTTCAATTTTCTCACTTCTTCCTGCAGAGACCCATTCTTTTCTAGGAGTTCTTTGACAGCATTGTTTGCTTCATCTAAGTTATTTGAGGGAAAAAGATCTTCAATCTTTTCTTCAATGTAATTCTGATCATTCATCTGATTTGCAAGTTCCTTCCTTCTTCTTAGGGATTGGGAAAGATGTTCTTTTGCTTCTTTGAGTTTAGCTATGGCCATTTCCAGATCTAACTTTTCATTTTCAATCACCTTGTTCAGTTTGAATACCTCCATTGTCCTGGATCTTTGCTCAAGCTAGTTAAGCTTTATCTTGAGAACCAATGCTGCTCTGATACCAATTGTTGGAAATATTCGGAAATTAACCGAGTTACTGAGAGGGGAGGGGTGAATCAGTAACTCCAAATTTTCTTTCAATTACAGATGTATTAACATGTGATTTACTTTAACCTTCTGCATACAGAAAGCATGAAACTTAAAAGCATTCACAATAATGACACATAGATTTGGTTACCCAGAAACCTTCCAAAAGAAAGTAAAACTGGGGTGGGGATGAAACCCACAAAGCTTTAATACTGCAAAATAAAGTTGGCCGGTTAAGGCTTACAATTTGATCACTTCTGATGATCTGCCCTGTTAGGAGCAATAAGGATTGCTAAATCCACCCTGTTAAAGGATTTACAAAACATACAATGAAGTATGCACTCGGTAAAGAGATTTTACAAAAGACTGTTAAGTCTACCCGATTAAAGGATTTAGTACTGATTCACCTGTTAGGATGAAACAGTAGATCTCTTGCTTTGCAACTGGATTGCTGATTGAGATTCACTGATGTACTGATCACCTTCTGTGATGAATTTGTCTTTGTTGTTCCTTATACTGCTGAAGCTTTCTGTAATTCGCTTATCTCTGCCTTTCTTTTTCTTTCACATATGTTCCTCTTACATACATCTTGACATTTTTACAACATTGTTTATATACAAGTCTTAAACAATTAATTACAATTACAATTACAAAGTCAGCTTGACAAATAAACATAAGTGCTACTAAGTCGGCCCAAGTATGGTTACATGGTTCCTGCAAACTGACTCGATGACTTTCTGATACTCGGCGTCCACTGCATTACTCGGCATCGTCATGCACTCGGTAGAAGTGAAGGCACGGTTCATACTGATCACTCGGTAGGTTTTGAACTCGGTAAATACTGGTGACTCGGTAGACATGATGTTACTCAGTTTACACTGTCCTGTTCGGTTTGTACTAACTTCCTCGGTTTGCACTGTCTGCTCGGTTTGCACTGTCTGCTCGATTTGCACTGTCTGCTCGGTTTGCACTATCTACTCAGTTTGTACTGTTTGCTCGGTTTGTACTGTCTGCTCGGTTTGCACTGTTTGCTCGGTTTGCACTGTCTGCTCGGTTTGTACTGTTTACTCAGTTTGTACTGTCTGCTCGGTTTGCACTGTTTGCTCGGTTTGCACCCAGAATGCAAATAAGTGTTGTCACTAGTGGCAATTCTGCTTAATGCCAATAGAAGCTTCATTTGAGTCAGTCAGTCAGTCTCGTCTCCAGAAAGGATTTTGCATCTACAACAACGCAATGAAACATAAAAAACAAACTGAAAATAATCTATACTTTTTACATGCTTTTATCTCCTTGTATGCTTACTAATTCACATTGAGATTTTTGCATATTGTGTCCCTTCGAGCTCTTCGATGATGTCCTTTACAAGATTTAGAGAGTGATGACTAGGGGCATAATCTTTTCTTTTTCTTCTACTTGTATGTGAAAATATAACAACTTTGGAAATTTTGGATTGAAATGGTGTCCGACTGTAAGAGCCTCTATCTTGAATTGGATGGCCATGCGTACCTTGACCATTGATACCCGAAAAATTCAAGGAATTTTTTATCTAACTATTGTCTTTTTGAGTGAGTTCTTTCTCCTATTGTGAAATGTGATCTTTGTTAGAAAGTAAAGATCCCCAAGATAACTGAGAGGGGGGGGGGGTGAATCAGTTATCTGATAATTTAACCATTCAACTACTTTAAAAAATATAATTAATGTACTAATCAACCATAGAAAGATAACCATAAACAATTGTACAATAACACAAGATATGTTGACTAGGGAACCTCTTGAAATGAGTAAACCCCGGTGGGAAGGATGCCCACAAAATGATGCACTAATATGAAAGTTCCTTGTTAGAGGATGGATCCTGTTAGGAGTCTTATGAAATAGATTCAGTACATATAAATCCCTGTTAGGAGATTTTGAATCCCTGTTAAAAGATTCTAACCCGGTTAAGAGTTTATGGAAGACAGAAGGACCCACTACCCAAACAGCTTCAAGGCAAGATCTCTGAACCCATTGTCCAAAAGATCTTAGAATTATTCAATAGAATAATATGAAATATATTACCTCCTTCACATTGTGCCAAAACTACACTCTTTGCTACACAAGATCACAATTCCAGATCTCTGTACTCACAAGTCTTCCTTCATCATTGAATTAGCTCTTTTCTTCACTTCATGCATATATTCGCATCTCAACCTTCACAATACATATTGCAACAAGGAAAACATTCCTTCTTATATACAAAACTCAAATCATTACAAATGAGTCGGTCCTAAATTACAAAATAATAATTTCTACATGCTACACACAAAATTTCACATAAAATTGTCGGCTTCCAGATACTGTAACTTTCTCCAAACATATCTTTGAAGTTTGCACTATGAACCACATCATCATTAATGAGTCTCCAAATTCCCTTTAATTGTGCAAAATTAGATTCCATTCTAGCTAAGAGATATCCTCCGATTTCTGAAAATCGCTTCACAGAAACACTTTCTAAACACTACTTTCACCAAAATGCTCATAACTCTTATGAATGAATGAATTTCTTTTTGTGTTGTTAACCATAGGTTAATAACACACCAAAGAACATACCATCAACTGAACAAAAGCCAATCTAAAATAAAATATGTGTGCAAAACAAAACTGTACCTACTTTCCTGCTGATATCCAGAATATCACTGTGTTGACATCAATGACAATCCAAGTC
Organism: Chamaecyparis obtusa; assembly: GCA_027943335.1. Classification (NCBI taxonomy): domain Eukaryota; kingdom Viridiplantae; phylum Streptophyta; class Pinopsida; order Cupressales; family Cupressaceae; genus Chamaecyparis; species Chamaecyparis obtusa. The sequence goes on along the minus strand of BSBK01000191.1, from coordinate 343,801 downwards.
ACGAATGCAACAACAACTACTACAAAATGACTGCCAAAATACTTTGCATTCATTCCTAACAATCTTACCTAAGGATGTGAATGATAAAGGGTCACTACGGGTAATTCACATTGGATTTAGAATGATCTCTTGACTACTTGATGTGTTTATAATGCAAGGTGTATTCAGGTGATCATGACGTTTATGTTTTGATGCTTATACAAATTTCTATATCAAAATGGACATGATATTCAGGTCATCCTGGCATTTGTGCCTTGATGTTTATATCTAATCTAACATTCCAAAAACAAAATCAATATTCACATGTCTATGATTTCATAATCAGTGGGCGTTGTATTGATGCTTGCATATACAAATCGATATTCATATGTCTATGGTTTCATAACTAGTGGGCATTGTATTGATTTATTCGGTTACCTAAAAATTCAATGATGAGAATAACCGACACATGATCAGTGACTAGGTCCTAGGTCTTAGGTTGCATTTCATTTTGCATGTCTCTTTGCATTTTGCATGTTTGCATGATCTCACAATGACTAAACAAACTTCAATGCTTAAATAATTCTTCAAATATCTCTTCAAATCTAACAAGAGCTGAAACCTAACTTGAAGGTCTCTTCAATCGAATCACAAGCAGTTACTATCCTGGGTTAAACATCCTTTTTGACATAAGACTGAGTACTTGTCTTCATCAATACCTGCAAAACATATCATGTGAATTGTTGCATTTACATATCATAATCATTTGTTGCATTACCATTCATCCATGTGCATAAGCATAAATCATACATACATCTTTCCATACTCAAATACATTTGCATAACATCCATACATATGAAAGAAATCATTGCATTTCATTTATCCTTACATACATTCTACTCTATCCATAGCATAAGCATCACATGATATCATCATAAATCAAAACATGAAAAGTACACATGAAGTCACAACCAAAATATCGATCTCATATATATCAAAAATCTTGAACTAGTCAGGGGTGCACTACTGGCATAGTATACAAAAGAATAAGCTCAGCTGAGCTATCAAAATTAGTATGGTATGATCATAAAGAGTATAGTATATCAGAATCAACTGATCAAAAATGTTAGAACATATCATAGATCAATCAGCTATCATCATGATCCTCTACATCTAGTGGAGGAGGATGTGGTGCATCTGGCATTGGCTCTGCTCTCAGGGCCCTAGCTCCCTCTGATGCCATCATGAACTGCGAGTAGGTAGGGACTCTCTGCGCTGAAGGAACTACATTATAATAAGCTGAAACATAATATGTAGATCTTGAGGTCTGATGAATCACCTCTTCCTGTAACCATTGTACCTCTCTAGTAAGTGCAGTACGCTATCTATCAGCCTCTATGAATCTCTCCTCCCACCTAGCACTCTGTATCTTCAGGTCCCTGACCTGAACTCTGAGACATCTAATGGTCTCCTATGGGGTAGGAGGAACAACTGGATCAACATCTGGCATATCAGTATCAGGGGCCCCCTACTCTATAGTCTCTTCTCTCTGCACCTTGTGGCATCTAACTTCTGCACCTAAATTGAAACCAGTATCCCCCTCTGTAAAGTCCATACCACCACCTACCACCTCCTCACTTGCAAATACCTTGAATTTGCTAAACCAACTCCACCTAATGTGCCACCCTCTCCTCTAGTCCATCTATGGGAACTAGAAGATTTGCCTACTATAGAACTAGTGGGACGAGGGGCCCTCATCTATCCTAATGGTCTCTATGGTGGAGCCATCGCTCTAGGTCTTGGAGGTATGGGGTGTACCATAGGAGCTTGTGTAGGTCTGGGACCCTGTCCCATCAGAGCACCAGTAACATCCATCACCTCCTCCATGGAGGGTATCAACTTAGTGGGATCAGAAAATCTATGAATGGGGTGATTTATGAGCCATGAGATGAATTCGTGAGTAACACCAGCATCCAGTACATCTGGTCTATACTCCCAATCCCTGTCGACAATAGCACTGTACTCCTATGAACACAAAGCATAAGAGAGCCTCTGTGTCCATCCAAGTCCAATCTCATGCCCTATCTGGGCATATGTCACATAATCCTCTGGGGCATCTTGAATATGTCCATACTGCCGCCAGACCCTAGTAATAAAAAATCTCTCTATGGTGGAGGAGGACCTCCCAATTAGTGCATGGCTCTGGAAGAAATAGCTAAACTACTCTCGAGCAGTAGGCTAAGGTTCAATGGCTACATATGGTCTCTAGTGAACAAATGTCATATCATCAAAGCATCACCTCCAATACTCTACATGGCCCATCTGTCCCTGTATAACATATCCAGAATATCTATATATGACAGGCTCCTGAGGCTACCTCTGAGAAGTACAAACAGGTCTCAACACAGGGATATGCTCCCACGCCCATATTTGTAGAACAAGAGCTCCTATGGCAAAAGATTTTCTCTCTTGATACACCACCTCATACATCTCAAAGAACATATGGGCTAATAAACACTGACCCCACGCTGACTCAGTGAGAGTGGCCATCAACCGTGCTACCATAGGGGCCCAGCCCATTAGAAGACCGTTCTACTGACGGTTAGACATAATGATGCCACCAATCATCTCGAAAATGATGTACTCTAGCCGGTGTGTCTCTCCATATCTCTGAACTAGGGTCTCCCAGGAAATGGAGGCCATCATCTAGGTATCATCTCCGAAGAGATGTCTAAAAGCTAACACACCTGAGTTCCCTGAACTCACATACTCTGGTCTCCTAGCAACATGAAATAGAATCCACAGTATCCGGTACACATCCTCAGGAGTAACAGTAAGCTCCCCTATCGGTAAATGGAAAGTCTGGGTCTCTGAGTGAAACCTCTCAATCAATGCAGTCAAAATCCCATGATTTACCCTAATCTTGGGTAAATGTATCAAGTGCTCGAAACCACAAGCAGCAAGGTGAACTCTCATAGGGTCTAGCAAGGAGACACATAATCTCTGAGTAGTAGGATGAGAGATCTGAACATGTACATCTGGATATATGACCCACATAGCATAAAAATAGGGAATCCTATCAGTAATTGGGTGACAAAATAGGTTACAAGGATAGAAATGGGGCAGTTCAGTGTTTCAGAAGGTAGGTTAATAGGTCAAGAATCAGACTAAGGAATCAGAAAATTCAAAAATTGGACTTAATACTGAGTTTTGTGCTCACTGTTTTCCATATGACAGTTCAAACTGGCATGAAAAGTCGTATGACTTTCTGCACCATACCAAATGACAAACCATAGTAGCATGACAATGTATTCCTCCTCGTACAAGTTATGAGGGACCTGATGGAATGTTGTATGACTCATGGGTCCCTTTGATACGAGTCGTGGGGGCTTATTAGACAACAATCTAGCTACTCTTGAAAAGTCATACGAGTCCCGCTGGGGAGTCATACGAGTTTTCGTGCATGCAAAATTCAAAAATGGAAAAGACATATGAAAATTTCTAAAATCTTATAAAACATGGAAAAATTGACATTTTAGCAAGGCATAGAGGTCCACCTACCAGATGTCCATACTGTCGGGGTCTCTGGTGTCTCTGGTTGCACTCAAATCGGTGCAAACTCACAGGTACATTCGGTTCCACTGCTCTATTTTCCATTTTTCTTAGAGGGCTCCACAAAGATTTCTAAAGTCCAAAAGGTTGAAATGAATTGAAAATGACCCTTCTGACCTTTATATAGCTTTTGACCTAATTTTCAAAAGTGCTCTATTTTTCACAAAAATTGCACCCCTGGCTAATTTTGACGTTCTAAATCTATTTTCAGGATCAAAATTAAAATTTGAGATCATTTACTATGTCAAAATCATGATTTAAAATTTTTGGACCCAGGATGGTCTACTGCTTGCATAATTGACCTTCAATCATCACAGAAATCTAGAATTCAACTTAACTGATTATCTTTCATCAAACTATTGAAATTTCAACTTGGTCAACCATGGTCAACTCATGGTTTCCCCTAGCCAAACTTGGTCTCCAGGACCTCCAAATGATGTAAAATGCATTTTCGAACGTGTCTAACTACTTCTCATATCAATTAACATGCTTCTGATCTATCAACGCTAACTTTTCTTGTCAGATTTCAATTTTAATCCCAAAGGGGGCATGGTATTACACATCATTCAAAGTCTGTAATCATATCTAAACTTGAAATCATATCTTTCCTCAGTAATCAAGACAACAACCATGTCTAGTTGCTAATTCATCAAAAAGACCTCATCGCTTGGGGCAAATCAATCATCACTCGGGGCATATCAGATTCATCAAGATCCATATCAATCTGGTATTCTCTTAATCTTGGAAATTGTATCACTTTTTGCAACTATCTATTCAATTGTGTTATTTCCTTGGTTCTTCAGAAACTGAAGGGTTTAGATGTGATACCAATGTGATTCAATATAAGGACAATTGGGTCTGGAATTGGTCACTCACTTCTTTGTAATCATAAGGTTCGGAATCAGGCATTTTGACACTTTTTCGCAATCATCAGTACATTTGCTGTTATAGTTAACATTATCTTTGGTCATTCAGGACCTATTATCTTCATATCAAATCTTTCAATCAGCTTCTGCTTCATATCAATTATCAATTCCAAACATCAGTTTCAACATCATACATAGACTGTCTTTGAACCACTGTGCTTCACACAACAATTCAAAGAGGGGAAAAATGTAATACCCCAAAAATGGGCTATAAGTTCATTAACCTCCTATATCAACACATTCGAACGAAATTGACATCAAAGTCCTAACCAAAGGCACATCTGAACATCATCGAATCCTAATTGATTATCATAAATTCTGCATTGGGGAATATTCCTAGTAATATTCCTAATCATCATAATTATCTTTAATTTAATGATTATTTGGCGATAAATCCTATTTATCCTAAAGTTTCATTAATTGAATATTCTAAATATTTAATTAATTAGATTTAATTTTGCCACTTAATTGTTTAATTGAAGTTAATTCTATTTTATTCCTAAATTATATTATTTAATTTTGACAATAAATCCAAAATCCTATGAATAATTGATTAAATTCTTATTTAATTAATTAAAGCAAGTTTTCATATTTAATAATATTGTTTTTGAATAAAAGTTTGAAAAATGATTGATTAACCCATAAATCAATTGTTTAATTTATCAAAATCAGTTAAGTTGGAAATAAATCACTTTATTATTAAATTAATTCATAAATAAATCATGCACAACCAGAAAAGAAGACAACTATCAATTATCAATTAAAGCTAAACTCTATTTTGAGTTGAACGCTGCTTTTGCATGTTTTTGTGAGTTAAATATCCTTTATTTAAAAATAACTCAAAAATCAACCTGAGTTATTTGAGTGATTTATGGCTTTCTTTCATGCACCTCCAAAGCCCTAGATTTCTATAAATTAAGGCTTCAACTCTTCATTACCAATCCAATCATCCATGAATTGCACACTCACGCTACTGAATTGGAGACTGAAGAATCAATCTTGAGAATTCGAGTTGTTGTGAGATTTTCATTGTTATTGCATAGTTTTCATATAATTTCTTAGCTTAGTTTGCATATCAGTTTTCATATCATTGTTAGCATAGATTCATATCAAGTTTTCATTATCATATTATTGCACAGAAAAACCAAAAAAATAGATTAATTGCATTCATTCCATATCTAGATTTTGCATTCAAATCCTTCGTTTAGGTGTCGTCAAGGTCACTGATCTCGGTATAATCTGAGAATGCATACTCGCATCTACTAGAAGGTAGTAAATCACCTAGTTAGTTTAGTTTCTCATTTATTGCACGATTTCAATTTCAACTAACCTCTAACATTTTACTGAAGTGTTGTGTCTACAGGTGCAACTACTGAAACAATATAAACACTATTGGCACTATCAGATAAACTCCAAAAACTATAATTGGCAAATAGAAACATCATAACTTAACTTCAACTACACAACTGACTCTACATCCATGAACATAGCTCCACAAACATGTCTACAACACAACTATAAATGCACAAGGCTCCAATATAACCATACTAAGAATCAATATCTTATTTCTTTTATTTTATATGCAAAATATCATTAAACGAAATAAGAATATAAGAGGATTTGCAGAGCAAGGAAATGCTAATGGAATGATTTATCATGCTCAAAATTACAGTTAGAGATATTATCTTCAACATGGATGCATATGCTTAGTACAATGCAAGGAATGTGATGAGTTATAGGGATTGGTGCTGGGTGTCCAAATGTTTTAAAATTATTGTCTCGAGGAGTTTTTATGTAATCAAGTTGTTATGTCAGTTTGTTAGTTGGTGGTTGCAACTCTTTGTGAAAGGGTGTTCCTTTTCACCCAAACTAAATCCTCATTTATATATAGAGGATGTGAAGTTTTGAAGAGGGGGATATAACAATTTGTAATTAGGACTATAGATCAAAAGTCATAGCTTTCAACATGAACTTATATATTATTCTTTCATGATCAATACAGTTGTTATGTTTTTGTTCATTTGAGGCATAGGGATAAATCACAAGTTGAATTATTCCTTTGTGGTCACCAAGGTAATTGGTGATTTTTTCCTCACAATGCTTGTACATTAAGGCCCTTCATAGCATTCTTTATTTGATAAACACAGATAATGTGAAATATACATGTGTTTCCTCATCCTTGTATAATTGATCTTCCCTCCAAAGAAGTTAAACTCTTATTGGAATAACATTGAATTGCATATATATGATTGGATTTTTGCATTTAAGACACATGAACAATTGATAATATTCTGATGTATATTGTCCCATAAAGTTGTACATAAGAATCAAGTCATTGTGGTATCTACTCTATTGCCCAAATGAACAAGGCACTAATCTTTAGGATCATTGAAAAGTAATAATTGGATTCATAGTTGAAGTTAGTGACTCTTTTACACATCTCCTTCTTGCAAGCATCATTTCAATTATTAATAAATCTTATATAACTTTTTTTTCAAGCAATATACTTTCAAAGAAATTTCATTTTCAAATATTCAATATTTAGTATTCTCAAGCACTCTCATTTGCAAACATATTTTAAAGCATTTTCACATATTGTACCAAGTGTTTCATACTAAGGATTATCCAAGTTTTTTCCATGGGGAAATGATGTTGGTTACAATTGTGACCAACTTATCTACTATAAAAATCCTAAGGCCCAAGGAGTAGGCTTAGGAATAGGTGCACCCACCTTGGTCCTACAAAGCCAAAAGTGAAGAAGACTTGGATCTTTGGATCAATCTTATCAAGTTAGCCATAACGTGTTGGATATCCTAGAATTGATTTGGAAAGGTTCATAGGATTCCAACTTGCAGTTTTGGGAACCAACAAGAAGATCTTGCGATTTTTTTCTTTCCATATACTTTAGGGAAAATGGGGAGGGACCTACATCCAAAATTTTATTATAAGGGGGTTGTAGTAAGTCCCCCTCTAGTTTAAAAAAGTACTAAACCTCACCTTTCATAATCTAATCCATTTGGAACTTGTACAACACCATAATCCATAGAGTTTGCATGTATGATCTATGAATTATAAGATCAAAAATATTCTCCTCTTCACACTTACAAAGTACATAGTGGTTTAGTAATTTAAAACCTTTCTTAATAAGGTTGTCTTGTGTGAGAATTTTCTTGTGCATGATTATCTGCCAAAACAATAAATTTTAGGGATGAGCTCGAGATTCCAAGTCATTTTCCTAATATCTTTGGAATTACCATCCCTTAGGAGTAGGTGATAAGCAGTATTCAAAGTGAATTCACCTCTAGTATTCCTACTACAAAATAATTTTTCCTCTCTTTGAAATATAGGGATTCTTACATGCTACAACATCTCATACAAATTCCTTGAAAGAGGTAACGATTTATACTAATTAAGATAAGAAAGAGAGATGCTCTTCTAGGGCTTAGCCTCTAATAGGTAGTCAACAACATGATCTTGAAATAACTATCTCATAGTCTAATAAAGGGCCCTAAACACTTTATGAGAGATGAAAGGTTTATCCCCCAACCAAGTTTCATCCCAAAAGAGAATTGTTTAACCACTTCCAATCTACCATTTAAGCCCCATATGGATTATATTCCTACATTTAAGGATGTTGTTCCAAATATTGAACCCACTAGAGAATCTTTGGGTAGTAAGGAAATTGTAGAACCTTTCATTTTTAGGTACTTAGCATCCATAATATCACACCAATAAGAACTATGGAGTGCAAGTTTCTAGCCAAGTTTTTCCACAAGCGCTGTATTCAATAGGGAGATTTTCCTAATGCCCAATCCTCACATGTTCTTTGGTTGGTGAACCTTATCCTAGATAAAAAGGGTCATTCTCTTTCTTTCCTCCATACCCATCCAAAGGAAAATATTTTGGATTCTTTCTAACATTTTATCCATTGATCTTCAAATCTTCAATAGGGAAAGGAAATAGACAAGAATCCCTTAGAGTGAAGTGTTATGATTAGGGAGCATCAAGAAAGGGGGTTGAATATGTGTGGAAGTATTGTTAGCTTTCTTAATCCAATATTGAAATTTGAAATCATAAAAAATTAAAATGAAAAAAAATAGAATGAGCACACATAACATCATAACACCATGATTTGTTATCGAGGAAAACCCTATTAAGGGAAAAACCCCAGTGGGGATGGTACCCACTAAAATATATCACTACTGCAGTAATAAGTACCATGTTAAAGGTATAATTACATAAGAAGGGAATGCACATGCATTCGGGATTACAACCTAGAGCTCACTTCTCAATCCAAATAAAATGATCTGACCCTCAATCGGGTTCACTGATCTTTAATTACAAAATTCTGATAGGACTTAAAGTCAAAAAATGAACTGACAAACAACATCAACTACGCTTATACAATTTTGATGAAGCTCTAAAGAATATCACTAGCTGATTTTTTGATCAGTCAATCTTCACATCACATCACAAAATGTCATTCATTCTATATATCACTTATCTTCTCATCGCATCCAAAAACTTGATCTTTTATATGAGATCATAAGCTCAAAAGTGCAACTCTGTCAGCCTAAAAATGAAAGTAATAAAATGTGTAGAACTCCCACCAAATCTTGATCAAATCATCATACTATATCTTTCTATGCAAATTCAATGTCCTCCATAGTCAACTATAACATAAATAACTATCAAAACAAAACTCTAAACTAATTTACCAAGAATACTAAATAATCTTACTGAAATAGCTCTATTCTTGCCAAAATATAGTGTCAAGCTGATTTTCATAAGTGAATATCTCACACATCAAGTCACCAAGTCATGCAAATATCAGATTAGACATATCATAATTAATGTCTACTTTGAATCTTTACCATCATAGGTTGTATAATCACCTAAAATTGGTCTACTAGAACTTGAGCCCCTTGTTTGAACAAATCATATCTTTGCTAAACATCATTATGTAGAGTAACCCTTAAAATCCCCTTTTCATAATTAAATAAAAATTCTTATATCAAGCTTTTACTATGGTCTAATTTCTAGAAGCTTTCATATTTATTTAATTGCTACAACATTGCTTTTAATATAAAGTTCCTACACTTTTATTAAAATAATACATTCACATGTGTGCATACTTAATCTTGATTAATTAGAAATTAAAAGGATTTGTGCTTTCAAATTCTATTTTGTCTTATTCTACCTAACATTTCCCTTTTTCCTCTTAATCCTCACCTCTCATTTTTACCTAACCTTGCATCTCCTTGCATCTCCTTTTGCCTCTTCATCTCATCCACTCATTCTTTTGCCTCTTAATCTCTACCCTTCATTCTTGAGGCAATTCCTTTAAAAGGAAGCTCTTCCCTTACTCAAGAGTCCTAATCTAGAAATCTTGTCTACAATCTTGATCATTGTTGAAATCTTAATATTAGAATCTTGTTATCATAAGCATCTTGCATTTTAGATTTCTTGCAATCTCTCAATCTTAGCTTAGCTTCATTTATAGCTTAAATCTTGCATTGTTCTTGAATTACATGTTTCTTGCATTCATCTTAGCTTAACCTCTCATTCAGGCTTACATTTTTGCATTCTTAGCTTCATTCTTCTACTTTGAATCTTCTATTTTCGAGTAGTCAAGTCACTAATCCTTCATGCCAATTTGATGAGCATCTTGAGAAGGATTAAATTCGCTTCAACTAGGAAGCTATGAGCCACTTCTTGGGATATCATCTTCCATGGATTTCTCACAAGAGTAATGGTTCATAGAAGTGTGTCACACTTTTGGTCACACATATTTGGCACCCACCGTGGGGCTGAGCATCCATTTTTGGCTCCATTTCTTGTTCTTTCAGTTTCTTGTTGTCGCAGGTTCATAAATTTTATTTTTACAGGCTCAAGAGTCATATGACATTTCTCATAATACCTGGATGAAATTTCATTATACTACTATGTGACACTCTACATTCTTTGAAGTGTCATTCTTCCATTTAGAGAAGTGTCGCATGACCATACTGAGAAGTGTCACACTGCCTTTATAAGATATGTCATACTAGTCTAAAATGTTATCTAGACTCTGTAAGGTTTGTCATACGATTTTCTGACAACTTGATTAACTATCACCTAGAATTTATCTCTATCATAGTCTGAGTTTTGGCTGAGATTGCTTGATTTTCCATGCATTTTCTAGTTTTTTGGTCTTTAACAATGACTTACTAGTGATCTTGCAGAGCTATTGCTTCATTTTCCATGCTTTTATGATCTAACTTGTGGTTCTGTAGGGTTTGCCTATCGAAATGGCTGAATATTTTTATGCTTGCTAACATTTTGTGGTGTAGGATCTAGTTGTCAAAGACTCCAACTTGAAACTACTAATGCTTTGTTTTGTAGGTTGTCTTGGAGATACAAATAAACTATGTATTTTCTTACATTTGATTTCTAGGCACCTAGCTTAAGTAGAAGGCTTATTGTTTTGTGATTGGTTAATTAGTAGGAGAGTATGCTCTTTTCCTCTTGGAAAATCATAAATCTATACCTACTTGATTGATCACTTGCAATTTGTCTTGGGTAAATAAACTACTGTGCGACACTCTACATTCTTTGAAGTGTCATTCTTCCATACAGAGAAGTGTCACATGACCATACTGAGAAGTGTCACACTGCCTTTATAAGATATGTCATACTAGTATGAAATGTCATCTAGACTCTATAAGGTCTATCATACAATTTTCTAACAACCTGATTAACTATCGCCCATAATTTATCTCTATCACAGTCTAAGTTCTGGCTGAGATTGCTTGATTTTCCCTGTATTTTCTAGTTTTTTGGTCTTTAACAGTGACTAACCAATGATCTTGTAGGGACATTGCTTCATTTTCCATGCTTTTATGATCTAACTTGTGGTTCTGTAGGGTTTTCCTATTAAAATAGCTCAATATTTTCATGCTTGCTAATATTTTGTGGTGTAGGATCTGCTTGTCAAAGACTCCAACTTGAAACTACTAATACTTTGTCTTGTAGGTTGTCTTGGAGATACAAATAAACTATGTGTTTGCTTACATTTTATTTCTAGGTACCTAGCTTAACTAGAAGGCTTATTGTTTTGTGATTGGTTAAGTAGTAGGAGAGTATGCTCTTTTCCTCTTGGAAAATCATAAATCTAGACTTACATGATTGATCACTTGCAATTGGTCTTGGGTAAATAAACACGTGCTTGATGTGTTTGGGAGAAACTATGGAGTAGGAGACTATGCTCTTTTCCCTACGGGAAAATCATAAATCTAGACATCCACTAGCTATCCATCTTTACTTTCTTGCATTTACCTTTAGAGGGCCTACCAAAAGAGAAATCTTTTGGGAATGACCCAAGTGGGGAATAAGAAAAGCCAAATAATCCACCCCACTATAATCAAAATATTCTTTCAATCCAAAGAGAGAGAAGACATGGTTTCTTCCTTATAGGCTAAAGGTCTAAATTTCACTTGTGAAACTATAAGGGAGGCCATGAACGAAGGCCCTTACTAAAATCTTTAGGACTTAGAAGTTATCCTATTTTTTGGTCATGTTGTTTTCTTTGTGCAAGGATTGATCCAAGTGGATTACCTGGATCAACCCAAAACACTCACCATATGTACTCCCTTGGATGCAAATCCATGACAAAGACAACATCACTTTGTGTGAGGTGGAGGGGTACCAAGTTGTGGGCAAAGGTTGCAACACTACACACTTGACCTTAGGTAGATTTCTTGATGTGTCTTCTTGTGCTAAGACTTGTAGAAACATTTTTTGAACATACACATGATACACTTGGTATATTTGACACCTTACTAAGACTTTACATATTCTTGTACCCACAAGATTTCTTTGTCCCTTGTTAGATTGTCTTGAGAGTATTTCTTGTTCACATTACATGTTTTCAAAAAAAACCTTGTTTAGGGAATGCTTCAAACTTTTCAATCACCTTGCAAATTTTTTAACTTGAATTCTTAGACTAAGCTTAAACTTTGTCAAAATTTCTTCTCCATTTCTATCCTTGACTTATCTTGTTATTTGGTGCATTCCATCATCTTAGGAATTTTCCTTAGCTAGAAAACATTACTTTGGTCTCTTGACTACTTACTTGGGTAGTAGAATGCTCACTTGTCCACCATCTCTTTGATCAACTCTATTGGATGCTATATCCAACCTCTTGCATGTTCACAAGTGTCGTACATAGGGATCTCCCTGCAGCTTGGGCACTTTGTGGTAAGTCATATTTTCTCTATCTCTCTTACACTATTACACTTTGGACAAGTGAAAATCTTTATTTACCTAGCTTGAACATCAAGTCATCATAATTCATCCTATTTGGCTTTTGACAACTTTCTGTCATGCTGGTCATAACTAGACATCAAATCCATAAGGGAAAACAACCCAAAGTTATCTTTGACAACTCAACCAAAGAAGGTCCTATACCTTGGGGTTTCAAACCTTTTTCTAACATCTCTAGCGAATCTATTCTATCCTCTCCTAAGTTGGCACATAGTGCTTTTTATACTCCAACCATGGAAGAATGAAGTAAAAGGATTGGAGAATTCATAAAAAAACTCGGTGATAAATAATTTGGACAAGAAAACCAAGAATGTCGTAACTCTGGACATGGATCTCAACAAGGCTCCCAACACACTAGACATGGATCACATGGCTCACAAGGTAGTGATTCAAACAATGAAATAATTGAGGAAGATATCTTGTAGTTTCAACAAGATGAATGCTTACAAAGACTCATGAAGTTGACACTAAGTAAAAAAAAATACCAATACTTCTTTCACTTGGCCTCTCAAGGAGTTAAACTACCCCGCAAATTTAAAATTGATAACTTAATCAAGAAGCAAGAGCCATCTGAAATGGAAATCTTGAGGAAATAGATGGAAGGCATGATGAAACATATAAAACACTTGGAAAAAGAGAAAGAACAACCAAGCACATCTTTCTCTCTTGAGGCTATATGTTCTTTCCATTTTGACAAATATCTACATATGCCTCCTTTCCCTTGAAAGGTTGAGTTTCCTAATTATGAGAAATTTGATGGTAGCAAAGATCCTCATGATCACATTAAGGAATTTTGTGCACTTAGCATGGAGTTCTTACATGAACCAATTTATCTAATGAGGCTCTTCACTAGGATTATTAGTGGTCATGCTATTGAGTGGCTCACCAAACTATCTCCCCCTCTCAAATATTTTGACCAGCTAGTGCAATGATTTATCCAACAATATTCCTATAACATTCAACATGCTATCACCATGCTTGATCTTTGCAACATAAAACAATGTCAAGGTGAATCCTTTGTGGTTTTTATTTAACGATGGTGGAAGCTATACTCATGATATCATCAACAAATTCCTGAGACTGAAAAGATAGACATATTTATCAACTCTTTTGTTCTTGAAATGAATTATGCATTACATATGAAAACTCATGCTTTGTTCGATAAGTTGGTTGAAACATCTATTTGCATAGAGGATGTCCTTGTTCATAAGAGAGATATAACTCTTTAGTATAAGTCCTCTTCTGAAAACTAGTTTAACAAAGACAAAAGGAAATTATGGAGAAAAACTAAGGATGTCGTCAATGATGAAATCATGGCTTCAACTTCACAATCTACCACTACCAAAGAGGCAAAATTTAATCTATCTACTATTTTGAAGGCTAAAACTGATAAGTCTTGGGCTCCTAAGCCTAAAAGAAACTTCACTCCTCTTGAAGAATCATTTGAGAATGTTTTGATGACTCTTCTTACTAACAAGATCATTACTTTTCCTAATAATTTGAGACCTTATGATCCTGAAATCAAGCCTAAATGGTGGAAAGACAACCACTATTATGATTATCATCACAATAAAGGCCATAAAACCAATGAATGTGTGAAACTCAAAAATCTCATTTAGGATCTAATTGACAATGAGACTATCCTGGTTGAATCCCCACAAGAAAATAATGATCATAGGGATTTCAAGGAGCCTTTTCCTAAGTTTCAAAAGGGAGAATCTTCCAAGGAAAATAATAATAAAGTTTCTTACACTTATGCTAACAATGACAATGTGATCAACATCCTTGAATCTTCTGATCATGCTAAAGATAAAGCTAAAGTTGAATTTCCTATCATGGAAACCTTTCAAGCTCCATTAGGAGGAGATTCATCTTCCTCCTCTTCTTTTAAGAATATTTTAATCAACTCAAAATCCGGTTAACCAACTTCAGCACACTATGGCTCAAATCTCAATGCTTGAGCTGCTTGACATCTCTCCTATTCAAAAGAAGATTCTTAATCAAGCCCTTCTTACGAAAAATGTTACTAGGGATCTACACATTGACAAGTTCCACTCCATGGTCAAACACCTCACTTCACCTCCTTCTCTCACTTTCTCATAAAAAGATGACATCTCTGCCAATTAGCCTCATAATCAGCCCCTTCACATTGAATTCTCCATTTATCAATTTAGAGTTAAGCACATTTTGATAGATGGAGGTGCGGGCTTGAACATTTGTACTTTTAAACTGGTCAAATATTTTGGGTTTTTTGAACATGCTATCAATCCTAGATGAAAAATAAAAATTAAAGCATATGATGAAGAGGAACACTCTTCCAAAGGCATGGTAGTCCTACCAATCAAAGTGGGTCATTCAGTGGGATGTCCTCTGTCAAGTCCTAGATATTCCTTTGTCTTATAACATACTCTTGGGTCATCCTTAGATCCATACTATGCAAGCACTCCCTTCAACATACCATCACTACATCAAATTTCCTCATGATAGAATTGAGATCACTATTCCTGTAGACTCAATGTGTGCTCCTAACAATCCTAAATAGTTAGATCAAATAGTTCCTCACAACAAAGAAGGATCACCTCCCAAAATAGAATCTCCATCAAATCATGGAAAAAGAATACTTATCAGACCTATTGGCAGGGGAACCTATCACATGGACATCTTCCCTCCCTCTTCAAAATCATATAGTAAATCACCCCCCTCAACCTAAACACCTATTATTCATAAGGGTACCAGGATGATTAAAGATACAATTCCTCTAAAACTAGAAAGAGGTGAAAGTGTCACCTCACTCTTCAAGAAAAAAGATTCTAAAATATAGGATAAACATGTTGAAATCTCACCTCGAAAATATGGTATGGGCTATCATCTTATGCAAAAGATGGGACTTGATAGAAAGAGTTCTATTGGAAAAGGAAAAAGTCTCCTTGAACCTATACACACTAAATTCAGAGATCCTAAGGACAAAACTTATATTGGTTATCATGAACATAATCTTAACAAGCCTAGTATCAGTACCAATGCATATGAGAAGTCAAAAGATGAGGACAAAACAAAATTCAACCTATGAATTATGAAAGGCTCCTAGACATTTAGAATTCTAATCCAAATTATCAAGGAGAGCCTTACTTACCTACTCAAGTACCTTAAGGACATGACCCTGATCCTACCCAGGAAATTCTTATTTTAACTACTAAACATACTACTGATCCTGATTGGGGGCAACTAGCTGAAATCTCACACCTCTTAGATATGCCTCGAGGTATGCTCATTCTAGACTACTCCACTGCTCCTGCTATTGAGAAAGCTCCTACTACTAAGAATACTCCTCCTATGACAAATGACAGTGATGAAGAAAATCTACCTCCTACAATGTCTTTAACTAACTACATCGGACAGTATCACAACAATGATATAAACTCAAATGAATATGAGTGGGATTCTTTATCTGATGCTACTATAGATATACCAGTTGATGTCATACATATATATGCTCCTTCCACCAACTTTGAAAGAAGAGAAAGTTCTCACTCTCAAGATCCAAAAATTGATGACGATCCTTTCCATCCTTTTGTAGAAGTTAATCCTATGGTTCCTAGGCCATCTACTTCAAGAAATACTTCAATCGCTCCAACAAATCATGGGTACATAAGACCCCATCCTATCACAACTTCATGGAATATAGGAAGATCCTTGATTGAAATGGTTCCTATTCATACACTCTTACCACTTGATGAGGAGCCTAGCTCTTAGAATCGACCATCTCAGTTAGAATCACATAATACTCCTCTAAACTCATCTAACTCTTCTAGGAAAACTCATGATCGACAATATTCTATGGAAGATAACTTTCTTGATTTATCTGGTTCATTCATGAATGATGAGGATGCTACATGTATCTTTGCACTTGAGCATGTTAACCCCTTATATCCCTTCCTTCCTGACTTAAGTGGCTCACTCACTTATCATCCACCTCTCCACATAAACTAGTCATATCAGCCTCACTCATCCATAATTCCCAATTCTTTTGGAAGTAAATTAGATGTACAACATAAAAATCAAAATCCACTTACATCACAAGGTCACCATGTCCCATCTAATCAACATGTGACTACAAATCAAAAATCAATATTCAAAAGACCATAAAGGTCCTCAAAGAGAAAAATAAAATCAAAGAAAAAATGGATCTTGATATCCATCTTACAAGAATTGCAATCAAAAGCATCTTAAATAAAATAAAAATCAAAAGCTATGTGGATTCCCAAGCAAAAAGACTTGGATATAAAAGAAAAATTAAAGTTACCATCCAAGCTTCTAGATTCTCATAACTCACTCCATTCCACCATCCTTACCTCTCGTACTTCACATTCTTCACTCCATTTTGCCTTTCCTAAAAGTGCATATTGATATCTCCTCATTTGCTAATAACACGACTAGGAGAAATCTAGAACGTACTCTCCCTAAGCATTTAGAATGTGGGAAATCTAACAAAGGGTTAAGACACGTGGACATGAGGATTTTGGTGGGTCTCACTTAAATGATCATTCCTTGATTATGGACCTCTCGATAGTTGGACACTACTGGTTGGATCCTCTTATTACTACTACAACATCTGGTTATGATTCTGAAACTTCTCAGCTGACTACTACTACAAATGGCAGTGTTCTCAAAGAGCCTTTCAACACTTTTCCTCTACAGTGGTTTCGCAGCTAAGCTTTTACTCTGGTACAACAATTTATGATCTTGAAAAAATATCTAAAAAGCATATATAATTCTGAAAAAATCCTAAAAATTGTAAAATATCCTAAAAAAATAAAAAACTATCAAAAAGAGAAAAATATTCCAAGTGGTGAAAACCTGGCAACAAGTGTCTCTTGTAATCAATGCTCCATCTATCAACACGTAGCTAAAATCTTGTCTCCTTTTATCCATCTCACTTTTTGTCTCCCTTGTGCCGTCATGGGTTGGAACTTGTCTTATCTGTCGTCTGGGGGAAATTGTATGCTTATCTAAGCTGTTAGTGCTTTATCGCTTGGTCGAACTCTTGAGCTTAACTTGAGTCAGATTATCAGTCCTTCCCATTGGACAGTCTCTTGCTGACACTTCTTGGTGTTTCTCAACACCCCAATCCTTCATTATTTTTCAACACTACCAACCCAGGCTTCCTTGTGTTTCTTAACACATATTGGATCTTGCACTATGCACTACGCACTTTCACTTTGACATTACCACAAAGGTGTTTTCTTAACACCCAGTACCAACTTACATCTTAAAAAATTGAAAATGATTGAGCTATGCTGAACTATTTCCTTGTGTGTTATCTGTTATCATTGATTTTTTCTTGCTATGTCTTCTAAGGTCACTCGATGATGTCTACTTGACTAGAGATTCACTACTGGGGGCGTAAATTTTTTTTTCTTTGATTTATGTTAGTGGTGTAATTTCAATGATCCTATGTTGTCTAATAAATTGGGTGTCTGTGGTAAGAGTCTACATCATGATTGGAATGCCACACATACCTCGACCCTCTTTATTCAAAAACTTAGGTGAGGTTGGAGGGTAAAAGCACAATATGTTGTCACCCTTTTACAAAGAAAAATGCTAACAACACCAAACCTAAAAAACTTCAAGGGCATAAAAGTCACATTTTTGTTGAGAATTTGAAGATGTAAACTAATGAAATGTGTGAAATAGGATGAATTTTGTGACTATAATTTTTAAAAACTAATTTGAACAAAAATTAATATGTTTTAATAATTTTTGAGGTCTATTTTTCATATCCTAAAAAATACTGTAAATTAGAGAGTTTACTTCCTGTCAAATCATTATAAGTAAAACATTGTTTTTTCCTCTAATTTCAAAATATGTTTTAGATGACATGTATATCTGGTGCAGGAAAAAAGAAATAAGTGTTTTCAATTTATATTTTTCCCATTATAACTATTCAAAGTTGAACTTACTTGAAATCAACAGTTTTTGTCTCCCGTCACTTTTCCACTATCAAAACAATACCAAAAACCAAATAAATTACATATTTTGAGGAGGAATCTCTTCTCTAGTGTAGTATATAATTTTAAAAATTTTAGAGTTGATTTAGCATTTTTCTATATTTTCTGAATCAACATCTTCTCAAAGTTTAATATAAGTACATGTAGTTTTTAGAAAATTTCTTGAACATTTTGTAGTTGAAACAATATAAAATTTATATGTCCAGAATCGTAGTTCCGATATCTAGAAAAGGATACTTTTAGTTTTTTGACATTTTCTATTTTGAGCAGAGAAAGGAATAGCAGTAGTGAAAACTTCTGATTTGTTTTTGTGTTTTTGGAGGTTTGGCTACCAACATGGCTTGCCACCTAGGTAGAATCAACCGAGGCAAACTCGACCAAGTACCCTTAGTCCCTCAATGTACAAATGAGGGGCTTGGGGCTATTTTTCTCTATTTAAAATAGCATTTGGATTCGGTCGAGTCCTACTCAGCCGAGTACCACTTGAGTGAGTACCACTCGGCCCAATCAATGTGGCCATGTAGGTGCCATTCAGCATCATGTGGTACCTACGTGTACTCGACAATGTTGGACTTAGCTATGTATGGCTCAGCTGAGTTCAACTGGGCCGTGTTTTTCAAGTTAGCCTAAAAGGAAAAAAATTATTGTGCATTTACCCTATAATTATCTCCTTGTCTATTGCTTGCGCTATCTTACAATATTAACTTGGAAACCATGTTCAGGTCATCTTAGTTCTTGTACCTCGATGCTTATGTGTGTTTCCTACATCTCATCTAATAAGGTCATATTCATATTTTCATGGTTCCTCTCACACTAGTGAAGGTTGTATTGACATTCAATGTCCCAAACACTCAAATGATGAAAACTTATGGTCTATTGGATCAGTGACTCGACTACTCCAAAAGTATTAGGCTACATTCTTAAGCTGCATTTCATTCTAGGGTTGCGTTTAGCTTTGCATTTCTAGTTCCCTTGAACTATGCTTTCTTTTCATCTTTCCTTTCTCTCTGCCGAGGTATTTGACTGTAAATCCTTAATCTTGATCCTCTTTTCGAGATTAAAATTGAAATTCCAAATCTTGTAACATAGTTGATTGCTGACACTATCACTTCTCGCTTGCTTCTTCTTTCTTTTTGGACTTATGAGGCTTATCTTCCCCCCTTGTACCTCATTTCACTTTAGATCCTGAGGGGGCATGAAAATATAGAAAATATTTTCACCAATCAAATCTCCTTATCTGCAAATCTAGTAATCGAACCAAATCTTAAATTGATCAAGTCAATCAGGACTAAAAAATCATCGCTCAGGGCATCCTAGCTTCATTGCTTCATATTAAGTTGAGGTTCTCCACATCTCCTTTTTGAAAGAGTATTCTCATTGCTTCATATTAGTTCACTTAGACATGCTTCTTTTTTATCTCTTGAGGCATATCAGGTTTATCAGGACCCATATCAATTTGGTATTGTCTCTTAGATGATTATTTATCTCAATCTCCTTGGATAGATATTTAGTCTCATCACTTCATATCAGGCTGGATACTCTTGTCTTTCTCATCATTCTTTGTTCAATCAAATTTGGAGTCTGATCTGTATCACCTACTTTGACATCATCATTCTTTGACTCAATGTCTTCCTAGATCGCTCACACATTAGTCAAAAAGGGGTAAATGTAATCACCTAAAATTGGTCTAATAGAACTTGAGCCCCCCTGTTTTATCAAATCATCTCTTTTCTAAGAATCATTATGCAGAGTAACCCTTAAAATCCCCTTTGCATAATTAAATAAAAAATCTTATATCAAGCTTTTACTATGATCTAATTTCTAGAAGCTTGCATATTTATTTAATTGCTACAACATTGATTTTAATATAAAGCTCCTACACTTTTATTAAAAGAAAAAATTCACATGTGTGCATACTTAATCTTGATTAATTAGCAATTAAAAGAGATTTGTGCTTTCAAATGCTATTTTGTCTTATTCTACCTAACATTTCCCTTTTTCCTCTTAATCCTCACCACTCATTTCTACCTAACCTTGCATCTCATTTTGCCTCTTCATCTCAGCCACTCATTCTTTTTCCTCTTAATCTCCACCCTTCATTCTTGAGGCAATTAATTTAAAAGGAAGCTCTTCCCTTGCCGAATGGTCCTAATCTAGAAATCTTGTGTACAATCTTGATCATTGTTGAAATCTTAATATTATAATCTTGTTATCTTAAGCATCTTGCATTTTATCTTTCTTGCAATCTCCCATTTCTTAGCTTAGCTTCATTTCCATCTTAAATCTTGCATTGTTAATATATTTTCTTTCTTGCATTGTTCTTGCATAACTAGTTTATTTTATTCATCTTAGCTTAACCTCTCATTCTAGCTTGAATTCTTGCATTCTTAGCTTGATTCTTGCACTTTGAATCTTCCATTTTGGAGTAGTCAAGTCACTAATCCTTCATGCCAATTTGATGAGCAACTTGAGAAGGATTAAACTCCCTTCAAATAGGAAGCTATGATACACTTCTTGGGATATCCTCTTCCATGGATTTATCTCAAGAGTAATGGTTCATAGAAGTGTGTCACACTTTTGATCACACAAGTTCTAACTCTTTGTCCTTAGATCTTACCACATAGATTTGACCTACTGTATACTACTCTACTTCTGGTACTTCATCATATACTTGCATCAAATCCTTCAGTAATCATACAAAATTCAAAGGTGGCCAAGAATATTGAATTTAGTTTCTATTAATGACAACATATCATCCATTAACAATTAACTCTTCCCAACATGAAACTACTAAAAATTATAAATTTTCAGCACTATTCAGAAGTCTACCTTTCTACTCCGCTAACATGCATTGAATTCTCTCAAGAATTAACTCTGAAAATGTATTAGACACCTTTTTTTGGTAAAGGGAATTCATAAATATATACTAGGAAGAATGGCACACTAACAACCTATGATAGTTTTAATTTTATTTTGTAGGCTTTCAAAGTTATTGAAGAAATAAATGTTACTTTTATTATAATTTATTGATTGCCTGAGACTTTAGCATACTAATTAAGAAAGAATTTCTATTCTCTGGCTTCAACCAAAAAATTAGCACCAAAGAGGATGGTATCATCAATCAATTTCTTTAGGATGATTAGAGGCATAGTGGAAGTAGGCCAAACCCCTTGAATTTTACCTCCTTTAACTAATCTTAAGAAATTTATCCTCGTGACTTCAAAAGCATGATAAAAAGATAAGGGTATAGGGGGTACCCATGTCTAATGCTTCTAGTAGCTCCAAAGAATCCTCTTAGAACTCCATTGATCAAAATTGAATATTGAATAGTAGTTACAAATTCCCTTATCAACCTAATAATTTTGTTGTCAAAGCCCAATTTCTGTTGCACTCTAAATAGATTATTGAATCTATCATAGGACTTGGAGATATCAATCTTACAAAGCATTCTTGGTTGACAACACTTTTCTAGGGAATTGAGGACTTAGTGGGTTGTGATAATATCATCAAGTATCTATTTCCTAGACATGAATCCTTTCAAGTTGTGATTAATGAAACTATCCAACAAGGGTTTAATTTTTTTAACTAAGACTTTTAAAAATATTTTATACACCATATTGCAAAAGGCTTATTGGTCCAAAGTCAAAAAGTTTATGCGGTTCTCATATCTTAGGTACTAAAGTGATTAAAAGAGTTATTCAACTCTTTTAGGAACCTCTTAGTCCTAAAGAAGTCCCTAGTTATCACAACGATATTATAAATACGCTATATCCCAAAAGTCCTAGAAAAAAGCATGAGAGAATCCATCCAAATAGGGGCCTTATATGTGCTCATAAAGAAAACAACATTCTTTACCTCATCCTCCATCATAGGTGCCAAAACTTAAGCATTATCAAAAACATTAATAGCACTGGGAAGGTAGTCTAACAATTAATCTTCCATGAACTTATCAACACTATGATTCTTGACTTTAAAGATCTTGCAAAAATAATTTGATGGCATCAAATCCAATTGAAAATGTCCTCCTTAATTTCACAATTAGAATCATCCTTAAGGTTGAGTATAGTGTTTCTCTTTCTATGCTTGATGGAAAATCAATGAAAGAAGGATGAATTCCAATCTCCCTCTTTCAACCATTGGATCTTGGATTTTTATTTCTAGAATATTTCTTCGCTATAAATATTTTCCTTCCATTTGGTTCTTAGGGCTTCCTCTTCCTTGTGGGTTAATATTGAATGGTCACCTTTGATCATTCTATCATAAACCTCTATCAATCTCAAGCTGATTTCTTTTTTATTTTGCAAATAAATCCTGAAATGTGAAATTCTTCCAACCCTTCACATTCCTTGTAATATTGTTTATCTTTTTTCACAACTTTATAAATTGTATTTCTATGACTAGGGATACTCCACCAAACTTGAATACACTCATGAAACTTGCGATGTGATTTCCACATAATTTTATAAAAAAATGGGACATGTCCCCTCCTTTAGCTTGTCAATATAACCAAGGAGGATAACATTGTGATTAGACATTAGTCAGGGGAGTCCAGGTAGGGAAATATTGTACCCTATTCCCAATTAGAAAAACTCAAAAATTTGTCAAGATTAACTTGAATGAGGATGTTACCTTTCCTATTATTTGACCAGGTGAATAATTTCTCTGCTAGCTCAATGTGAACTAGACCATCATGAAATGATAGAGTTAGAAAAAATGACCATCTTTTTGAGTAATTAACTAAACATCCCAATTTTTCCAAGGGGAAAAGTGAGGAATTGAAGTCACCCATGACTAACCGATGTGAAGCATTATCTTGTTCAATAAGAGAAGAGATCTCCTCCCAAACCACCTTCTTGCTAAGATGGGATTTGGGGGCATAGAGGTTGACAAGAAATCAAGAATTCCCTTGGGAGGTAAATTTTATAGTAAGAAAACTAGGGCCAGAGGAGAGAAATTCACCATCTAATTTCAGTGGTTTCAGATTGTACATGGGGAATTGAAGTAACTCATGACTAACCAATGTGAAGCATTATCTTTTTCAATAAGAGAAGAGATCTCCTCCCAAACCACCTTCCTGCTAAGATGGGATTTGGGGGCATAGAGGATGACAAGAAATCAGGAATTCCCTTGGGAGGTAAATTTTATCGTAAGAAAACTAGGGCCAGAGGAGAGAAATTCACCATCTAATTTCAGTGGTTTCACATTGTAGGTATTCCTCTAGACACACCATTAGCTTCACTAATGTAAAAATGAGAACTCCATCATAGAACCCGGGCACAATTATGTTGAAGGAGGATTATGTCATTTTAACTTCCTGTAATAGGAGGACAACAAGTCTATTATCAAAAATACATTTTCTTTATACATCATTTTTCAGGAGGGGGAGTGGGGGGACATTTAAGCCCCTCATCTCTTATATTTGAATTAGCTAAGTCAAGGGTCCTTTACCTACCATTGGAAATTTCCCTTATGTTTGGAAAAATCCCTGGGATGGGTCCCCAGTCTTAAATTTTGCATGTTCATCCTTCATATTTTGTCTCTTTTCTATGTCATCCAACCTTCCTCACCCAATAAAATGCTCGTTCAGTCTCTTGATGAGGAGTCGGTTTTTTTTGAGGGGGGAGTGGCTATTGACCTTGTAAGAGGGCATTTTGGTAAACTTCCAACCCTACCATTGAGAAAACTAGGAGACTTGGGTTGGGGGTTTCCCATGACTAGATTTTAGTCTTTCAAGTTGTGGAGGTGGGGTCTCCTTCCTTAAACAAAGTTGTCTATTCTGAGGACTTAAGGGGTTTCCCTATCTACCCTAATTTCTTAGGGGTTTTCAACAATTTCAATAACACATTAGTGAATGGGTATTTTGTCACTTTCAATCTCTAAGCCATCCACTTCAGAGGGAGCTACAACTTGCATAGGGGAAGTGCAGTTTTTTTAGTTTAAGGGATCTCTTATCAGTGACTTTATAGTCAAAGATCACATGACCCATTTTGAGAAATCTTGACAAAAAAATGTCATATTTTCATAACCAAGGCCTATGTCCACTTAACCAATTTTAAATTTTAATGACCCTTACTATAAAGGCCACTAAAAACCCCCAAATCTGAACTGAGACAATTTGTCAAACACTTGGCATGCACTGAATTGTTTTGTTTGTAATGAGTGTTTCAATTTGATAGTTGTTTTGAGCATCAAGTACAATTGAGATAACAATACCAATATTGAAATGAATGCAATGAGCAACAATGAAACTCTAAGTATCAATGCAAAGACCCCAATGCCAATGTATCATGAATTACTCAAATTCTAATTGCAATGTTTAGAAGACTGATTTTCTATAAATGTATGACTGCTACAAACTTTTGAATTATGACATGAGGATGTATGAACTATCACACATAAACAATGAACTCTTACATGACCTTGCAATGCACAATCTCAGTCCAACTATAATATAGCAATGTCTGATTACAATTGACTGCTCATCCGAATGTATATATGACTGTTACAATGAACCAACAAAGCACTTCTTACTCCCATCAATACACTATCAATACTATGATATTTCAATGACAATAAATGACAACAGGACTGATTTAGACTGCTAAGAAAGGGACTATTTTGACCAAGTACTGGACTGTATTGACAATGTCTGAATACATGCAAAATTAAATAATTTCAAAACATCCAAACATGACATAAAAACCTGGAAATCACCCCTTAGTCTCTGATTGTGAATGCTGATGATAGCCAATGCAATGAAGATTGGAACTGACCCCAAATAGCCTCTCCTAACCTTATTGTACTATCCTCCTACTGCTACCATACCAAGGCCGTACAGTATGACACTGGTATAAAATAATGTGTAGGCCTTTGAGCCCCCAAAAAGGTACAAATAGGACCGCCAATGATGTATTAGTATTCCCTCAAAAGCATAAAAATTATCTCCAGCTGGTGTGTGAGATATGAGCAAAAATATAGGTCCAGGCCCTGATATGAACTTCTCTAAAAATGCACCACTATGATCTCCAAACTCAATCAAAATGATTCACCAATAAGATGATGAATCCCAAACCCTTATTGCATCAAATAAAATCTTTCAAATCGATCCTCAAATGAAATCCAACATGAATTTTTTGGGTCTGATTTTTTGGACTACTTTTTCGGACCTGCTTTTTCAGACTGCTTTTTCAGATTTGCTTTTTCGGATTACTTTTTATGACCTATTTTTTCAGATCTGCTTTTTCAAACTGCTTTTTTCGAACCTGCTTTTTCGGATCTACTTTTTCGCTCTTGCCACCAAAACTCAAACCCTCAAGTAAATCTGAGGATTCCAAATAAGCTTAACATGAAATGGCTGAGTATCATCTCCAATAATGCAACCCTTCAGAAGATATTTCACTCCCTCAGTTATGCTAATCTAGGGGAGTTATCATTCCCAAAAATTAAATGATATTTGCAGACCAAAAGACTACAAATTGCTTCACAATGGAAGAAGTAGAAGAAATCCCAAATCCAAGCATGTCCAAATGAAAGCCCAAGCCCTCTATTTATTCTTTTCCTTGAGAAGTTGCTAGAACTTCTAGAAACATCCAATTATAATGTACTTTATAATAAAATAACATTATAATAATAAAGTACATTTCTCAACTCAAAATTATAACAATGTAGGCCCAAATGTCTCATAACTGAATGTAGGCCCAACTACGACTGAACGTAGGCTCACTCTGGATGTAGGCTCCACTACAACTGCATGTAGGCCCAAACTGGATATAGGTTCTACCGAATGTAGGCTCTTTCAGCAATATGCAATCAAATGATCAACATAATGACCCTCTCTCCAAACCATTTTTCTATGAGAGTCGATGATAGGCAAATCTGTCATGCCAAACGATGTCAGCCAAAATGGGGACATGACAGTCTGCCCTTCCTGAAATTGCTTGTCCCCAAGCAATGGCTAAACAAATAATCAATCAATCCACCTAGATCCCAAATGTAGTCATGATCTAAACTGCTGTCAATCAATGCAAGCTCCTACAATATTCTCTGAAATATAATCAAGAGGAATCCATAATCAAATTGGAAAATACAACTCAACCAAATTCCAACATCACAACTGCCAGTGTCAGAAACCCACAAGAAACAAACCCTCGAAATATCAGAACCCAAGTAGAGAGGACAACTCAAACTGCCAACATAGTAAATATCACCAACACATCCCATTGGCCTATGTAGAGCGCACAATCTAACTCTACAAAAATGGTGAACACTCGCGAATGAAACTACGCTAAGTATGGAAAATCCACACACTGTACAACTCCTGAAGTGAAAACAACTCTGCAAATCACTGACCACTATCTCATACCCATAACTACCATGTACTGCTGATGGTGAATAATCATCACATGATAGATAGCAAGAACTAGAACCCAAACCAAACCTGACGGCCATCAACTCCTCAACACATGGATCACATGCAAATTGATAAACATACCTTGCAGTATAATGTTGATTAAAAGAACCAACCTCAGTCAATAGCTCACCATGCACAGGTAATACAACCCACTGTGACTGATCACCAACTAAGTCAGGAGATGACATAGCCAAAGGAGTAGAATCAATAACAACAACTGCTGAGGTATCACTCCCAAACTCCTTCTCTAAGTCATGTACTATCAAGATGTCAACCGAAGAACCTATCACCATGTCATGCTCATCACAACTCTCATCCCGTGGCATCAAACCATCCCATAACTGATGACAAGCACTAGGGACCAAACTATATCTACGTAACATCATCTCATCAACATGGTCATCAAAGGTAAACTAAGGAGCATACCTCACAATGTAATGCTGATAGAATGTGTCAATCTCAGTCAATGGCTCAGACTGCAATCCAGATGAAACTAACTACAATTGATCACTAACCAAACCGGAACTGACTACTACCTCCGAAGACATCGCCAAGGGAGTAGTATCACTAGTAGGAACCATGCCAACTTTCGGCTCACCAACATCACACATAATCTTTGATACATCACCAGTCTCCACACCATCAGTAGTAGAGACCACCACCATGTCAGACATACCACAATGCTCAGCTGCAGTACCCAACTCAACTGAACCTGCCTCCAGTGGAAATGAACCAAACATGCCAATACTAGTATCGAGGATAGATATATCGTCATCTCCACTGCCTCTATCAACCTCGACCATGGACATCCTTGGATCACCAGACACCACAGTCTGTGACTGTACAAAATCTGGTAAAGATTGAAGTCGCTCTAACTCCATGGTCACCTCAGCCAAATGAAACTGTGACTCCTTGAAAGCCAAGTGTGTACTCTCAAGAAACTCAGAAGTCACCTCGAGCTGCTGAGTAAGCTCACTCACCTCATCTTCCTTGACCAATAATGCATCATATGCTGTACTACCCCACTCCATAAGATAATCTCTGTCAGCTACCAACTGCATATAATCCTATCTCAGAATCTAGATAGCCTCCCATAAAGAGTGGATCTCTGTCAAGGAGAAATAATTGCCTCCCTGCTCATCACTAGTAGGAGAACCCCATCCATAAATTGCTAACAACTGACGAGCAGCATCAAAATGCTCGCAAGCAGTAGAAATGTCATGCTCACTAACTCTTAGCTGACTAGACACATGATGGCGCTGGCTGGTCAAACTCCTAGACTCTACCCCTGGTACACTATCCAAAGGAGTAACCTCAAAATAGCTATCATCTATAATACTACCATCTGAATTCTGCAGACCAGCTGCTGAACTCGTATCATCAAACTGAGTGACTGAAGCATCAACATAAACCTCCGTATCAAAGGAACCCACTGAAAAGACTAAGTCCTCAATACTATCAATATCATCCTCCTCTAACACACTATCCAAAGGAGTAGACTCAAAATCACTGATCTCTGGAGTACTACCATCCATATTCTGCGAATCAACTCCAAAGCTCACATCATCATATGGAGTATCAAAACTTGTAGCATCATTATCCAACTCCATCATAACAAATGAATCTGTCGAGGATGCTAAGTCCTTAGAATTGTCCATAGCATACTCCTGGATGTCATCAATACCCCTATGATCCTGGGACTCATCTGTAAATACTAACACCTCAGATGTACTTGAATCATCACAAACCCACTGCACCCTAAGTGGTCAAGTGGAAATGTACACAACTCCTAACATCGGTGTATAGAAACTAATACCAACATCTGATAAGCTGCGGGCACAAGAAAGGACAACACCATGCAATCTGCTAATCAAATCCATGATAGCACTCAAACAACTACTGCTACCAATAGGTGATAAAGATCTCCAGTCAACATAATCCCAAACACCAATATAACAATCCCGAATCCACATCCATAAACTAGAATCAGCTGGTAACTCAAGCAAACTCCTCACCTGAGTAATATGACTAATACCAACTAACTCCACATATATGTCTGATACTGTACTCATTACAATCTCTGAATCCAAAATGTGAAGGCTAGACATACTCATATCATCATCAACATGGGACCTAACTGTAAAAGAAAGCGGAGTCCCTGCCACAAGTGCTAACTCCTGAACTAAACTTGCTTCAAGACAAAGCTCATCCACATACCTGTCTGATACTGGCCCTGAATCCTAGATATGAATGAAAAGTGTACTCTCACAACTATCAGCAACCACATGTGATCAGCATGTTGTAGAAATCTGAGTATCGCGTGTGTAAGATGGATCTGAACTCAACTCTACAC
This sequence comes from Chamaecyparis obtusa, assembly GCA_027943335.1. Classification (NCBI taxonomy): domain Eukaryota; kingdom Viridiplantae; phylum Streptophyta; class Pinopsida; order Cupressales; family Cupressaceae; genus Chamaecyparis; species Chamaecyparis obtusa. Next base: position 314,209 of record BSBK01000191.1, on the reverse strand, counting down.
CATACCCATCCACATGTCTCTCTACGGCACTATTCCAATCAACTGTACTATCCTCAATCACTATAACATCATTAGGATCAATCGTAGCACAATCACTATCAGTGTAAATAACATAATCTGGTGTGCCTGTGATGTCTCCCTGTATCAAATTAGCATGTCTCTCTGAGTCCTGTAATGCCAATGGAGTACTCAATAAAGAGGCTCGAGTGTCCTCAAACTCTCGAGAAAGCCTGCCAACTTCCTCCTCCTTCCTCCTCCAGGCATCTAAATGGTCTCTGGCAAGGATAAGAAGATGGTCATGATCTAAAAGAAGATGTAAATAACTCATCTTCATCGCTCCCATTCCTTCCCTGATCGCTTGTAAGTCAACACAAGAAGACTCTGCCTGAACTCCCTTATGTCTATCCTGTAACTGAATCATTCAGATGTGATCCTCTATCATATCCTGCATCCTGTCATAATGAGATAATGTAGACACAACACTATCTTCATTTATCTTCAGTTGGCTTGACAAATCATGTGAAGTGCAACCAACCTCAACCTCATGTGACAAAGCATCCAACTGTGCCTGATACTCTCTATCAGCAAAGTCATGAATAGTCAATGTCTGCTCATCGCTGATATGTATCTCATCATCATGCACAACAACCTCCTCACAATCATCATCTGAATCCATTGTGCTGTAGTTACTATTCTGAGCACCTGTGACATCATCATCAGGCAACCTATATACAACTATCTCAACTTGAGTACCAAGTTGACAGTTACTATCAATCCACATAGTGTCCTTCACCACTTCCTCCTATGGTTGAGTAGAAACTGAAACATCTGTCGAAATACTAACTTGTTCCTCAAAATCCTCATGAAGGTTTTTGGTAACTATGTCAGCCGATCTTATGTTATCTCTCCTGTGAGAAGATCTGCCAAATAAAAAACTTGACAACTTATTTACCTTGGCTGGGTCGGACAGTATATCATTCATCACACGGTGGTGCTTATTCCACTGTTCAGACAAGTTCTGGTCTATTCTCTTAAGTTCATCTCGAATGTCTAAATAACCATCATTTCTACTATGTCTATTTGTTGCCCATGATCGTGTCCTTTGAAACCCTGTACTATTCTTGTCCATACTAAAATCAATCAAGTGCTGGTCACTCATGCAAAGATGGTTCTTACCCAATAGGATGGCAAGAAAACCACTCTGATACCACTGTAATGACCCTTACTATAAAGGCCACTAAAAACCCCCAAATCTGAACTGAGATAATTTGTCAAACACTTGGCGTGCACTGAATTGTTTTGTTTGTAATGAGTGTTTCAATTTGATAGTTGTTTTGAGCATCAAGTACAATTGAGATAACAATACCAATATTGAAATGAATGCAATGAGCAACAATGAAACTCTAAGTATCAATGCAAAGACCCCAATGCCAATGTATCATGAATTACTCAAATTTTGATTGTAATGTTTAGAAGACTAATTTTCTATAAATGTATGACTGCTACAAACTTTTGAATTATGACATGAGGATGTATGAACTATCACACATAAACAATGAACTCTTACATGACCTTGCAATGCACAATCTCAGTCCAACTATAATATAGCAATGTCTGATTACAATTGACTGCTCATCTGAATGTATATATGACTGTTACAATGAACCAACAAAGCACTTCTTACTCCCATCAATACACTATCAATACTATGATATTTCAATGACAATAAATGACAACAGGACTGATTTAGACTGCTAAGAAAGGGACTGTTTTGACCAAGTACTGGACTGTATTGACAATGTTTGAATACATGCAAAATTATACAATTTCTTGACATCCAAACATGACATAAAAACCTGGAAATCGCCCCTTAGTCTTTGATTGTGAATGCTGATGATAGCCAATGCAATGAAGACTGGAACCGACCCCAAACAGCCTCTCCTAACCTTGTTGTACTGTCCTCCTCCTGCTACCGTACCAGGGCCGCACAGTATGACACTAGTATAAAATAATGTGCAAGCCTTTGAGCCCCCAAAAAGGTACAAATAGGATAGCCAATGATGTATTAGTATTCCCTCAAAAGCATAAAAATTATCTCTAGCTGGTGTGTGAGATATGAGCAAAAATATAGGTCTAGGCCCTGATATGAACTTCTCTAAAAATGCACCACTATGATCTCCAAACTCAATCAAAATGATTCACCAATAAGATGATGAATCCCAAACCCTTATTCCATCAAATACAATCCTTCAAATCGATCCTCAGATGAAATCCAACATGAATTTTTCGGGTCTGCTTTTTCGGATTGCTTTTTCGGACCTGCTTTTTCGGACTGCTTTTTCGGATTTTCTTTTTCAGATTGCTTTTTCGGACCAGCTTTTTCAGATCTACTTTTTTGGACTGCTTTTTTCGAACCTGCTTTTCCGAATCTTCTTTTTCGCTCTTGCCACCAAAACTCAAACCCTCAAGTAAATCTGAGGATTCCAAATAAGCTCAACATGAAATGGCTGAGTACCATCTCCAATAATGCAACCCTTCAAAAGATATTTCACTCCCTCAGTTATGCTAATCTAGGGGAGTTATCATTCCCAAAGATTAAATGATATTTGCAGACCAAAAGACTACAAATTGCTTCACAATGGAAGAAGTAGAAGAAATCCCAAATCCAAGCATGTCCAAATGAAAGCCCAAGCCCTCTATTTATTCTTTTCCTTGAGAAGTTGCTAGAACTTCTAGAAACATCTAATTATAATGTACTTTATAATAAAATAACATTATAATAATAAAGTACATTTCTCAACTCAAAATTATAACAATGTAGGCCCAAATGTCTCATAACTGAATGTAGGCCCAACTACGACTGAACGTAGGCTCACTCTGGATGTAGGCTCCACTACAACTGCATGTAGGCCCAAACTGGATGTAGGCTCTACCGAATGTAGGTTCTGTCAGCAATATGCAATCAAATGATCAACATAATGACCCTCTCTCCAAACCATTTGCCTATGAGAGTCGATGATAAGCAAATCCGTCATGCCAAACGATGTCAGCCAAAATGGGGACATGACATAAATGTAGATTAATGAAATTGGGGAGAGTCTTATTGTCAACGACATTGATAGCAAAGAAGAAAAATAGTAACCTATATTTTTCCTTAGTCACATCATCGATGGAGACATAGTGGCTAAATGTACTTCCAATCTGATGGAATTTCTTCTCATCCGAGAACTCTGGCGGAGCACAAGCATTCAAACCCATACCAACATGGTCCTGCTCAAGTCTGATGCAAGACCATATCCCGATTTCCATCTACAAAGGGAAAGATAATGCTTTCCATAGATCCTAGACCCTAATAGAGTATCTATCATGTCAACCTCAATAGCAAAATTAAATAGGAACAAGGAACAAGGCACTTGGCATAGCATTGATTGAGACACTCCATTTGAGCTTTCATTTTTGAAATATCTATTTTCTCACCATATCAAGGTTTAGTCTAAAGCTGAAAAATTCACCCACTAAGGCATTGTTCACTGAGGAAATAATATGATCAATGACTAAGTTGGGAAGTTTACTAGGCATTCCCTCTATAGATTGTGAATATTTTGGAACAAACTCTTTATTTGCTTCCTTATGGTTTTTACCAACAAGGGCCTTTTTCCACCTATTGGATTGACCATCACTTTTCACTTTATCCTTTTCCAATTTATCAAAATCCACATCAAGAATGCTTGACTATGAGCATGGGATTAGATACCCCCTCTACGCATTTTTATTTCCCGTGATTGGGGACAGTCACACCAACTTGTTGTTCTATCGACATTATAAGTCCCCCATCTTCATTGGACAAAGCAGCTACAACTATAGGACATTCTCGAGACTAGGGGGCTTGGACCCCATTGCCATCATTGACCATGAATTGCAGGAGTTCAAAATTTAAACAAAGAAGTAGAGCGGAAAAAATTAAACATGTTAAATAGAGATACTACATTTAGTATTGTTGAGAATAATCATTTTATGAATTTTGAAGATTACCAATAGTAACAAATATGAGGTACTATTTTTGCATATTGAATTAGGGTGTTTAATGAGGATTTGATTACACAGTTTTCGAGTCAAGCTCATTGACACATGTTTCACAAGAAGTGGATATTAGTATTTTATGAGTATGAATAGTCCACTTATCACTCATTGTATCTAGATGATTCTCGCCAAGGTGAAGTCATCCATTGAAGATTTTTGAAATGGTGTATTAAGTCAAAGGAACCTAATTTTGCAAGAAACTCCTTGTTCAAGCATGCTTAATTTCGAGTAGTATTGACATGGCTGACCTTCAAGAAAACCTCAATACTTCTATATCTTGGAACATCACCTAGATACAATAAATGATATGTTAACCATGGATATTTAGAAAAGATAGATGATACAAAAAAATATTAAACAAACTAATGAAATTGATTCATATGAATTACTGTTCACGGAACAAAAGTCAATAAATTTGACTCAAAACTACAGAATTGAATTCTATGAAAGACCACAATTACAATTAATTTATGTTTATATTTTTACACTGATTTGACTTTGACGAGATTTTCAATAGATTTAATGTCTTTTCAGCCATACATTCAATATTTAGGATTCATAGTAGTATCAGCAAATAAGAAGTTGATATACAGTATCCACATCTGTTTATTCAAAATGGTCACGTATCAAAGAAGAAGAGAAAAGAGAAAGGAGCTCCTAAACTAGAGAGGAATTGAACGAGTGCAAAGATTACAGAAAATAGAAAATTATAGAATCGAAAGAATTCCCTAGTTGCGATTTGTCGAGTATCAAGTAGATGGGGAGTCTGGTGCGCATTCAGCGGGAAGGCCTTGTGGAAACCTGTTAATATCAGAACAGTAATCATAAATCATGTAATTCGTGCGCGCCCATTGAAGCTTCTGCTGCTGGCTCGAATCCAGTCCTTGTTCATTGTACCATGAATTCACAGAGCAATCAGAGGACGCACTGCACGCCTCTCCGCTGAAATTTTGGAATGATGCAACGAAGGGCGCTTTGCTCCAGTCGATCTTCACTGCACCTCCTCTCGTTGCCCAATTGTCTGCGTTCCACAGGCTTGAATATATTATCATTGACTGATTCTTCGGATATGCTACCCCCAAATTCTCCTTGTTCTTAAATACTCTCACCGGAGTTCCATCCACGGAAAATCTAGACAATAAGAGCTCGTCAAACATATATAGTTCAATTAAGGGAATCCATATTAATATTGCAGGACCAATTAAGGAGTTGAATTGAAGGATAAAATTACTTACAGAATTTGTTGGGGATTCCAGAGAACAGAGTAAGTGTGGAAGTCTGCAGTGGGATCAAACCAGAGGTAGAATTGTTGCTCGCGATTGCCTTGGCCTTGAGAGAAAACATTGGTGTGCATTATGTACGGATCTCCCGACAGATTTCCCAAGAATTCGAAGTCTACTTCATCGTGGGTATCCCCTTGAGACGACAGCTGCATAAAATGCATCCCCAAACATTGTTTATAACAGTCTAACTCATCGAACGTCTAATTTGACGATATAAGAGAGAGAAAGACTTACATAGTAAGCAGTTACAGTTCCTGCTGAGTCACCGGGCACCAATTTGATTTGCATGTCAATTTTCGCAAACAGATATTCATTCTTGGATTTGAACCCTGAACCTGTTTTAAGAGTAAGCTTAGACATACTGGTCGTTAAAAAAGTGGAATATGAAATGTATGGTATCCATATATTTACATACCTGAGGACTGATCGAGAGTAAGCTGCCATTGTTCACCGTTGCCAAGTATTTTAGCGTGATCATTACCCCAGTTGATGTCAAAATCGCTGTAAAAATTTGCAGAGGCGTGTTGGAAAATTGCTAAATGGGTAAAGACTAAACAGAACAAGAGCATCGCCATGGACAAAATACACGATTATTGGAGCTCTGAAATCGGGAAATCGTATAGGATTGTTTTGGAGAAGAAAATAAAAGGCAATGGAGAATACGAGGGAGAGTAAACATAAATAGGTATTAGGGATTTGTGAATAGAAAAAGTAAACTCCACAATCTTGTGAGAAGTCGCCCGGGTTACGCGTAATACAGCTGTTGAATAATATTCTTGTGGACAAAAGAGACGGCAAAGGAGTTTCCGCGTGACACTGCTGACGACACAATGAGCCTCCGGTATTAAGGTAACCACAAATTTCCACCTGCCACTATGTGGTCGAATTGGCAATTTAAAAATTATTTAGAATTATTCTCACTAGATTTTTTTGTCGTAAAGTTCGTTTATAAACGTTGAGGCTATATGTCTCTTCGAATGTGAAAGGGAAATAGGAAGCGATAGGGCTGCGACTATTCTTCATACAATTTTGTGTTATCCGGATTTACTTATTTTTATTATTAAGATATATTTAATAATTTGTTTTGTGTGGTTATTATGTAGTGATTTACTTTTATTCCTTTCTAATAAAATAGATTAAATATGTTTGAATAAGATGTTAAAAGAGACTATAAAGAAACTTCTAAATATTTATGATTATCATAAAAATAAGATAAAGAAGATTTGAAAAAGTTTCGTTCAACTTACCACCACTACTTTAAAAATCTATAACCCTAGAAAACTTAGTGAGAAAATACAATGGTCAAACTTCATAATGTTAGATAAGATGAAAAAACTAAGAAATCTAATCAATGTATAGATATCGCCTATTAAAAATAGTCTGTATTCCAAGAGCTTCTAGTACCCATTTAACAAGAGATGGTGTTGTTTGTGAAGCACCTCTTATGGGTTGGATCAAAATTAACACCAATGGGGCAGCCATGAGTAATTTGAAACTACTAATTGTGGAAGAGTAGTGGATGATCACAATGGTAGGTTTGTCTCAGTAACGACCCTTGCTTTGCGAAACCAAACAAAATTCTATGTCGAGGCAAAAGCATCCCTCATTGGTCTCCATATGGCACTTTCAAAGGGTTTTTGGAAGATGTGCCTTGAGAGTGACTTTCTCAACATTGTGAATTGCTTAACTAGAAAATAAAATCCTAGTTAGCTGATATATGGATTAATTCCCGATTTCTTAGGCATGATAAATACCCTTGAAGATTATTTGATCTCCCACATATATAGGAAGGGGAATCAAGTTTCCAACCACTTTACAAACCTAGGTGTTTATCAAAATAACATTTTTTGGTGGGAAGAAAATGATCGACTCCTCATAGACATTAAAGATCTCATTTTTAATGGCATCTACACTTGATGTGGTAGTCATATACTACTTCATGATGACTCACTATTTTTAATCAGTTGTAACTCATAGATTGAGTTGTCTAGAAGACATCATGTGATGAAGGGTGCTCCCCTTAGTACCACAAACACATAACAGAAATAGAGAAATAACAACAATAATATGCAAGAATAGAAAATTGGCTTCTTATTATCTCCACAAATGTGGAATTACAAACTTTCAGAATTACAATATGCAAAGCCACATGGGCATTCCCTTACAATATTCTGTAGGAAAAATCCTCGAATCAATACCCAGATCTACTACCCAGAACTGCCCTAGACAACACTACGGGCCTTCTTTATATAGGCAATTTCCACCGCTCGAGAAGGTTCAAGAAATTTAGCCCTTAGGGCCGACCAAACTTAGAATTATTTTATTTTACAATTTATTACATCAAAGTCAGCTCAAAATGAGTTTTGAAACCCAAACAGAAATTTTGAAGAAAATTATTTTTCGCCATTTCAGGTGACCCAACTTCCGAAGACCATAAGTCATCACCCGTTGACCTGATTGGGTATTATAACCCCATTCTGGAAATGCCACAAAGTGCTCTACAGGCTTGACCCATGCAAAGCACCTATCACCCAAATTTTCAACCTCATCCGGGGCCTCTAAAGCCTTCAAAATTGAGTTTGAAGTTTCTGTACCCTGCTGCCAATACCGAAAATCTTCAATATCTTCAAAACTACACCTGATCTAGCCATGAAACTTTGCTGGCAGGCTGATATGACTGAGATGAACCTCCATATGTAAAATTAGACATTCCGAGATCGTAAGACCAACTTACTAAAAATAGCAAGTTTCCATAAATAGCAACTCTGCACAAGATAACCCTTATTGAATACAAAAATAGAAATATTTTGGGTGATGCAAGATTGCTCTTACACCCAGGATGCTCCTACATCATCATGAGATGTAAATGCTTCATTTCAATTTGGGCTCTTTATGCAAGATTTATCTATCAATCATTGATTTTGGTCATTTCATTTTCATCTCCACACACTTTCCAGGAATTGTTTACCTTGCACCTCCCCTATTTTCACCATTGGATGGTTAATTGTGGTATCCTTGGTCTCTTTCTACAACAATATAATGGGTGGGAACAAGAATAGGACAGAGCCCAACTCCTACAAAAAGTGGAAAAATGACCCCATTGTGTGGGGTAACCTTTCAATCAAACGAATAACCCCCTATCTAGAAAAGTTTTGTGGACATTGTCATGTCACAAATTTGCATCCCCTATAATTTTCCATTTCATAATGTCCCTACTTTAGCCAAAGACATAAAAATTTGCATCACCCTTTGTGCCCACTGATGTAGCCCTATTATCATCCATTCATAATCTTGGTCACACGACTTGGACAACACAAGACACAGGCACACCGTAGAGAATCCTAGATAACGCAACTTGTCCATGAATTTACAGATGTGCAGACTGCCATTAGTGCATTACAAATTTTCATCTTGTAGTTGTAACACTCAATTCCACTACCCACCAATGCTAGGATTTAAATTCTTCCATGAAAATACTTTTGGACACCATTTGGTCTTCTTCATGATCTTGGCATTCTTTTGGGTCATTTTTCTCCATACAACTCATTCACGCTATTTTTAGGCTTGTCATTGTTCTTGGGCTCCCTATTGCATTGGCAAGACATAAGCTCTATCATCTGATTCACTTGGCTTCAACCTCATTGAGGGGAGTCTCTCCACTTCATCTCATTTGTGTTCTTGATAGCATATCATTTTATTGATATTTTTCTAGCATTGTTATTATATATCTTTCTATCCAATGTAGTTATCTATCACCTTTTTATCATGTGTATTCAACTACTGTGGAGGTGTAAAAACCAAGGTAAGGATCTAACTAAGGTAGACCTTCGAACAATTACCCCAAAACATTTCTTCATTTCCGTGTGTGCATGCTCATGAAGGAGTCATGTGTGAACTATCAACTTCATCAAGCATCAGCGACCATCAAATATAGCATAGAATCTACCCTTTTATTTTTATCTCATAGCTTAAATGTACTCATTTTTGTATCATATTATCACTTTTGGTTTCCTATCATTAGTTTATGTTTAGTTGTTCTAGTTAGCTTCTATTATTTTCCTTATTTTTTATTCCATCTTTTGTACTATGTCTGTATAGGAAGTATGCACGCATTGTACTAGTGTCATGTACCTGTGCTATCATCCTCAACTAGCATGTGCATCTTGAGTAGTGATCTTACAAAGTTCAATACTTTTTCTTTGTAGCGTTCTCTTTCATTTTCTATAGTTAAAATATCATTTCAAGTTGGTAGTTAGTACTTATTCCATTTCTGTTGCATTTACCATTCTAGTTGTCTTAATTATTTTAATTTATTTGTATTTAGTACTTTAGTTCATTAGAATATTCTTTACCACTTAGTGCCTTAATCCCCTATCTCATCAAAGTGCTAGTGGGAGTGGGGTGTTGCAAGGGATGGTTCATCCCTCAAGGTTTCAATGGATATTGAGTTGGTAAAAAATTCCTTCTCCATATTTTGGTGAACTCAACATGAACTAGGGATTCCTATATCAAACCTTCCCTTTCCTAAGTGGTAGTCCCTTCATAGAGATGGTGAATATCACTCCAATTTTGCCACCCGCTTAGATGGTTCTTGAGATAAACATTACTCTTACCCCTCTAGATGAATTGTGCAGTGCAAGGCCATCTCCCCTTTATGTCCCATCATTAATCAATTTTGTCATTGTTAGGGGCATCTTAGTTGACACTGCATGGTAGGCTAATGTTATCACTAAGGAGGTCCTCTTCATTAATGACTTGAACCATGGAAAATATGACCTATGTGTTGCCACCATCAAAACATATGATGGGCTATTCCTTCCTCCTTTGGGGTCCACCACCTTAACTATCTAGGTAGCACCCAAGGTGGTCCTTCAACATTCATCATGATCCCCAAGTCGGACCTCTTCCAAGTTAAACTAGCTATTACCTGATTGACCTCTATGGGAGTCATCCCATTGACTGTGTCCCATGGAGGCTTCTCTCTTGATCAATTCTAACATACTCCAATGCAACCCTTTCATCCCCGAGAGGATGTAACATTCCTCACCTATCCAAAATACAAATTTAGGGAACTAAACTCTAAATTAGTAGCATCTTTTCTTTCTCCTCTCGCCTAGTCATCTCATGAGGCCCGATGTGCTTCACCCTTTTCTATTATTAGAAATATATGATTATTTCCATTGATGGAAAACATAGTGTTCCTAGTGTTCTAAAGGATTTTGAGTTTTTGTTTCCTCAAGCTTTGTGGTCTGGAATCTTTCTATTCTTGTTGATGTGAGTTTGTGTGTTGAGCCTACAATATAATAGAAGACAAGTATATTTTTAGTGCTAATCTACAAAATAGTGGAAGTCAGGTATGTGTCTTGTATGGGTTTAGAAATGTGGAAGGCAATTATGTGTCATCTATGGTTTCAGAACAATGGAAGGCAAGTATGTATCCTATGATCATGTGAATATGGTCTTTCACATTGCCTTTACATTATACTCCTATATCCAAAAGTTTGTTTAGTCTAGATCTTTATTGTTTTGTAGTGGCATTATGTTGTAGAGTAGATAATAGTTTTATAGTTGGAGTTATTTGTCTTTCTAGAGTTATTTTTGTTCCAGAAATCAGGGTTGAAGATTTACTACTACTCATATATATATGGTTTCAAGTTTTGGTCTTGGTTGTGGCATTCTTTGGTTATCAAGAATGTGTTCTCGGTGTTCTAAAAGCTGTGGCATTCAGTGTTACAGTTCTTTCTAGTTACTGTTCTAGCCGACAAATATGTTGTAGAAACTTCTAATGTGGCATGTTGACATGAATTTCAATATGGCATGTGGATCTCTTCATAGCGCGTGGAGGTATGGCTATAGATGGAAATTTGATAGTTTTCTTCCACACATTTGAATTATCTTTATTAGTTATTCCAAAGGTTGCGGATATTGCATTGGACAATGTGTAGAATGTTCTTGGTTTTTCTTTCTCCTTGGATGTATCATGCTTTTGGATTTATGTCTGGATGTTAAATTTATTGATTGTTGAATTATTAAATTTAGGTTAGGTTCTTATACTTAATGTTGATATCTTATTTGGATGGGTTCATGCTATAAGGGTCTTATTTGCATTTTTCTATTACCTTGGTTGACATGAAACTTATTTGTACTATCTTTTGGTTTGGCCAACCTTGTTGCAATCTCCTATGATCTATCATGCATATAAGGATTGTTGGTGCTTTGGAAAAATGTAAGTAAGGTGTGAATCAAGTGAAGTGTGCAAACCAGTTCAACAATAAGCAGAGTAGAGTTCAGTGACAGTGGCACAGATGGAAAGGAACTAATAGTTTTCTTCTAGTGTGGAAAGTGATATGCAAATAAATCACACTATTAGGAGAATATATCTTTATCTGCTTTGAAGAAGGGTAAGTACTTTTAGACATTTAATGTTAGGTACTTGATTTTGTTATTGTATCTTTCTAATTTGGTAGTGAGCCTCTGTATGGAATTCCAGAGTAGTGAGTGCCCATTTGTATTATAAGGCAGTGATCCTTCTTATCTACATTCATTGTTACAAGGTAGTGAGCCTTCGTATTCTAATTCATATTCATTTTTATATTGGAAATAAGCCTTTGGTTGATAATCTTGAGTAGTGAGCTCCTAATATTTTGTAATTAGATTATATACTTTAGCGAATTATCTTTGTAGATAATTTCTCGCCACAGTTTTCCCTAGTTTGGATTTTCCATATGTAAATCTTGGCATTCTTATGTTGTTGGTTTTGTTATTTACTTACATATTTTTTTAGTTGGTGATAACTGAAGTTAATTGTTGGAGTTTTTTTTCTGCTTATTCACCCCCGCTCCCTCTTAGCATCTAGAGTGTGTCTATCAATTAGTATCAGAGAAAGGTTCCTCTAGAAGAAGATTAACTACTTGGAGCAGATTTGGGATGGTGCAAAATATACACTTTCAGGCACTGATATTTGATGGCACAAACTTTCCCTATTGGAAGGACAAGATGGAACCCTATCTTGAAACATTATAAAATCACATTTAGGAGGTAATTCAGACTAGATTTTATCCTCCTTTTGGTAGGCATTTGACTATTGAAGAAGAAAGACAAAATGAAAAAATATATTTAAGAAAGAGCAATTATTTTTAGTAGTCTATGTGATACAACTTTTGTAAAAGTGAAAGGTTTCAAAGGTACAAAAGAGATTTGGGATAAGACAGTTCTTAAGTATGAAGGATACTTGAAGTAAAAAAAGTCAAGATTGATGAATCTCAAACAGAAGTACGAAGTTTCAAGAAAACTAGAAGATGAGACTATCAAAAGCTACATTTACATATTTACCAATGTTGCTGATGGAATTAGAGCTGCTAGTGGACATCTAGAAGGCATAGATTTTATACACAAGATCCTATTAACCCTATTAAAAGATTTCATACCAATAGAATTTTCAATTGGGGAGAGTAATGATCTATGTCAATATTCCATTGATCAGGTCATTGAGTCACTATCTCCATTTGAGTTTGCAGAGGTTGAAAGAGAAAAGAGAGAGATTGCATTTAGAGTTGTTGAAGATGCTGAGCTGGAGACATGTAAGATGTCGAAGGATGCTAAACCATATATTTTAAGAAGATTCAAGAGTGGTACTAGTAGATACAAAGGTAATTTACCTCTTAAGTGTTTTAGTTCTGTAAGGATATGACATTTTTCTAATGATTGCAAGTATAAGTATTATCACAGTGATTCAGAAGATGAAGATAGAAAAGTGTAAAGTGATAAAATGTGGATGGGGTCCTAGAACAATTATTTGCACATAAAAGAGACCCCAAAGCCAATATTTTACACTTACATGAAATTGTATTGATATGAAAAGTAAATGTAGATGACTAATGTTGAAATTAAGAAATAAAGGTACTTACCTCTGAAAAAGAATCGGCTGAAAACCCTATCAACCGAACCCAAAAACTGTTGATTTTCACATGGTTGAACCAAAATTGTGAGATCTACAAAACCCATAAATCATTTTCTGAGATGAGATCAAGTCGACTTTGACCCTCATAAAAGGTCAAGGATGACCTTAGGATTTTGAAGGTCAACTATTTTACCACTATTTATTTAAAATATTTTATTATTACTATTGTCATAGACACTTTGTTATTATGAGTATTTTAAAATAATACCATAAAATTATTTATTATTTATTGATATTAGAATCACATGATTTAATCACATGCCAACTCATTCCTAACGAGATATGCTAGTATAATAGTAGCTACTAGTAAAGATAAATTACTAAATCATACCTTCAAATAAACAATGACTCACATCAATAATCTACTAACAAAGTTGAGCATACCATGAAGTAAAAACTACCATACTCAAAACCTCATTCTCAATGAATACAAAAGACAAGAAACTAGCTACAAGATCCACAAAACTAGTAAACTAAGAGATCACATAATACATCCACACAAGGGACTGACTCAGCACTTCCCACCTAAGGATAAAAGGATCAAAGGTTAAGTTTCTTCCTGTAGAACCTAGTGATATCTCTGTAACAACAACAACGATCGAGGATTTTGAGGGATCACTCAGACCTGTGAAGCCAGGTGGAGATGATACCCAATACCTACAATCCTACATCACCAAGAAGAGATACGTACATATGGATATACAAATCAGATATATACAAGCAGATGACCAGGATCGATACATCATGTGGACCTCAACTAAGTGAGTAACTACAACTTTGTCCTGAGTCATGAAAACTCATCAGACACATATCCATGAAACATAAAACATCATGATAATGGTTAGATTCAAATCCTTGGGTTAGATCCATAAAAAATATAAAAATAGATGGTTTTCTAATCTCATAAACATATAAATGATAACCATAAATGAGCATATCCATCATATCATCATCCATAAAACATAAATGTAAATGTATAGTTCTAACCATCATAATAGAATGTCCAAGTCAAAAAGTCCAAGTATCACCATAGGAGAGGTATTACACACAAGGATATAATAAAAAAATATGACATATTTTCTCACTTTGTAAGTAAATATATCAGTTGTTATCAAAAAACCTCATACTTATTTATATCCTTTACTATATTTTGTGATCCTATCAAATCATAGAAGCATTTTATTTAGTTCCTTGAACCAATAGCAACAATGAAATGACATACAACCTAAAAGACCATTGACGCCCCTAAGCATTATCATGTGGTTAGACTCATTAGGAGGTTGGAGTTGCATGGAAGAACTAACACCTCTTAAGATGACCTTAGGTTCTTTATCAAAATTTGAATCATAGTCGGGTCCATTATGTCTCACCATGTTAACACTTTCATCCATTGTCTCAAGAATGTTGATGACATTATTATTGTTGGTGTAAGCATAATTGATCTTATCTCCCTCATATTTCTTGGATGTTGATGCCTCTCCTTTATCATACTTAGGAAGTGGCTCCTTAAAAGCTTTGTGGTTAGAATTCATAACAAGACCATCCACACCACCTTTCCAATTCTCAATGAGATCTTGAATGACATGCTTTATCCTTATGTAGTTGTAATTCTTATGCCCTTTTTTCTTATGATATTCACAATAATGAATATCATTCCACCATTTAGGTTTCACCTCAAGTTCATAAGTCTTATCATATTTTGGCAATGTCATAATCTTGTTGGAGAGAAATATCTTAAGTATCACATCATATGAGTCTCCCAAAGGTGTAAAATCTCTCTTAGGCTTAGGTTTCCATGGAGGTCTAGCCTTGTTAGAGTCATTAGACTTTGTAGCCTCTTGTTGTTGAGTTGTTAAGATATCACTAGCCAGGTTAAAGATGAGATCCTTAGGCTTAGGCTCATCAACAATGCCATCGTTAACCATATGTTTGTTCTTGTTCCAAGGATAACTCTTATCTTTGTTGTGTCCATTACCAGTGTTGGATTTCTCTTTTCTCAAAATGATTTCACCCTTTTTGACTAAGACATCTTCTATGCAAAAGGCACTTTCAATCATGACATTAAAAGTGAAGAAGACTTTCTTTCTAAGGTCATAGTGCAATTCAAGAATTAGATTATTGACAAAGATGTCAATCTTTTCATTTCTAGGAAGTTTCCATGGATATCTTGAGTGCAACTTTCTCCATCTTTGCAAAAATGTCACAAAGGATTCGCCTTGTCTTTTCTTGATATTGCATAAGTAAAGCATAGTCACTAGATGTTGAATATTATAAAAATATTGTTGTATAAATTTCTCCACTAATTCATGAAAAGATATAAGTGGAGGTGTAATCTTTGTAAACCATTCCATTTCTTGGCCACTTAGACTCCTAGGAAAGATTCACACAAGATAAGTGTCATTATGCATGAAATCCATACTTAGAGCATAAAATTGTTTGACATGATCATGTGGATCCCCTTTTTCATCATATTTGTCATATTTAGGCATCTCAATATCTCTTAGAAAATGCATCATGTATAAATTATTGTCAAAAGGTAATACACATATAGATTCCACAGAAAATGATGATTTAGGTTTCTATGTTTCCTTTCTCAAGCTTGACATTTCACTTTTCAATTTTTGTATTTCTTTCATGGCAACTTCTAAAGCTGAGGTTTCTCTTTTTTGAAACAATCCATTAACATCAAAGTCATGTGGAAGCTTCAATCCTTTAGAAGCTAGGTGTAAAAAGTATTGGTCACCATTTTGTTCCAATGTCTTCAACATAAGCCTTTGGTAATGGTCATCTTGTTGAAAATTCAGGAGCTCTTCTTCAGTAATTTCCTAATTCGTATTATTACCGTTTCCTATTCTAGAATATGAAGATCTCAGAGGTGAATCATATCCATTGTGTTGAGATATTGGAGGAGATATTGGTGGTGAATTATTTCCATTATTCCCACTATTCCTATAGAAATTGTTATTAAATTTTTGAGCTAATTGGGTTGCTTGTTCTTCCATGTAAGCTTTTCTTTCCAATTCAATTTGTCTTAATCTTTCATTTTTCTTGGAAAGATCATTGAATCACTTTTTATGCTCTTCTCTAGACATGGTGAAAGATAATATTTTCAGATTTTGATGAGACAATAGGTGTCTCACAGGTGCTATCAAAACTACTTCCAAAAGGATTAAACCAATTTTTGGTATTCTCCTCTTCTATGTCAAAGATATCTTGAGGGTCTTTGTCTTGATGACGTTGACACCTAGTGGGAAAGGGTAATTCATCGAAGCTGATTGGTGGTTGTTTTCCTTGATCAATTTGGTATCTAGTTTCTACTGGCATGAATGAGAGTGTAAGGAGACAAATAAGATGACACTGGACAACTTGATGTCCACTCTAGAAAAGCAAAGTGTTCACTTGTCCAAAAGCAAGAAAATAAATAAAAGAGAGAGAATAATATGACTTGTCACAAAGTGGCCAAGCTGCGGTTAAGATCTCTAAGTACAAAACTTGTGACTCGAGTCAAAAGATAAAGTCAAAGCCAAGATAAAATAACCTAGAGAGATTGGAAAAATGAAAAATTCTACTAGTCAGAAATATAACCAAGAGATCTAAGTAATTTGTTTTAGCTAAAACAAATCAGATCCTATCAATTTCAGACTAAGAGACCAAAAAGAGGAAAATGCAAGCTCCCTAAACCAACCAAGAGAAAATTTGGACCAAGTCCACTCAGATTAGAATATGGGCGATAGACCTCAAATAACCAAATGACACTTAAATAGGAGATAAAATCCGTATGATAGACCACAATAAAGAAAAACAACACTTTAAGACAAGGAGATATACTATAGATAGGTGGGATGATATACCCCAGTACAATGGGGTGACACTTCTCTAAACTGCAGATGACACTTTGAAATGTCGCATGATATTTCTCACTGAAGTAGGTGAAATTTAATTAGTAAACAACAAAGGACTAGTTTTAACTTAAAATCTTTGTTCCAGATGGCTGTTTCGACTAATCTGGCAAAGAGACAATATGTAACAACAAGTTTAACATAATTTTGAAGTTTTCAAAGAAATTGTGGCACATAGAGTAGTCTTCAAACAATCAAGCAAGGGATAAATTGTTACAAGTAGTGGTTGTCATTGCACCAAAAGATTGACCTGTTATTGCCTGATACAACCACTAGACTTATAGAAGACACAAGAGGAGGTTAAGCCATGTCACAAATCCCGAGGGGAGCACTGATCATTTTTCCAAAAATTTCCCCCTCAATGTTACTTGAGGGGATTCAAAGTTGTGACCAAACTCTCATACCACTTGTTACAAGTAGTGGTTACCGTTGCACCAAAAGTTTGACATGTTAATGCTCGATACAACCACTAGACTTATAGAAGACACAAGAGGTGATTAAGCCATGTTAAGAATCCCGAGGGGAGCGCTAACCATTTTGCCAACACAAATAAACCTTGCACGATAAAAACATTTGTGAGGTCTCAAATGAAAGCTCCATGAATAGTACCGTAATGTGTATGTTCAAATTATTTCCATAGGTCTTGCACAAAATGAGAACACATCAAGAAAGTTCTACCTAAGATCAAGAGGGAATTGGTTCAACCTTTTCCCACAAATTAATGTTCTTAGCCCAACGGTTAAGTGGTTGAATGGATTTTCCAAGGACTATGAAAATTATGAATCAATTGGAAGAGAACAATGCTTGAATCACACGTCTTTCCATTTTTCCATATTCAAGCTTTGCATCCAAGGGAACACATATGGTGAGTGTCTTAGGGTGATCTGGGTAAATCCACTTAGATCAATCCTTGCACAAAGGAAGTCACATGGCCAAAATGGTTAGCCTCTAAGTCCTAAGGTTCTTAATAAGAGTCTTCGTTCATGACTACCCCTTGTAATTTCGCAAGCAAAATTAAGGCCTATAGCCCTACAAGCACCCAAAATGCATAGTCTCACAAGAAATATTTAGACCTCTCGGCCCTACAAAAAGTGAATGTACTCCCTTTGTAATCTTGTAAACAAGATTTGGACAAAGAAGGCCCTAAAAGCTCCCAATCAAGTGTAGTCTTGCTTAGAAATATTTAGGCAACTAGGCCCTACACATGAAGAAGCATTAGAAGTAGAAATAGCCAAGTCTCCCCTCTCTTTGGATTGAAGGAAATATTTGATTATAGTGGGATGGAGCAGCCAGGTTTGCTTGTTCTTCACTTGGGTCATTCCCAAAAGATTGCTCTCTTGGCAGGCCCTCTAAAGGTAATTGCAAGAAAAGAAATGGATAACTAATGGAGGTCTAGATTTCTGATTTTCACATGAGGAAAAGAGCATACTCTCCTACTCCATAGCTTCTCCCAAATACATCAAGCACATGTTCATTTACCAAAAGAAAACTAATTAAGCTAGGTGCCTAGAAAATCAAGTATATCCAAGCACAATGTTTATTTGTATCTTCCAAGGAAACCTACAAAACCACAAGTTAGGGTACAAAATATTATGCAAATCAAATCAACAACCCCACAAAACAACTTGTTAAGTTCTATTAGAAAATCATAAAACCCAAAAATGCAAGAAAATGCAAGCAAACACAGCTAAGACTCAGACCGTGTCAGCAAATAAATATGGGAGAAACTTCACAGTCTGCCAGGAAAATTGTATGATAGACTTCTCTGAGGAAAGAGATATTTCATAACAATACGACAGACTATAAAGAAGTTATGCAATATTTTTCCATAAGGGAGACAATATTTCTCTGTGTAACTGAACGATATTCCAATAAGTAAGAAGTTTCTCCTGAAAGTATTAAGAAATATCATCCTAGTATATGTTGGAATGTCGTACAACTTTCTATGCTGCAAAATAAAATTGATGAACCCACGATAATAAAAATCTGAAAATGCAAGAAATGAAGCTAAATTTCAGAAACCATCCCCACGGTGGGTGCCAAAAATGTGTGATCAAAAGTATGACACACTTCTATAAACCATTGTACTTGAGAGAATCTATGAGAGAGGAAATATGAAGAGGTCTCTTATAGCTTCCTATATATGACATGCAAGAATGTACGCATTATGGATAATGGCTCTCAAATGAACCTCAATAAGAAACCCTTGCAATGTGCACCATAGAATGGAAGATTCAAAATGATAATGCAATAATGACAGATCTATGTGAAATGTAAGAGATAAACTAGAATGCAAATGCAAGAACAAGAAAGAAAAGCTAATCTAACATGATTACAATACCTCCTAGTTAAGCTATGTGGTTTGAGATAAATGCAATAAAGAAATGCTAATCTAAGAATGCAAGAGAATGCTCTAAGAATGCAAGAATGCCACAAATTGTAAGATCAAGATTAGCCAAGAATGAGAATAGAGTCTCCTTTTAAAGAACAATGGAGGGTGGAGATTAAGAGGCAAAATCCAAGTGTGGAGAATAATCCCTATTTTGACTTTAGGGCACAATATTCTCAAGAGGAAAAGTCAAATGGATGAGAATGGCTAGGTAGAAATGAGTGGTGGGGATTAAGAGGCAAAAGAGATTCAACTTTTTTCTTTTTTTTTCTAAATTAGGAAATTCATTTTTCATGTGCACACATAGGATATAGTAAATTTTATTTAATTAAAAGGGGACATGTTCTTTTAATTAAACATAACTTAGGATAAAGTGGTCAAACTTTAGGATATCATTGAATAAATGGTAAAGTTATGATTTGATCTAGAGGTAAGGGATTAAATCAATATGCAAAATTGATTAAGCATAAGATAAAGTCTAGTATTTAAATTTTGATGTTAGAGTGGAGCTCAAGGTTTATTAGACCATTTTTGCATGATTACATTGGTTACTTGAGTTTGTTACTATATCTTTCTAGTTTAGCAATGAGCCTATGTATGGAAGTCCATATCATTGAACTCTTATTCGTAATGTAAGGTAGTGGGCCTTCATATTTTTATTCATATATATTATTGTATTGGTAATTAGCCTTTGGTTGACAATCTAGAGCAGTGAGCTCCTATTATTTTGTAATTGGATTATAAAATTTAGTGAATTATCCTTGTGGAAAAGTGCTCACCATGGTTTTTCTAGTTTGGGTTTTGCATGTATAAATCTTGATTTTCTTATGTTCTTGGTTCTGTTCTTTACTTGCATATTTTTTCAATTGGTGATTATTGAAGTTAATTGCTGGAAAAAAATTTTATGATGATTCACCGCCTCCTCAACATCCAAAATATTTCTATCATCTTCAGTGGGGACTCTAGGAAAGCGCATGCCCCCATGGGAAGCCCCTTCCCTTGTTCTAGGTCTCATAGCCTCCAATGGTGTCTTATATTTTTGCATGTGGACCTAGTGTGAAAAAGGGAAAGGAACCTACATTGTCAAAATCTAAGGTGCATATTCCCTTTCCTATCCCCATCCTCATAAAAATTCCTCACCTTTCATTTATGGTAAGCATAATAAGTCTCCCAAGATCACATAGTCTCCCTTGACACCTACTCCTTATCCTCTGAGAGTGTCCTTTGATCCTCCCACCACCCATAAGATGAAGAGAGGAAAGGAACTCATGACTAATCTAGTAGTGGGCCTATGTCAACAACACCTCCTACTGCATCAATGGGGCAATATTCTTTGTCGAAAATGACATCGATGACCGATCGCATGGTGTAGGATGCTCTGGTACCCTCATAGGCTTCTCAACCTAGTCTACATCTACGTCAGAAGAAAATTTGATTAAGGTGTAATCATTTTAAATAGGAGAGGTACTTGACACTTGAGGCCACCAACAGGTCAAAGAGTGTGTCTTGTGATCTTGTGTCTTCTACTTTTTCTTTCGTTCCTATGCCTACTCCTACCTCTGTTGTAGTTGTGCCATCTTTTCGTCATGTAATCTCATTTATTTTGCTTCCTCCTCCACTGGGAGTGATCATTGGGCCCCATGCCAAGAGGGTCCAAGTCTTCATCTCTCCCTCACAAGAGCCCCCACTTATCACCACATTGCTTGATGTTCTGCCATTTCTCATTCTAGTGAATATGTTGTGTACCCAGGTGGTATCTAACATAGTAATGTCCACACAACCTATGCCAAACCCATCTCGAGATCACTATGGTAGCTTTCTTGATATCTTTGAGGATGTTGCATGGACTAGAAGGCCTCACCTCCATCCTTCAAGTGAAAATATGAGTAGGGCCCTATCCTAGAGTTTTACCATCATAAATTTTCTCTAGAAAATCATTTCATCTTAGTCTAATAAGTCAACAAAGATTTAGCTTCTCTCAAGTTTTTTTTTGCCTCTTTTGTATATGTCAACAAGGTGACTTCTTCATCAACACCTCAACATGGTTCCCTAGCAAGATATGAAGCTTTCTTTTTTGATGCATCAGAGGACATTCTAATGTTGGTGGTAATCTTTATACAATCACCCTCACTCCTCTGAGTAGAGTTCTTGGTTGAAAATGTTGAGGTCACTTCATCTTTGGATCTAGCTACTAGCATGGCGCTTGGGGATGCCATCACGGTCATTCGATTATAATCTCAACCACCCTCCCCATATTATCAAGATTGGAAGGATGATGATCTATTGGTGAGAGACCTATGAAGGTAGCACTCACTTTTATATCTTTAGATTAGAGCATGTTTTCTTATGTTCCCCAATGCTTGTCTTTCAATGTTGTTCCTTCTTGGAGAACCCTTGTACTTTGTAGGTACTTGCAAATAGGAGGTTATCAATCGCGAACCTTTTCCTACATGTTATCATTTTCTTTTATTTGTTGTATCTTGATTTTTTTAATTTGGAGATGACAGAAACTGTTTGGGGACATTTAGGGTCCTCTTCCATGTTGACCCAAAAAAATTGTTTTCCTTTATCTTCATGTGCTATTCTTAAGATCCAAGCCATGGTTGACAGTGATGAGATATCCCATGAGAACATGTATATTACTCATTTTGGTACAAGAGGACTTATTCAAAATGATTTTAGTCTCTCTCTCTTTTAAACACATGAGAAAATCCAAGAAAATATACCACTTAGAAATTGTATGGATGTTTACTAATTTTCATGTCACTATTCTTTGATGACATTTGCAAACAAATTATTCATTCACTATATCTTCATGTGCCATTTGCAAACTTTATTATAACAATATAAATCATAGACAAAGGAAAAGGTTTCTCTTTGATACCATATGAAGATCAAACGTCAAATGTTTCATGTATTATTGATCCAAATGATATGCCTTTAAATAGGCAATACAAAAAAAGTTGTAAAACCAAGAGAGCTCTTTAATTGTAAAAACAAGTATTACTCTAAACTAAAAACAACTTATGACTAATTTAATATACCAACAAAAACCTTTGATATTTTATTGTCAATCATGATAGAGTGAATAAAAATCACATTGTAAATATATCTCTAAGCATATGCCAAAGGTAGATTGGCTCAATCGAAAGTAGGTTAGAGCAAAAATTTTAGAATATGAATTTAGTTGTCATTATCACAATAAGCAAGTTAATAGGATTTATGAGCTATAGATTCCAAATTTTTGGTTGAGGCATAATTATGAATTAAAATTGAATGAAAATTAGAAAAATCCTAAACATAGCCTATGTCTAATTAATTTGTTTTGTTATAGCTATAATATAATTATAAATTTTGATATGTTAATTCAATTTTACTCATTTGAAAGAATAAATTATTAATATTAAATTGTATACTATATCGTTACATTAGGCAATCATTTAGAATAGTAAGACTCTTATAAGGTCCACACTTATAAATAAAATCTGATTGTCTTTTGAAGAACATTAGAATTTCTTTTAAAAACATATTATTCAATGTTGTCTACTATAGCTATCAAAATAACATTTGATTTAGGCATAAATAAAATCATTACACTGAAAAATTAATTATGAGTTGTGTCTTTATTGACTCTCAAAATATAATTTTGTATCCACCAATTTAGATAGATAAATAGATACACTTATTTATTAAAAAAATACACTAGAATTAAATTGTGAGTAGTTCAACATTTTTACATCAATAAAATAATTGAAAATCAAAATACAATTATATTCTAATTTTGATTTATTTAATAAAAAGAAGAAAATTTGTGAGGTTTGTTCTGCTAGCTGTGTACAGAGAGTTTGGTACGAGGAAAGCCCCAAGACCCTTCCCTTTCCTTTCGAAAAAGGGAGAGTCCTGTTCAAAATAGACCTTTGACCAAATCCATTGCAACTTGCTCTCCATTTATCAATTCCCGTGGTGAAGGTTTAATCATGAGACGACGACGTGCCATGGAGTTGCGCATCTTAAACAACCTGGAAATTACACGAAGTAGCCAAAATACAGCTAGAAACCACTTTTCTCTTATAACTATCATGGGATAAAAACGCGAATGAGAAGAGGATAAAAAGTTTCCAGACAAAAGAGCCGCCCCCAGAAAATTTCCGAAATCGGTATCCCTGTAAAGCCAAACTTTGCACGTACCCAAATAAAAGCCAAGGCTATCCCTGGGAATGCTATTTATATATACAAGCGAACGATAGCTTTCAGCCATCACAAAACACTTCCTTCTTCACATATTTCTAAAGTTTTATTTTCCCACTTCATCTGCATTATCAATGGCCCTCCTCTTGATTTTCCTCGTATTTATCCACTCATTCTCCCACCATGTTTCTGCTGATTTATACAGCGATTTTGATATCACATGGGGTGGTGATCAGGCTAAAATGTTCAACAAAGGACAACATGAGTTGCAACTTTCTCTCGACCGCACCTCAGGTATAATGAAACATCATAGTTTTCTACGCATACGATCCCTTTTATTACAGTATATAGTTCAAATTATATGTTGAGCCTAAATTTAGAGTTAATATGATAGGCTCGGGATTTCAATCCAAGAAGGAATACCTGTTTGGAAAATTTGATATGCAAATTAAGTTGGTCCCTGGTAACTCGGCAGGCACTGTAACAGCATATTATGTAAGGCCCCTTAATATATCCTATTTCTCGCATTAGGAATGACATAGGACGTATTGTCTTTCTCAGCTGAGCATGGTTGATAAATTTCTATGTTGAAACATTTGGTGCAGCTGTCATCCCAAGGGAATAACCACGACGAAACTAGGCAACCTGTCTGGAGATCCGTACATTATGCACACAAATGTGTACTCTCAAGGCCAGGGCAATCGGGAGCAACAATTCTACCTTTGGTTTGATCCCACTGCCGATTTTCACATTTATTCTCTGCTCTGGAATCCTCAACAAATTATGTAAGTAATACGAACATTACTCGAATTTTTAACGATATCGATGAAGTTTAGTTCTTATAAAATATCATGGTGGTCGTATTGTGCAGATTCTCTGTGGATGGGACGCCGCCGAGAGTGTTCAAGAATAATGAAAAGTTGGGAGTGGCATATCCGAAGAATGAAGCGATGAGAATATATTCGAGCCTGTGGAACGCAGACGATTGGGCAACCAGAGGTGGGCTTGTGAAGATCGATTGGAGCAAATCTCCATTCGTTGCCTCTTTCCGCAATTTTAACGCACAGGCGTGCGGAAGCTCTTCTGATTGCTCTGCAAATTCATGGTGGAGTCAGGCGGCCTTGGATTTTAGTGAGCAGGAGAAACTGAAATGGGTTCGCAACAATTACATGATTTATGATTACTGCTCGGACAGAAAAAGGTTTCCGTAGGGCCTTCCTGCCGAATGCTCCATTCAGAGTGTTAATTGAACAAAAACGCTGCATAAGTTTTGAGTTGACGGAGCAGAGCATATAATCTGTCAATATTCTTTCAGTAATTCATTTCCATCAATTTGTTTGATATTGCAATAACTGGACTAGGATATGATGTACAGTGATCACTTGAAATCAAATAAAGCGTACCCATTTTGTTTGAGAATCCCTTCCGTGTACTCATTACAAAGAAATGAATGATAAGGCGACGATATTGTAAAGACTGAAATTTCTTACTAGTATGCCACATAAGCTTTTAAACATAATAAGTCGAAAGTCGAAAAGTCGAAAGACAAGGTTGACAATCCAATACATTTTGCACATGTTACATCAAAGAGGAACATACAAGCGACCAACTTGTCGAATGTACAATGAGTCTTAATATAAGATACATACAGTTGCATGCCGACCAACTTGTCGGATATAGGAAATCAAACCTTACAAATTACAATGTTACATCAAGTTTATTACATTTAGAAGTGTCGACCAACTTGTCGATCACTAGATAAAGTACAACATGAAATATAGAGAGAGAAAAAGAAAAATAAGCATTGAAAGTATCAACTCATTGGTTTCTCTCTCCTGAGCCTCGGACTGAGTCCCTTACGCTTCCTTGAGAACAGAGGTGGGGTCCAAGCGCTTTTACCGCCCAACCGTGGAGTGGTCAGCTCCAGAAGTGATGAGCTTCCCCGGGGTTCTTCCTGATATGAAGAATGCCCCGTCCCTGCATGAGAGCCCTAGCTTCTCTCTACTAGCAGATTCAGATGGTCTTAGTGCAGCCGTGTAACTTAACCTATAGCACATATGCCTATCATAGGTACTATACAATGGATGTAGCAAGGCGTGAATTTTAACCATGCATAATCAATGAGAACATATGCAGTTTTATGCTTTGGCCAAAGTAAATTTTATTCCAGATTTGAACTGGCAGGCAAACATACATTTACCCTCCCTTGATCTCTACATTCGGCACAACTTCCATCCTAGTTGATACATTCCAGATACCACATGAAACAGTAAAATAGCAGCATTACAGAATCATATTTCAACAAAATACAGTATTCATAGCGAGGAGCTTCTCTATCCACTCAGTACTATAAAAGAAACAAAGGAATTTAAAAGATTTGCCTCAATAGCATGATATGCACAGAACAGTGAGACCAGAAAATATAACATAGCTCTAAGAAATGAAACATCACTTGCTTAAGCACTCAATGTTAAGGCAATCAAAATAAGCTTACACATAGGCATGGTCTTTCCTTAGTTTACTAACCATAATCAAAATGGACCAGTTATCAACTCAAAGATGCACCAGTCATCAAGACTGCTGATAGAATAGTGTAGAACACCCAGCAGCAAATAGAAAATCTTAGATTCAACTCCTAGCTGCCAATAAAAGTTTAACGGACGAGCATAGTAAAGTGAATAGGAAAAAGAGGCTTCATTTTTCTGTTCTTCCAGTGAATCATAATTCATGAAAGAGTAATGAATTACTTACACAACTGATCTCTCTTGAGTCTAATAGGTCAACTGCATCAGGTGATGCTCAAAATTACTTGTGATTTGCAGAATTCATGTGCAGGGTTTCTCATTAGTACGCGACGAAGCTAGAATCCAACCAAAAATTTAAAGGCCATTGCCCTTTTGATTATCTTATTGTTTACTCCTCTGACGAGTTTGGGATGAAGTTAGGCATGGATTATCTTCTGAATTTCTACAAGTAAACTCCAGATAGCTTCATGACTCAGAATAAAATCTTACATTAACTAGTGTTTTTTTTAAATTTTGCATTGCAAATGAGCTCGCTATGATTATATACAATGAATTAATTACCTCAAATGTAGGCCAAGGGTTTACCTGCAGGGGTCTTCTTATTTTCAAAGAGGAAACTCATATTGGCGTCTCTCCAATTTGCAGAGTTTACTCGCTAAATTAAGTTTAACCCAAATGATCAGCATTATGAAAAAAAAACTAATATTCTTGTTGATGAAATTGTAGCCAGTGAGAAAAGGAAAACAGTGGGAATGCTAATACGGAAAATGTTCTCACTTTGGAGAATCGATGATACAAGTGAAAGAAGGTACCCATCCAACCATCTGAATCTAATCTTACCAATTTTAAACTCTCCCTGATAATGGTTAAATAGGCACTGGCAAAGTGAAGCATTGCAAATATTTGGATTGAAAGGGCCTGAAGACGAGTTTAAAAACATTGTACAGTTCAAAATTTAATAAACAATCTAGCATTGTAAATTCAAAATCAGGGGTTTTTCTTTATGGAACAGACTTTTACAAACGGATGCAAGCTCTGTCAAGGGGCTTGACAATGTCAAAGTGATCGTGGCTTCTTATGAAAGAAACAACAGGGCACGCTACACTGCAGAGCCAAAGGGGTGGCATCTCCAGTTAATCTCTACCTTATCTTAGGCGAGGAGTCTTGCAGGCCTTGATAACGTAAGTATATGAGGCTCAAACAAATCAAAAGCACTTGGAGGTTCCAGGGAACTAGACCACTATTCTACTTTAAAAAAAAAAAACTCTTAATTGACCTCTTATCGCTTCCCACTGACAACAGGAAAGCTCTGACAGAGAGCTTCAAAACTCTAGTGTAATAAAGAACTTTGTTTCAGAATATAAATGTAAACACTAACCGAGTAATCAACCCAAGAAAACAAAACTTTCAAGGTACTGAATCTTATGAATGGATTCAATTAATGTCCACATTGAAGCATAGCATTTTGTAAAACACAAAAACAAAAGTGGAACCTGGTTCGTAAATGGCAATGGAGACTTGAAGGTGTCTCCAAACCAGCTATCTGCAAGTGTCGGTCCTCCCTGGTTCCATTTCCTTAAGAGCTCATTTCCCAATCTTTTTTTTTAAAATCAAACCCAGTTCCAATTTTTCAGCTACACCCTCTCGTGCATGTCCAGATTGGTGTCCCCATAATGAAGAATTTCCCGGATTATATCAACACTCTCCATAACCGTTTCTTGGTTTATTTTTCCATAAAAAAAATGAAAGTAACAAACAATTAAATTTACACATAATTCACATTATTTTGTTAATTCAAATTCCTACAATTATAAAATAGCCTAATCTAATTCACATTTCTATTTAGATAAAATGAAACAAAAACATGCTTGCAAATATCTATTTTCATTCATCTAACATTAAGCACCCATAGCCAAACTATTAGATGATTCTAAAGTGGTGTGTGCATGGCACTACTGCATCCGAATTGGTCACTAGGCGGGGAGCTAGACCTCTCTCCTCGACCACACCTCTGTCCTCTGACCTGCAACCACTCAAACACTCAACAAGAAAAACTATCATCAGTAATTCACATGATAGATATACCTCCAAAATTAAAGACTCATTTGAAAATTTCAACATTTGCCAATTTTCCATTTCATTTTAATAAAAATTTACCATTTTTCATAGTTACCCAGACATGTCGATTCATCCAAGTCGGCATAAGTCAACTAAATGATCCGCATAAATAGGAGGTCGCAAAACCGGTCATGACATCCCTCCCCACTTGGAAGAGACATCGTCCCGATGTCATGTTAGCATCGACAACATAAACATATTCATAATGATTGGCAATGTAAGCATAAAATGATATGATAATCTTATCAATAATTTTGAAACCGCATCAAAAGTATCACAAGCATTATCTCATAACACAGAGTAGAACAATGTATATAAGTATCTCCAACATGATAGTCCAACAACAACTAAAGTATAACAATAGCCAAGACATCAAAGACATAATCATCACACCAAAACTCTCTCTAGCATGAGTAAAAGATCACATCAAAATTCTATGATCTATCAAACATAAACAACATCTAGCTGAAAAGATGAGGAAAGGAACGATGCATGCCATCCGCATCCTCCCATGTAGCACTATCAGCTGAAAATTGGTCCCATTGGACCTTATACTGGAGCACATCAGCATTACGCACCCTGATGGTACGCTGGTCAACGACCCGAGTAGACTCCACTGAGACCACTCCCAGATCCTGCACCTGTAAAGCACGCCAATCCAAGATATGAGAGGCATCGGGATGATAAAGTTTCAATAATGAAACATGAAAAACACTGTGAATTCGGGCAAGAGCAGGTGGTAAAGCAAGTCGGTAAGCCACCGGATTGATGACTTCCAGCACATCAAACGGACCAACATAGCGCGGGGCTAATTTTGACACCATGCCAAAAGAGATAGAACTCTTTTGTGGTCGTACATGCAAGAACACTTTATCTCCAACCTGGAATTGTCTAAAGGTGTGGTTCTTATCCACATAACTCTTCTGCCTATCAACTGCTTGCTTCAGACGCAAGCAAATCAATGTCATTTGCTCCTCCATCTTGCGGAGCATATCAGGACCAATAACCACTTGATCCTCTACCCTGTCCCAACTAATGGGTGTGCGGCATTTGCATCCATACAAGGTCTCAAATGGGGCCATGCCTAAACATGCATGAAAGGAGTTGTTATAAGCAAACTCCACCAATGAGAGATATGCTTCCCACTTGTACTATTGATCCATGCAGTACATCCTCAGTAGATCCTCCATGACCTGGTTCACCCTCTCTGTCTGACCATCTGTATGTGGGTGGTATGAAGTACTAAAATTTAGTCATGTGCCTGGGGATGCATTCAAGGTTGTCTAGAACCTTGATGTCATACGAGTATCCCTATTTGAAATAATAGTCTCTAGAACCCCATGTAATCGAAAGATCTCATGAACAAATTTCCTAGCAAGGGCTAGGGAACCATCTCGCAAGCTGCCAGGTATAAAGTGTGCTACCTTGGTGAGTTTGTCAACTACCACCAAGATAACATCATGCCTCTGTCTAGTCATGGGAAGACCCTGAATAAAATCCATTCTTATGACCTGCCACTTGTGCTCGGGTATATCATGAGGGTACAACAATCTTGCCAAATGAATATGCTCAGCCTTGACTCATTGGCATTCTAAACATTGGGCCACAAAAGCTATAATATCACGCTTCAGCCTAGGCCAAAAGTACAATGGTCTCACATCATTAAGCATCTTGGTCACCCCTGGATGATCGGCATAAGGTACACAATGCATCTCCTCCATAACAATATTCCTCAACCCTGCATGGTTGGGGATATACATCCTGGTCTGGTATCGTAGGATACCATCACTGTCAAAAGAATAGCCACTAAACCTATAATCAGAAGGATCTGTCTGTAAGGCAGATCAAACCATCTCATAATGGTCATCACCAGGTAACTACTCTAGCACATGCTCTCTCAAGCATGTCCTGGTAGTGGATATGGTGGATAAATGCCTTCTCCTACTGAGTGCATCTACCACTCTATTCTCCTTTCCTTTGATATATTCTATACCAAAGTCATACTCGCTCAAGAACTTGAGCCAACGCCTCTGTCTCGCATTCAAATTTTCCTGCGTGAAAATATATTGTAATCCCATGTGATCAATCTGCAACTCAAAGGGTTTTCCGAGTAGGTAATGTCTCCACATCTGTAAGGAATGCATAATTGCTGCAAGTTCAAGGTCATGCGGGGCATAATTTACCTCATGTTGTTTCAGTTTTTGTGACTCGTAAGCCACAACTCTGCCATTTTGCATCAACACGCCCCCCAGACCTTCACCTGATGCATTTGTGATAATTCTGAATTGACCATTTGGATCAGGAATGATCAATATCGGAGCGGACGTGAGCTTTTCTTTTAGCAACTAAAAGGCTTGCTCACAAGTCTCTGTCCACTCAATCTATTTCCCTTTTCTCTCAAGGGATGTAATAGGTGTTGCTATCATGGAAAATCCTTCCACAAACTTCCAGTAATAACCGGCCAACCCCATAAAACTTCAAACTTCATGAACATTAGTAGGAGCAGGCCACTCAAGTATTGCTTTGATCTTGGCTAGATCAACTGCAATCCCTTCTCCAGATATGATATGACCCAAGTAATGAATTCTCTTCTGGTAGAATGAACATTTGGATAGTTTTCCATAAAGCTTCCATTCCCTTAGTCACTGCAAAACTATTCGCAAATGCTCCTCATGCTCCTCAATGGTTTTGGAGTATATTAGGATGTCATCAATAAAAATCTCCACAAACTTATCCAGACAATCTCTAAACACACTGTTCATCAAGTTCATGAAAGCTGCTAGGGCATTTCTTAGCCCAAAAGGCATAACTACAAACTTGTAGTGCCCATATCTTGTTCTAAAAGCAGTTTTACGGATGTCCTCATCTTTGATTCTAAGTTGATGGTACCCAGATCGTAGATCAATCTTTGAGAACACCATTGCTCCTTTCATCTGATCGAATAGTTCATCTATTTGGGGGAGAGGGTATCTGTTCTTGATGGTCACTTTGTTTAACATCCTATAATCAATGCATAAATGCAAAGTACCATCCTTCTTTTAAAAAAAAATCACCGGTGCACCCCAAGGAGAAACGCTAGGATGTATAAATCTTTTATCAAGGAGATCCTGAATCTGAACCTTTAGTTCATACATCTCTATAGTAGTCATCCTATAAGGAGCTTTAGACTGTGGTTCAGTCCCAGGCTTTAGATCAATAGAGAAGTCAAACTCCCTTTTAGGTGGAAGTTCTGGCAAGTCTTCTGGAAACACATCTCTGAATTCCTGAAGGATTGGGTAATCATCTAAGTTAGGAGGTGTTTCCTCCAAATCCTTCATGTGGACAACATAAAGTTTACACCCCTTCCATTTGGCTCTCTTTAGTTGCATAGCTGAAATCTGTCTGAGTTCAAGAGGCCTTTTAACACCTCTGACCTCTACAAGCTTCCCTGAATCATCCAAACATATAAAGGACTTGTCCCAGCAATTTACTATGGCTTTATGTTCAGTTAGCCAATTAATCCCTAGGATTATGTCATATGAGCCAAGAGGTGCTAAATAGAGATTCACTTGCATTATGAAGCTGGGTAACTCCAATTTGCTGCAAACCAAACACTATTCTACCCTTCACTCTACCCGGTTTCCATATTCTACAATCCATGGATTAGCCATATAACCAGCTCTAATGGGTAATCTGGAAGCTACTCTAGGATCTATAAAACATTCAATTGCACCAGTGCTCACAAGAATAGATACATTATGACCAAAAAGTTTACCTGTTAGCTGGATAGGAGAAGCCTAAAATTCTGCCTACCTATTATCCACTGCAGTGTGGATGTGATGCTGAGCTTGAGAGGCTTTACCCTCTCTCTGACCTGACCTCTGGGAATAGTGACTGGCAAAGTGGTCTCTGCCACAAACATAGCAACTACCCCATGGTCCTCGTCATCCCTTTGACCTATTGTTGCTATTCTCATTCCTGTTATTGTAGTTCTGGTTATTCCTATTGTTGTTCTTGTTTCCAGAATTTCCTGGCCTCAACTCTTCATGTTCCTGATTTGATGTTTATCATTTTCCTTCTCACGGTTATCCTATTTCCTTATGAAGCCTCCTGATTTTCTAGATTTTTGAGGCACTCTAACCACTAACAAGCTCTTCAATTTTTCTTCCTATCTTAGAGCCTTTCTAAGTGTTGTCTCCATCTGTTCGGGCTTGTGCATCAGTACCTCTGAAGCAATTTCCAGTTGTAACCCCATAATGAATTTTTGAGTACGGAATTCTTCATCGTTCTGGTACTGTGGAACATATTTCACGAGATGACAAAATCTCTCATGATAGGCTATAACTGTCATGACTCCCTGTATTAGATGTTGAAATTCTAAAATCTTTTTGTCAAAATAAAGCTTCGATAACCAACGAGTTCTGAACAACTGTAGAAATTCTTCCCAAGTGACCTGTCCAGGTTCAAGCTTCTTCTCTGACATTATGTTTTCCCACCAAGTCATAGCCTCCCCTCTTAACTGGAAGGTTGCCCACATGGCTCGTGTCTATCCTGTAAAATTTTGAACCTAAAAATACCTTTCCATCGTAGCTATCCAAGCCTCAGCCTCATCTCCTCAGGCTTTCCCATTGAAAGTGGGAGGAGTGACCTTTTTGAGGTCCTTGCTCAGCTCTGCTAAGATCTGCTCTCTAGTTGCAGTCTGAATAGTGGCTGCTGCATCAGCCTCAGCTTTACACTGCACTTCTACTCTCCTATCCTCTTCCTATTTCCTTTGGGCTTCTACCATCAAATCCTCCTCATGTTTCTGTCTTACTTCCTCACCAGAATCTACAGGATCCTTACCCTGAATACTACTCTCCAGGTGATCCATTTTGTCCTTTTGCTACTACAAAAGTGTACCTTGCTGAGTTAACAAGGCAAGTATCTGATCAAGGCGTTCATTGGATTCCCCAGTGTCATTATTGGATCCACCCTTACTAGCATTCCTAGTCATCATGATGTCAAATCAAAAATCTTGCATCGTCACACACTGCATAGCATTAGCATAAGACCCATAAGGCCGCAGAGTAGAAACTCTGCTCTGATACCATATGTAAAGACTAAAATTTCTTACTAGTATGCCACATAAGCTTTTAAACATAATAAGTCGAAAGTTGAAAAGTCAAAAGACAAGGTCGACAATCCAATACATTTTGCACATGTTACATCAAAGAGGAACATACAAGCGACCAACTTGTTGAATGTACAATGAGTCTTAATATAAGATACATACAGTTACATGCTGACCAAATTGTCGGATATAGGAAATCAAAACTTACAAATTACAATGTTACATCAAGTTTATTACATTTAGAAGTGTCGACCAACTTGTCGATCACTAGATAAAGTACAATATGAAATATAGAGAGAGAAAAAGAAAAATAAGCACTCGAAGTATCAACTCATCAGATTCTATCTCTTGAGCCTCAAACTGAGTCCCTTACACTTCCTTGAGAATAGAGGTGGGGTCCAGGCGCTTTTACCTCCCAATTGTGGAGTGGTCAGCTCCGGAAGTGATGAGCTTCCTCGAGGTTCTTCCTGACATGAAGAACGCCCTGTCCCTGCATGAGAGGCCTAGCTTCTCCCTACTGGCAGATTTAGATGGTCTTAGTGCAGCCGTGTAACTTAACCTACAACACATATGCCTATTGTAGGTACTATACAATGGATGTAGCAAGGGGTGAATTTTAACCATGCATAATCAATGAGAACATATGCAGTTTTATGCTTTGGCCAAAGTAAATTTTATTCCAGATTTGAACTAGTAGGCAAACATACATTTACCCTCCCTTGATCTCTACATTCGGCACAACTTCCATCCTAGTTGATACATTCCCCATACCACATGAAACAGTAAAATAGCAGCACCACAAAATCATATTTCAACAAAATATAGTATTCATAGGGAGGAGCTTCTCTATCCATTCAGTACTATAAAAGAAACAAAGGAATTTAAAAGATTTGCCTCAATAGCATGATATGCATAGTACAGTGAGACCAAAAAATATAACATGGCTCTAAGAAATGAAACATCACTTACTTAAGCACTCAATGTTAAGGCAATCAAAATAAGCTTACACATAGGCATGGTCTTTTCTTAGTTTACTAACCATAATCAAAATGGATCAATTATCAACTCAAAGATGCACTAGTCATCAAGACTACTAATAGAATAGTGTAGAACACCCAGCAGCAAATAGAAAATCTTAGATTCAACTACTAGCTGCCAATAAAAGTTTAACAAACGAGCATAGTAAAGTGAACAGGAAAAAGAGGCTTCATTTTTCTGTTCTTCTAGTGAATCGTAATTCATGAAAGAGTAATGAATTACTTACACAACTGATCTCTCTTGAGTCTAATAGGTCAACTGCATCAGGTGATGCTCAAAATTACCAGTGATTTGCGGAATTCATGTGCAGGGTTTCTCATTAGTACGCAACGAAGCTAGAATCCAACCAAAAATTTAAAGGCCATTGCCCTTTTGATTATCTTATTGTTTACGAGCCTCTGATGAGTTTGGGATGAAGTTAGGCATGGACTGTCTTCTGAATTTCTACAAGTAAACTCCAGATAGCTTCATGACTTAGAATAAAATCTTACATTAACTGGTGTTTTTTTTAAATTTTGCATTGCAAATGAGCTCGCTATGAGTATATACAACGAATTAATTACCTCAAATGTAGGCCAAGGGTTTACCTGCAGGGGTCTTCTTATTTCCAAAGAGGAAACTCATATTGGCGTCTCTCCAATTTGTAGAGTTTACTCCCTCAATTAAGTTTAACCCAAATGAAATCAGCGTTATGAAAAAAAAAACTAACATTCTTGTTGATGAAATTGTAGCCAGTGAGAAGAGGAAAATAGTGGGAATGCTAATACAGAAAATGTTCTCACTTTGGAGAATCGATGATACAAGTGAAAGAAGGTACCCATCCAACCATTTGAATCTAATCTTACCAATTTTAAACTCTCCCTGATAATGGTTAAATAGGCACTGGAAAAGTGAAGCATTGCAAATATTTGGATTGAAGGGGCCTGAAGACGAGTTTAAAAACATTGTACAGTTCAAAATTTAATAAACAATCTAGCATTGTAAATTCAAAATCGGGGGTTTTTCTTTATGGAACAGACTTTCACAAATGGATGCAAGGTCTGTCAAGGGGCTTGACAATGTCAAAGTGATCATGGCTTCTTATGAAAGAAACAATAGGGCACGCTACACTGCAGAGCCAAAGGGGCGGCATCTCCAGTTAATCTCTACCTTATCTTAGGTGAGGAGTCTTGCAGGCCTTGATAAAGTAAGTATATGAGGCTCAAAGAAATCAAAAGCGCTTGGAGGTTCCAGGAAACTAGACCACTATTCTGCTTTAAAAAAAAAAATCTCTTAATCGACCACTTATCGCTTCCCACTGACAACAAGAAAGCTCTGATAGAGAGCTTCAAAACTCTAGTGTAATAAAGAACTTTGTTTCAGAATATAAATCTAAACACTAACCGAGTAATCAACCCAAGAAAAAAAAACTTTCAAGGTACTGAATCTTATGAACGGATTCAATTAATGTCCACATTGAAGCATAGCATTTTGTAAAACACAAAAACAAAAGTGGAACCTGGTTCGTAAATGGCAACGGAGACTTGAAGGTGTCTCCAAACCAGCTATCTACAAGTGTCGGTCCTCCCTGGTTCCATTTCCTTAAGGGCTCATTTCCCAATCTTTTTTTTTAAAATCAAACCCAGTTCCAATTTTTCAGCTACACCCTCTCGTGCATGTCTAGATTGGTGTCCCCATAATGAAGAATTTCCCAGATTATATCAACACTCTCCATAACCGTTTCTTGGTTTATTTTTTCATAAAAAAAATGAAAGTAACAAACAATTAAATTTACACATTGTTCACATTATTTTGTTAATTCAAATTCCTACAATTATAAAATAGCCTAATCTAATTCACATTTCTATTTAGATAAAATGAAACAAAAACATGCTTGCAAATATTTATTTTCATTCATCTAACATTAAGCACCCATAGCCGAACTATTAGATGATTCTAAAGTGGTGTGTGCATGGCACTACTGCATCCGAATCGGTCACTAGGCAGGGAGCTAGACCTCTCTCCTCGACCACACCTCTGTCCTCCGACCTGCAACCACTCAAACACTCGACAAGAAAAACTATCATTAGTAATTCACATGATAGATATACCTCCAAAATTAAATACTCATTTGAAAATTTCAACATTTGCCAATTTTCCATCTCATTCTAATAAAAATTTACCATTTTTCATAGTTACCCAGACATGTCGATTCATCCAAGTCAGCATAAGTCGACTGAATGATCTGCATAAACAAGAGGTCGCAAAACTGGTCGTGACAGATATAGTTGTGATTGTCGGGGAAAACCTTACCTTTTAATTGATAATTATTGGATAAAACGTTATTTTTATTTATAGACTGGTGTATAAAGCAGTCGACAAAGCTGCTAGATTGTGAAGGTTTTGGGTTCGAATGCCAATAGCTAATTTTGGCTTGGCCGGCCTAATAATTACATAATAAAATGTCATATCTTTGAATAATGTGAAAGTGAATACATGATGATTATTTATATTATGTAGGAAATTTCATAAAAGGGTTTGATTAAGTTTTTACTACCTATTTACTACAATGTCGATCAAACCTTCATTTTATTGGTTAGTAAATTGGTCTTCTATTGATGGCTTGATCGCAAAAAAATTATTATTTTAATTATTAGAATGGTTCTTTTTTCACTAGTAATGGCAACAACATTACCTAGGTCACCAAAATTGTTTCTTTTCAACCTATCATGACTACCAAAATTTCTCACATCTTGGTTACCAAATAACCTTGGGCATATGGCCAAATAATGGCTTTATATAGTCAACAAACGTCAATTATAAAATCTATCTAATTGAACATCAATTTCACTTTTAATTTTTGAATACTCTTGATTTCACTAAGAATAATTATTGCGAGTAACTATGAATATTTCATGGATTAATGGAGCTAGAGAGGTTGAAGGGATTTAAACAAATGGACACTTTGTTATTAGATTTAATTGGCATGCACTAAATACTCTTAATTATTGTGTTGATAGAAAAATAGAATAAATTACAAAATGTTGGAGAGCATGGGAAACAGTGGGAATAGGTAGTTGAATGTATTAACATAGAAACCTTTATAGTTAATTAATTTGCTATTGTTTCATTATCAATACAATCAAATAGAGAATGAAGTTTAAAAGTACCCTCTATCTAGAGTTTTCCATCGTTTCAAGTTTTTTCACTAAGGTGTTATGTGTTTCATTCTTTCATTCTTCTCTATTGTACCATATGGTTATTGGTGTTTCTTTACTATTTAAGAGACTTTATAACATCAAGCTAGATAGGATCTATTAGGGTAGGACACTAAGGACATATAAAGAAATGTCACTATTTTAAATCTATAGTTAGTAAACTGTTAAACATGTGAAAGAAATTGAGAACTCATATTTCTCATGTGTATCATTATAAGAGATCGAAGTAGAGAATTGGAATTATACCATTAACTTAGGCATCATGAATTGCTTGTTTGTTCACTTTCATCCTTTCACTTTAAATTATTAAATTAGTAATATACATTAATCAAAGGAGACCAGCCCTAGTCTAGTAATCTCCTAAATGGTGTCTATTGACAATACTCTTTAGCAAACCTATGGACAAACATCAAGGTGTGTATATTTGGAGTATGAAGAACAAATTAATTGAAGTCCATACGAAGACTTTAAATTGAAAGAAATCAAGAACTCATATTTCTCACATGTATCATTATAACAGATCACATTAGAGCATTGGAATTATACCATTAACTTAGGCATCGTGACTTGCTTGTTTGTTCACTTTCATCCTTTCACTTTAAATTATTAAATTGGTAATATGCATTAATAAAAGGAGACCAGTCCTAGTCTAGTAAGCTCCTAAATGGTGTCTATTGACAATACTCTTTAGCAAACCCATGGACAAACATCAAGGTGTGTATATTCGGAGTATGAAGAACAATTAAATTGAAGTCCATACGTAGAGTTTAAATTGAAAGAAATTGAGAACTCATATTTCTCACATGTATCATTATAACATATCACATTAGAGCATTGGAATTATACCATTAACTTGGGCATCATGACTCGCTTGTTTGTTCACTTTCATCCTTTCACTTTAAGTTATTAAATTAGTAATATGCATTAATCAAAGGAGACCGGTCCTAGTCTAGTAAGCTCCTAAATGGTGTCTATTGGAAATACTCTTTAGAAAACCCATGGACAAACATCAAGGTGTGTATATTTGGAGTATGAAGAACAATTAAATTGAAGTCCATGCGTAGAGTTTAAATTGAAAGAATTGAGAGCTCATATTTCTCACGTGTATCATTATAACGCATCACATTAGAGCATTGGAATTATACCATTAACTTAGGCATCATGACTTTCTTGTTTGTTCACTTTCATCCTTTCTCTTTAAATTATTAAATTAGTAATTTCCATTAATCAGAGGAGACCAGTCCTAGTCTAGTAAGCTCCTAAATGGTGTCTATTGGCAATATTCTTTAGCAAACCCATGGACAAACATCAAGATGTGTATATTTGGAGTATGAAGAACAATTAAATTGAAGTCCATACGTAGAGTTTAAATTGAAAGAAATTGAGAACTCATATTTCTCACGTGTATCATTATAGCACATCACATTAGAGCATTGGAATTATACCATTAACTTAGGCATCATGACTTTCTTGTTTGTTCACTTTCATCCTTTCGCTTTAAATTATTAAATTAGTAATATGCATTAATCAGAGGAGACCAGTCCTAGTCTAGTAAGCTCCTAAATGGTGTCTATTGGCAATATTCTTTAGCAAACACATGGGCAAACATCAAGGTGTGTATATTTGGAGTATGAAGAACAATTAAATTGAAGTCCATATGTAGAGTTTAAATTGAAAGAAATTGAGAGCTCATATTTCTCATGTGTATCATTATAATAGATCACATTGGAATTATACCATTAACTTAGGCAGATCATGACTTTCTTTTTTGTTCACTTTCATCCTTTCACTTTAAATTATTAAATTAGTAATATGCATTAATCAAAGGAGACCAATCCTAGTCTAGTAAGCTCCTAAATGGTGTCTATTGACAATACTCTTTTGCAAACCCATGGGCAAACATCAAGGTGTGTATATTTGGAGTATGAATTACAATTTAATTGAAGTCCATACGTAGAGTTTAAATTCATAGATGTGGAAGTCTATTTTGTAGATGTAGAAATGAACTAAAACAACAAACTAAAAATTACTTTTACAGAAGTATATCAAGTTAATTACAAATAACTAGTAGAAAAAGATAGTAACTAAAATTTTAAAATTTAATATTAAATTTTGAAATGGAAAATAGAACATTTCTTGAAATGAAAATCAAGTATATGTAAATATAAATATATTAGGAACAAAATAATTAACTAATACATATTTAAAAAATACAACAAATCAGATATATAAAAGTAATTGCACTTTTCATGTGTATGAATATCACCATTAGTAATAGATAATATCTTGTGGTTAGACATAGGGGCTTCACAAATAATGATTGAATTTGAAAGAAAGAGAAGTCATTAAATCTTGAAAATCCTAAAAAATGTGGAAGCCTTGGGAGTTGCACGATAGCCATTCCCAATAGTTATTACCATTTGGGAGGCTATGAATATTCCTAATGTCCAACCATGTTTGTTGTTCCCATGTATTAGGTACCTCATCTTTAAAGTGTGGTGGAACTTGGAAACTCTGTTGCCATTTTTTAAATTAGATTATCGAGACTGCAAGTGTCAATAACAAAATTAGAGGATTATTTTTTTAACCTATAAAAAATATTAAATTAAAAATGTCTATGGTAGGCTTGGAATTTGACAGTCACTTGTCATTTTACGTTTTGAGAAAAATGTCAATTATCAGTTTTTTTTTCAATTTATCAATGATATAATTAATTATTTTAAATTTATATATTTTTATCAATATAATTAGTAATACATATATTAAACATAAAAAATATAGATACAAAATATATAAAATTAGAAAATAAGTATAAATTAGTAATATATGTCAAAATCTCAAATAAACTAAATAGATTTCTAAATTCATATATTTTATTTTTAAAGATTATCAATTAATATAAAAACATGTATATTACATACTAATATTGTAAATTACTAAAATAGGTTTTTAAAATTAACATATTTATTTTAAAAAGATTGTAAATTAATATGAATATATATTAATCAAAATAGAAACATATATATCATACATATTATAAAATAACATTTATTTATATTATTATATAAAATATTAGATTGTGTAACAAATTTTGACAATTTATTAATAAATTTAAGTGTCATATTTACAATTTTATAAAAAATTGATCTGTCAATCAATATGATCTAATAAATTTTCAGCCTATCATATATGATTTGAAAGTGCAGAAATGACCAATATGACCACCAAATTCAGGCTTAGTCTATAGGCTCCAACGAAAGTAGAGAAATCCAGTCAACTCTAGAAAATGGCAAAGATGCGAAATGGTCTGCCATCAATGTTGTAAAGATATCTACACATTGATCTTCAAACCTACAAAATTCCAAAAAGATTTCTCCATTGTTGATTAGTTCTCTAATAAAATGATATCTAGTATCTATATGTTTTCTCCTCTTGTGAAAAAATGGATTCTTGGACAATGCTATGGCTGAGTTGTTGTCACAATAGATCTTCATTGCATCTTCTTGTTCATGTTTCAACTCTTTCAACACTCTTCTCATCCATACATCTTGACATGATGCCCCTATTGCTGCTATGTACTCTGCTTCAGCAGATGAGAGTGTGACTATTGGTTGTTTCTTTGAAGCCCGTGATACTACACCAGTGACAAAATGAAAAACATAACTGGATGTACTTCTTCTATCATCAATACTCCCAACACAATCACTATCAGTATATCCTATGAGCTTGAAATCATTTGAAGTTGAATATTGAATACCATAATTCATTGTTCCACTCACATACCTTAAAATTATTTTCCCTGCTTTCTAGTGTGATTCTTTTGGAGTCTCCATGAACCTTGAAATCAAACTTACACAAAACATCATGTTTGGCCATGTAGCTATTAAATACATAAGGCTCAACAAATATTTTATACAAAGTTGGATTGACATTATATCCTTTGTCATCTTTACTCAATTTCAAACCTGTGACAATTGGTGTTGGTGCTGATTTGCAATTCATCATATTGAACCTTTTCAAGATATCACTTGCATGCTTTTCTTGAGAAATGAATATTTCATTTTAATTTTGATTGACCTCAATGCCTAAGAAGTATTTCATGAGTCCCAAATCAGTCATTTCAAAAAAAAATTTCATAACTTCATTAAATAAGTCAATTGATAAGTCACCCGTGAATATCAAATCATCAACATATAAACATACAATTAGAATTTGACATTTTTCATCCATCTTTATGTACAATGTAGGCTCACTGTTGCACCTATCGAAACCATTTTGTAAAAGATATGAATCAATTCTTCTGTACCAAGCTCTTGGGGCTTGCTTGAGACCATACGATGCCTTTTTCAGTTTGTAGACTTTATCTTCTTGACCCAAAATCTCATATCCGGGTGGTTGTTCCACATATACTTCTTCCTCAAGATAACCATTCAAGAATGCTGATTTTACATCCATTTGATAAACAGGTCATTTGTTTTGAGCTGCTATGGCAAGTGTCACTCTTGTGGTGTCTAATCAGGCTACGAGGGAAAATGTCTCATTGTAATCAATTCCATGTTGTTGTGAATAACCTTTAGCAACTAGCCTTGCCTTATGTTTTTTCACATCACCATTTGCATTCAACTTAGTTTTGTAAACCCACTTTACTCGTATGACATCTTTTCCTTTTGGAAGACTCACTAGCTCCCATGTTTGATTCTTTTCAATAGCATCATTTTCTTCATCCATTGCATTTTCCCATTTTTCATCTTTAATTGCATCTTCAAAATGAATTGGATCAACTATTTGTGAATATAAAGCATAAAGAGAATTTGAATCAGCATTATTCTCACCTTCATTTTTCTCATAAATATCTCTAATACTTCTAATTTTTTGTCTCCTCAAGCTTGCCAATGTAGGATTTGACATGTCACTTGATGTAGAACTGGTCGAATGTGGACTTGATGGTCCAACACCTTGATGGCCACTTGTAGATGGTGTTTGTTGTCCACTTGTGGGAGTGCTTGATTGTATACATGAGGCCGACCTTACACTTGATGATGGTGTCACTTGTGGACCACTTTATTGAGCTTGAATGGGTGTGGAAGGAGTCACATTTGAAAGAGTATTTGCCGGTATAAAAATTTCATTTTCCTCTTGTTGTATGCTTGTTGTTATGTTGACTATTTTTTCTACACTTCCATCCCATGCTTCTTCTATGAACTGTACATCTCTGTTGATTATAACCTTCTTTTTTATTGGATTATACAACTTGTAAGCTTTTGATTCACCACTATATCCAACAAATATTCATTTTTCTCCTTTGTTGTCCAATTTTTTTCTTAACTCATCCAACACATGTGCATATGCCACACATCCAAAAACTCTCATATGAGAAACACTATATTTTCTTCCACTCCATGCTTCTTCCGAAATCACATTCTTGACACTTTTTGTTGGACATCTATTTATTATATAAGTTGCACATGAAACAGCTTCAGCCCAATATTCATTTGACAAATGCTTTACTTTTAACATGCTTATGGCCATTTCCATGATTGTTCTATTTTTTCTTTCAGCTACCCCATTTTGTTGAGGTGTGTATCTAGTTGTGAATTGCTTGTGAATTCCATGGTCTTTGCAAAATCTTATCAAATCATTTGAGATGTACTCACCACCTCTATTTATTCTCAATACTTTGATATATTGACCAATTTGCTTTTCAACAAGAGCTTTGAATTGAGAAAAATATTCAAACATTTCACTTTTATGCTTTAGAAAGTAAACCCATTTTTTTCTTGAATAATCATCAATGAATGTCAAAAAATAAAATCTTCCACTAATTGAAGGTGTTTGCATTGACCCACACAAATCTG
Source organism: Chamaecyparis obtusa (assembly GCA_027943335.1). Lineage (NCBI taxonomy): Eukaryota > Viridiplantae > Streptophyta > Pinopsida > Cupressales > Cupressaceae > Chamaecyparis > Chamaecyparis obtusa. The sequence goes on along the minus strand of BSBK01000191.1, from coordinate 270,588 downwards.
AATGAACAATTTCTAAATGTGCTTTTACCCTCATTGACTTACCTGCTGGAAATGATTCTCTATGTTGCTTTCCCAAGATGCACCCTTCACATACTCTTTCCAATTTTTCTATTAAAGGCAATCATTTCACCATGCTTTTCCTATGAAGCAAATTTAGGCCTCCAAAGTTTAAATGCCCAAATCTTAGAGGCCAAAGCCAATTTTCATCTTTTATTTCTGCTTGAAATATAGTTTGAGTGGCAGCAGCAAGTTCTCTTTTACCCTCTTGTGGGTTCATTGTAAGATATGCTTGAGCGAAATCTACATTTAAATCTGGCAAGTAATCTTTAAGGGAAACATTCTATTGTTTGTCATTTGAACCTTGGCAATGAGCTGATTACTTGGGAATTTATCTAAAATTGTACACTCTTCATTTTTTAAAGATACTCTAAACCCCTTTTGAACAAGCTGGCCAATACTCATCAAATTATGTTTTAAACCGGGAACAAAATAAACATTAGAAATATATTTATTCTCCCCCTTCTTAGTTAGAATGTTGATGTCCCCTTTTTCTTTGACTGCTACCTTATCATCATTCCCTAAAGTGACATCAGATTTTATATTTTCATCCAAGCTTGAAAACATTTCTAAATTCCCTATCATGTGATTGCTATAGCCTGAGTCTAACCACCATACATCTTTTTCATTTTCTTGTGCTACATTGCAAACCAAAAACATTGTATTTTGTTCTGATTTTTTTTTTTTTTTTCTTTTGTAAAATTTGTTTTTTGTTTGTTAAAATCATATTGCTTCTTCCTACATTCATTTGAATAATGCCCATACTTTTTGCAATAGTGACATTGGATTTGAGACTTGTCATACCTTTGGCCTTGAGGCTGATTTTGAGTTTTAGTGTGACTTGGGTATTGGCTGCTACCTCTTCCACTTGAACTTGATGGGCTGCTTCTTCCACCTCTATATGAATTTCTTCCTCTACCTCTGAAATTTGTTCTTCCTCTACCTCTTCCATGGTTGATTGAAGCTTGTGTCTTGAATGCATGCTCCAATGATGAACTTGTTGACCTACTAAGCCTATGCTCATGAGAAATAAGAGATGCATTAAGCTCATCAACTAAAAATTGTGAGAGATTCTTTGTCTCCTCTATGGCCACAACTATTGATTCAAACCTTGCAAGTAAACTCCTCAAAATATTTTCAACAATTCTTCTATCTTCTAGTGTCTCACCATGAGATCTAATTTGATTGACTATACCCATCAGTTGTGTGAAGAAAGAGTCTATTGAATCTGATTCCTTCATGAAAATTGTTTCAAAATCTCTTCTTACCATTTGTAGCTTTGTTGTTTTCACCTTTTCCATTCCTTGGTATGTTGTTTGGAGGATATGCCATGCTTGCTTGGACTTAGTTGCTGCTGCAATCCATGGAAAAATACTCTCATGCACTGCTTGAAAAATGTAGAATAAAGCTTTTGAATCTTTCTTCCTATTATCTCTCAATAAATCCTTCTCTGTTTGAGTTAGAGCATTGTATGTTGTTGCATCAACTAGTTCTAGGTAACCATTCTCCACTAAATCCCAAATATCTTGATAACAAAAGAGTTCCTTCATTGTTATGGACCAATAATCATAATTTTTCCCATTGAACTGTGGCATTTGAAGATTTGTTAAAATTGTGCTTGCCATTGTCACTCTTGCTTGAATACCTTTGCTGGAACTCTTTAGCTTCTGATAAATCTTTCCTTCAACAACTCTTTTTGAGAAACCTAAAGCTCTGATACCACTTGTTGACAGAGGCAGAGGAAAAGAAAAACCAGAGCATTCCAGAAAAACAAAAACAGCAGCCTTCTATTGTATATTTGCATATATATCAAAACATACAAAGATATTTCATTTCACTATCAGAGAGTTCTCTGTTTTGCAACAACTTCATACATCAGAAAATCAAATTAAAAAGGAGCAGCCACAAAATACATCAATGTGCCCAGAAAAGAAGAGAGCCAAAAAAAAACATTAATTACAAATATTTAATGTTGATTGCACAGCCAGCAAAATAAGTCTACAAAAAGGATTTTCATTTAAAACAAAATAAAAAACAGCTCACACAATGTCCAAAGGAGATGGACTGAGCTGGAGGAAAAGACTTGGCATGTGAGAGTGCTGGAGAGAATTACAGAGGAAGTAGTTGGGATTAATTCGAACAATTTTCTTTTGTGGTGGGATGTCGTGTCTACTTTTTTTCAGTCAAATCACAGGTAGAGAATTGCTCCTAATTTGGGCATTGGACTTCATATAGAATCTTGTTTCAAAATAATGAAGTCAAATTACAATCCTTGAAAAATCTCCTCTTTCACCGGTCTTAAAAAAACCTTTATCAAAATTTGTGAGAAACTCACCAATGCCAAACTCTTTAATTAATGGACGCATGAAACCCACAAAAAATTGACTTGACCGGTTAAACCCGGAGTGGGTATTTGACAACTTCAAAAATTCAACGCTTTTCTTTTAAGCAACTTAGAAAACTTGTTCCGACTCAACTCATTCATTCCTCCATCACATATACCTTTCTGTATATATAGGCGATAGATTTCTTTGCTTCATTTCATATTGCACTTCCTTCTATGTTTCCTCCCCTTAAGCCTTGCACTCTCATTCTTTCTCCTTGTTTTTGCTAATTCTTACAATGACTTTGATATCACATGGAGAAATGGTCGTGGTAAGATACTCGACAATGGCCAATGATTGCAGCTTACTCTCAATCACTCCTCAAGTATTTTTCTTATACTTTCAACTTTTGCTTATTGCAAACTGATTTGAACAGTATCTTGAGCAGAAATACTGTATCTTTTCCACTCTTCTCAACACTCAAGCTTGGCGTTCCAATCGAAGAGAGAATATCTATTTGGAAAAATTGATATACACATCAAGTTGGTGGCGGGTAATTTGGCAGCCACTGTTACTGTATACTATGTAAATCTTTTGTATTATAGCCCTAAAATTATTACCATGACAGTTTTGGTTATTAACATAGAACTGGTGAAGAAGAGCGCACTGAATTTGATGATGCTCTAGTGCAGCTCTCCTCACAAGGGGATACGCACGATGAGATAGACTTTGAGTTCATGGGAAATCTGTGTGGAAATCCCTATATTATGCACATAAATGTTTTCTCTCAAGCCAGGAGCAATTCTACCTCGAATTAGTTCCTTTTGGCACATTGATGGTTTGATAGCTCTAGACAATGACTACATCTAATGAATTTTGCCTAAAGTTTGTACCCAAGGACTTCTATGGGATAGGCAATTCAATCTTTCTATGTATATATTTTTTCCAATAGTTAAATTTTTATAGTTTTAATTGAATTTATTATTACTGTATAAATTCTACTTTGATATTTTTATTAAAGTAAGTGATAAAGGGTCTTAATTCAATAAATGAATAGAAAATATTGACAAAATAATTAGCTATTGGGGACAAAGTAGTAATTTATCCAAAGGTAGTCACAATATAATACAACAAAGCTAAACTAAATCTAAACTTTACACAATGAGTTATTGAATATTAGAGTTAGGACCCAAAAGTAGGCTTAATAGAACAATCTAAGTTTTCTAGGTTATAATGGTTTGACTTCTTTCTTGTGATGCACAACAGTCTAAGAAGAAACATCTTTCTTCAGAGAAGCACATGAAGTAGTGTTGGAAGAACCATTGGATGTAGCAAACCCATTTGACAAGCGGGCCACCAAACCCAAAAGGGGAACATGACAATCTAGGGAAAGAAAGTTAGGAACCGTGGATAGGACAAGACCAAATTTTGAAAGAGCATAAGAAGGAGCCATAGGGGCATTTTAAATGAGATATGTCAACAAAGTGGCCACAATAGCACGAGCTGGCACTAAAGTAGGTACAATAGTTTTAGTGGGAGGTGTGATCTATAAGATAATCGAACCCAAAGTCCAAATCCATAGGAAACACTGTGAGATGGCACCATTTGACATCTTTCCACCGAGTATAAGGGGAATAAAGACAAGAGCCACTCAAGAAAGAAGCTAAATGCCCAGTAACAAAATAGTGTTTACAATAAAAAGTGATTTATAAATGATTGTATAAGAAATAAAATCTCAACATCAAGTGGTTTAGAAAAGTTTAAATTTGTTGAAATCCTAGCAAATGAAGTATGGGATAAAAGTCTTGTATTAGGGTCAACTTTGATGAAGTGGCCTAGCTTGTTGTCAATAGCTTTATACAAAATAGTGCACTAGAAGTAGAGGGTAAGGTGGAGCAGCCTTATCTAGGTAGAGGAAAACTCAATGGGATCTAATGAAGGATTGAAAGAGAGTAGCCAAGGGAAAAGATTTACAACATGTGAACCCATTCTCTAGACAATTGTGGATAGAAAAAATCACTATATTTAGTTGAATCAAAGTAAAGAATGAAGAAGCCATGAGAAAAGGGATGAATTTTAACTTTACCAAAAAAATTGTGGGTTCTAGTGGTAATAAATCTAGAAGTGTAGTGGTAGAAGAGATGGCCACAAGTGATTAGACCTACAAATAAGTGTCAACTTCTTAAAATATGAAATGCAATCAAACATCTCCCATCTAGACACCATCTTTGAAACATAGGAGGCACATGGGAGGCATTTAGTTGTGTAGTTAGAAGACCCCTTTGAGAGTTTGTAGAGCAAATTGTGAATGAATTTTGAGAGAAGGATTGGTAGAGGCATCAATAGAATCAACATTGAGTAATGTTATCTTATAAGGGGATGCAAAATCCAAGTTGGAAAAGTCAACAACCAAGGTAGAGGTAGGGGGCCCTTAATCAACTCTAAGTCTCCAAAGGTGCAAGATGAACATTTAAATTTGGGGAGCGAGATGATTAGTAGAAGGCAATGAGAGGAAGTTTTCAATTTAACACTACATTATAAACCTTTAAAATTTGCATAAAATATAAAAAAATAAGTTCAAATGTACTCCAAGCTCCTTAAATTGTACTCAAAGTCCTTAGAATAAGCATACACCTTACACATATAAAAGTTTGAGGTCCTCTAATATTAGTTCTTTTAAATAACTATTTATGTCCTATAATTTTCATACAACCTTTTTCCTAAACTTGTTTTACCATATAATATTGCAAACTCTTTCTACTCTAATAGTTGATTGGGATTAAAAATTTGAATACTTTTTAATTAGAAAGAACTTACAAAAATATAGATCATATAATTTTATTAAGTATAAAGAGTCTTAGTATAAAGAATTGTGATTGACCATATGATAGATTTTAGAATCTTAAAAATTATTCATAAAGAGTTTTTACTATTTTGATCATAAAGTTTAAGTAAGAATTCAAAATTAAATGTATTATGCGTAAAATAATAAATTGGACTAGATCACCTTTAAAATTTTATAGAGGGGTATAATCATAGCTATTAAATTTATTATATTAAACATAGACTTTAAATTTTATTGTTTGATGGAAGAAATTGTATCTACAAAGTCCTTCTAGTCATTAGGTATAGTAGCACAACTAAGAGCTAAGGACTAGAAAGTATTCATTCACCCAAATTCGTCATAGATACATTCACAAATCTTCATAGTTTTAGAGCCTTGCACTTAGCAAGGTTTGATCTCTGGTGGACACATTAAGAACCATTCAAGTTCACCAAAAGGACCCATTGACATGTTTTATATATTTTTACTTGGTAAGTAGGAGATATTTTCTACATCAAGTCAAATTGTGATATTGCTATGAAGATACAACTATGTAACTTTTAAGTCAAGCTCGTTGACCCATGTTTAACAAGTAGTTTCTTGCAAGACCCCATCTCTCATGAGAATGAATGGAACACTTAGCACTCATTGCATCTAGGTGATGCTCATAGAGGTGAAGCACTAGGACTTCCTAGGAGATCACCCATCCTAGTACTACTCCAGCTCAAGTGCATTAACCACGAAGTTTACTCCAAGGTTAAGCCCACTTTGCTTGCAAATAGGCTTAACCTTGGAGGAAACTTTGTGGTTAAGCATGCTTGAGTTGGAGTAGTACTAGGATGGGTGACCTCCTGAGAAGTCCTTGTGCTTCACCCTTGTGAAGATAACTTATATGAAATGAGTGCTAAGTTTTCCATTCATTCTCATGAAAGATGAGCTCTTGCTAACCACTACTGATGAAATATGGGTCAATGAGTTTGACTCAAAAGCTACACAATTCACATCCTTTTTACACCAAAACACCATTCACTAAATATTATACCAATTGATCTCATTAATTATACAATTGTATAAAAAAGACCATTTTTTCCTAATAAACCTTCCAAACATCTTCAGCGTACCCATTGCACACTAAAGTATGATTGCTAATTATGTACTGTTATACACAACCATGACCACCCTGTGTTAGGGACTCCTCATTTACATTGGATTCGGTGTATTTATATTACTTTCCCCCTTTTCCACGAGTTAACATCACAATTGAATTTTAAAGAATAGGAACGACGAGGATGTGACTTTGGAAAGAATTCAATGTGTATCGTATTGGAACAACTCTTAGAACATCACCTTATTAATTTATCCCCAATTAAGCCTATGGATAGCTCTCAAGTTTTCCGATACGGTTTAACAAGCACTCTCTTGATCTTACTGAGTGGTCGAATCTGTCAAGTATGCTATTGATTACGGGGAAATAAATCTCTCTTTATAGCCATCCTCTGTTCTTTCACCTCTATATGTTATGTGACAACATGCCGAGTTCCACTAAGTTTATTGAAGCTATATAGGTATTTCTAACATGCATCCCAAGTAAGAGATTATTTTTTACCTATATGTAAGGATCCAAGTACTTGAGATAGGCCCTTGAATGGATTAGGAACTCTTATGTGCGTTTGTTGTTCCGAACTTATAATAAAAATCACTGTTATACGAACGAACATTTTGTCTTTGTGAGAGCATACATCGGGGAAATATATTATGCATCATCTGGTATTAGAATTTCTTCTGTGGCGGTCCAGAGTGGAAATAAATTAAAGCTCTTTCAGTGCTAACAGATGAACAAAAAGACCTTCTAAAATATATATTTACTTGGGTAAGATTGCAATCGTTACAAGTATGGCCTCTTGGGCTTGAAAATGGGTACAAAAAATGAAGGAATAAATGAATTTGGTGAAACTTGGTGGAGGTTGATCCTGTGAACTCAGTTGGATGCCTGGCGAGTGCATTCAGCGGGGAAGCCCTGTGGAAACCTTTTATTGTCTGAACAGTAATCGTAAATCATGTAGTTCTTCCTCACCCATTCAAGTTTCTGCTGCTCGCTGGACTCCAATGCCTGTGCAGCGTACCATGAATTGAAAGAGCAATCAGAGGAGGCAGAGCATGTCTCTGCTTTGAAATTTCCATAAGACGCTACAAATGGGGATTTGCTCCAGTCGATCTTCACTGCGCCGCCTCGGGTTGCCCACTCGTCTGCGTTCCAGAGGCTCGAATATATTCTCATCGCTTGATTCTTCGGATATGCCACGCCCAAATCCTCGCTGTTCTTGAACACTCTAACCGGAGTTCCATCCACAGAAAATCTGCAGAGTATCAGAAATAAATGTTATAAACTACAATAATGATGTTAAAAGTAAGAGGGCCAGGCCGAGGAGGACATTCACTAGTTGATCTGAAGTTGCAGGGACAGTATTAACTTACATGATTTGTTGGGGATTCCATGTCACAGAGTAAGTGTGGAAGTCTGCGGTGGGATCGAACCAGAGGTAGAATTGCTGCTCGCGATTGCCTTTGCCTTGAGAGAAAACATTGGTGTGCATAATGTACGGATCTCCCGACAGATTTCCCAGGAACTCGAAGTCTATCTCATCGTGCTTATCCCCTTGTGAGGACAGCTGCAGCAGACCATGACCATGAACATTTTATCAGACCATACTCAACTTCCCACTACAATACTACTACTGCCCACTCCTCCTAATATCAGGAAACTAGAATGAAATGAAGGGAGAGACTTACATAGTATGCAGTAACAGTACCGGCCGAGTTACCAGGGACCAGCTTGATTTGCATATCAATCTTGCCGAAGAGATATTCATTCTTGGATTGGAACCCTGAACCTGATTAAATACAGCAGAGGCAGAGGAGGAGATAAGCAGGGGTTCAGGAATCGGCATACTGTTAAAATCACACACACACATATATATATATATAAGCAGTAAGAAAATGAGATAAAATATACCTGAGGACTGATCGAGAGTAAGCTGCAAGCTTTGGCCATCGTCGAGAATCTTAGCACGGTCATTTCCCCATGTGATGTCAAAGTCATTATAAAAATTAGCAGAAACAAGTTGGGAGGAGGAGAATAGAAGGCTTAGCAGGAGGAAACATGGTAAAAGATCCATTGGAAACTTGGGACAAGAGTAGAAAACGTACTAGTGATAGAGGTATTCAAGTGTTTGAATGGTGATGGCTGAGGACAATGAATGGGATATGTGTATATATATATAGGCAGCGTCAGCGTCGTCAGGTAAGGAATGGAAAGTAGCGAGAAATTTCACAAAGAGTTGTTAAAGTGGATGAGTTGGAGCGCGCTTCGTATTTAGATATTAGGGTGGTTGGGTTTTGTTGCACGCGGAATTCCAGCCAGCAGCAGAAGAAACACGCTGTTTCTTGTCATACGGCGAGCTTAGCTGTGCTGATTATTATTAGAAAACAGTTATAGTCAAAATGATTGTCTTGGACGTTGACCTCCAGCCGTAATCAGGTAACCAAACACATTATTTCACTCAATCGTGTTTCAAAACAATGTGGGCGGGTCCACGCGTGGGATTTCCAAGTTACCCGCACTAATGTCCTCGGGGCCGCATTTTAATCCAATCCAAATTTTATTTATTCATCTAAAAGTGAGATAAAACAGGCAACAAACCGTCAAATTCTAACGGATGCATGAAGGCCAATGTCATTAAAACACCCTATCGCCTTGGGATGATGATCAAGCTTGACTTGATGACCATTAGATCATTGCATACTAATGCATCACCTTAAAACTTACGGGAATACGTTAACAATCAATTAGTAGTCATGAAAACAAGGGAGACACTACATTGGAGGTACTCTAAACATCATAATGGATCATTTTTGCATTCACATCTTGTGAAAGAAGGTGCTACAAATCCACTTGCTCTAGATAAGTCAATATGTGATCTAGTAGTAAAGGAATTTTTTATAGTCATTGGTGAGATATTTTTTAATATTCTATTTCTAATCATTAATGTACTTTTTAGATAACTTGTTCTATTAGCATCAACTCAAAATGACCACTTTTTGACTCTTGTACGCATAAAAGATCCCACATCATTCATCATAACTACACAAAAGCCAAACAATAGCTATAAGCGCTTAAGTCTCATACAAAGACAACCAGAAACAAATTGTCAAAATCCAAAGTACCATATAGGAACTTAGGGCACACATGAAGTTAGCTACAATGGCTATCAGTATCCTTCTCCTTTGAGAACAATGCAAAAGTTAAATTTCCATACCCCTACAATTTATATTTGGTAAATTGTGTCCATTTTGAGAGAATGCCTTTATTGATTTACGTATTGACAAACAACCTATCCTATGCGAAATTGGCTCTCTTACCTTTTGATTTCACCCATCTATTTCTACACATTCCTTTGAACTTATTCCCAACCTTATCCACTTAAACAAATATCCTAAAATATTATGCGTATATCATGCCTACATTCACATGTCCCTATCATTAACTAATGAAAATTGTTAAATGTTTCATTTACTTAGTTCATCATTTGAAATGCGCTCTCCAAGAAAACCTACAAAATAAAGAAAAATAATGTGACATGTAGCTAATGCAATGGAGGCAAGAACAACTCTAAATCTCAATATTAATGATCATATGAGATACAAAGATACAAGAAACTTTAATTTCTACAAAGCATAATGATGGGGCACGAGAAAGAGAAAACCTTGAAAGAAGCTCATAAAGGCATCTTTTGAGGACATAATTTTGATGATGGCACTAGAAGGGAGTTTTCACTTACCAAACTTTGGTGGCCTACTTTATTTCAATATTCTGATAAGGGTATGTGCAAGATCATGAGGAGCCAAAAAGTGGCGATGTGAAAAATATTCACTTTTCACTCGTCCAAAGGCGCATGAAAATGCTTGTTGAATTTTTAGTAGGCCTGGGTGTCAGTACACCTGGGCAAACCTACCACCAAAGCATAGGCCTAATCGGGTACCTGATACCATATCGGGTAACCGATATGTTATCAGGTACCCAATACCTGTGGCATAAAATCGAAACCCGTGAGCCCTTTTCCTCATTTCTTCTCACGTTTTTGCTTGGGAAAATGGCTCGAAATATCATATACACAATATATTTTCGGGTATCAGATTTTGGCAACAACAAATTCGACTCCCCAGCATATTCGGTAAGTAAATTATTTGTATATTTTGATTATTTTATTTCATTTTCATGCTAAATGTCATTTTTTTCGTTGAAATAGGGTTTTGTATTTATATTTGTAATAATATATGAAATCATATTGAAATTTAGATTTGTTTTTTATTTAATCAGGCATGGTTGACAACAATGAACAAAATAACCCTCCCGCACCAAATAACAATCCCGAAAATAATCCCCCGTTTTAAAACCCTCGATCTTTAGAATATTTGATACAAGATAATTTGAACACAATACGAGGTTTCCAAAACACATATCAAAATATACCTACATTAGGTCCCATGCTTGCCACACTAAATACAATTGTTGAAAATATTGACACACTCATGCAGCAACATAATGATGCTCTTCATTGGCGTGATGATATGCACGCTCAATTTGATGACGGGCTTTACCATGATGGGATTGCGGCCCTTAATATAAGGAAGATATAGCCACCTTTTTTGTCAATCCTAAAACTGGAATACAAATTGACCCCAAAAAGCCCAAATTATCAATAAAATGGTACACAAATGAAGCAATGCGCACACACTTTTGGAATCGTTGGTGGATGGTTTTTGATAAACCACCCCATAGCAATTTGGAGGTCCCATTTTATTTCATAAAAAAATTGTATGTTGACTTTGTGCTTGGTCACCATGTTGATTATTGGAGTATGATGCCCAACATGGGCATAGGCGGAGGAGCTCCTCAGACTGGGCCATTTGCCCAGTGCAAAAAAGCCACTACCTTTGTCCCCCCACTGATGTCGCACCCCCTCCTCGAGTGCAGCATCCTGATATCATTGCAGAGGCTGCCTCAAAGACTATTAGGGCCATTCATTTGCTGAGTGATCATTTTTTTCACGCAGACTAGGTCAGTGTTGCCTCCTGGTGTGGATGATGTTAGCGGATCGACATCTCGTCGGAGTTCACATGTATGTGAGCCCCATATTTGCATTATATGCAAGAATATGTGTCTCGGAGCGCTTATTGATGCTGATACATATCAATGTGTTATTGATGAGGAGGATATAGGAGACGCAACTACAGAGGCTGCAACACCTCATGGAGCATCTACATCTCATGGGAATGCTCAAGAGGTGTACGTAGAGCCATGGACTCCTACTGATATGGTAAGAGTAAACATTATAAATAAATTTGTCACATGACTTATTTAATTTATTTATTTAGATCAGTTTTAATGATTGCATGCACTTATGTATATATATTTTTTCCATTTATGTTCATTTGATGACACAGGAGGAGTTGAGACAGGTGGATGACTCCACAGCTTCGGCTATTTCATTTGGCCTTGATGCCTATACGATATATTATAAATTATGTACCCATTAGCTTTTTTATATCATTTGGTGTACATGCTTAAATCTCTATCAATTAGAGCAATAAAATTCATACATTTACTAATATATTGTCATCTTTATTGTACTCTTGCAGACTACAACCGATGTCAGTGGGGGGCACGAGGGGGTTCCTTCATCAGGTGTCGACGAAGGAAAGGTAATTAATTGTTTAAGATTAATTATGCATGCATATGTATACCACTTGTGTGTACATAATAAATATTTTACTTGAATTTATTGTATAGGGTTTGGCTATCGATGATGTTCCGACATGGGTTCGGGAGCCTAGGCTGACAAGCATCTCGATTTGAAGTGATAGTCCGATTGTACGTAGACTTTTACATATTGTTATTTATATTTTGTAAGCAGGGTTGTTATGATGAAGTAAATTTATATATAATTGACATTCTTTTTACTCTCATAGGTTACTCCTAGTGTGAGGGAGGGCCCACGAGAATCTTTCGTATCTTTGTTGACCCAGCCCACTATTCCAGAGGAGGGATCACCAGATGTAAGTTTTAATTTTAGTTCAAATCATGTCCTATTTTGTAGATTTATTACTCTAACAGCACCACTCAACTAATCTCATTATTGCAAATATATATTTATAGGTCAGAGTTGGTATTGTTGGCATGGTCCCTTCGCTACCAAGGACTTATGCTAGGACACCTGATCGTGGTAGGCGACCGAGAGGCCAAGTATAGATATTTGTATTCAATTATAATTTTAATTAAAATAGTATTTGAATTATGAATTTTATATATATATATATATATATATATATATATATATATATATATATATATATATATATATATATATATATATATATATATATATATATATATATATATCTGTGTGTGTGTGTGTGTGTGTGTGTGTGTGTGTGTGTAGACACACACACACACACACACACACACACACAGATATATATATATATATATATATATATATATATATATATATATATATATATATATATATATATATATATATATATATATATATATATATATATATATGTATGTATGTATCTATGTATATATATATATATATGTATGTATATATGTATGTATATATGTATATATATATATGTATGTATGTATGTATATATGTATATGTATGTATATATGTATATATATATATATGTATATATATATGTATATATATATATATATATATATGTATATATATATATATGTATATATATATATATATGTATATATATATGTATATATATATATATGTATATATGTATATATATATATATCTGTATATATATATATGTATATATATATATCTGTATATATATATATGTATATATATATATATATCTGTATATATATATATGTATATATATATATAGATATATGTATATATGTATATATAGATATATGTATATATGTATATATAGATATATGTATACATGTATATACATGTACATGTATATATATATATATATATATACATATATGTATATATATATATACATATATGTATATATATATATACATATATGTATATATGTATATATATATATATATACATATATGTATATATGTATATATATATATATATATACATATATGTATATATATATATGTGTGTGTGTGTGTGTGTACAAATCATATAACATAAGCAATCTAACTTGGGTTTAAACTCATATTTGTTGCAGGATCAATCAGAGCCTAACACTTCTTCAAAGAGGCTACATTTTGATGATCCCCCTATGGCATAGGATGTAATTTTAGTTTTGTGGTCATTTAGAGATGCCACTTGGCAAATTTTTGGATGGCATATATGCCACATTGTACACCTTGAAACATTGATTTTGTAGACATTTTGAAATGGCATGTGCCATATTTGTATATGGAGATACTTTTGATACATTTGATACTTTCTATATATAGAACATGTTCATTTTTATGTTATATTTGCGTCATCTTTTGTATACATATTTATTATTCATTTTAATGGAATTGAATGGTGAAGTTATATCTTGACTATGATTATCATTATGATTTAAATTATATCTTGTTGAAGTTACATTTGTTTTTCTTTACTCTAGAATACCCTGTTCATGGAGGTTATTGTGTTTGAGGTTTAACTTCTATAGATTTTCTATGTTCTTATGTTTCATATCATTATATATGCTCACTTGAGCCACTTAGTACTACATTGTTTCAATACTATGTATATACTCACTATGTATATAACTCATCATATTGGGGTTTACTAAATGCACAGAGAAATGTAGCACTTGTGCTATTAGGTCACTTAGGTCAAGCGTGGTCGCGAGCATTCTGGTGACTCCATGGGTGGAATAGGGTTGTCACTAGCATTTAGCTGGCCAATTGGAGCCGATGGAGTAGACGGTTCAATACAATGTTAGGTGGTTTGAAAGATACGTTGTTGAGCCACTTTCAACTAACCCTCATTGCAAGTTTTGGCATCGACTAAGATCATCTTGCCAAATGTAAACGAAGTCAAATCGCTGAAAATAGAGAGAGGTTATTGTAGACCTTGAAAAAATGATCTCGTAGCACCTGACGGTTTTTTGATACCTCTCACGAGGTTTGAGATACGATCCCCAGAAGATCATTGCCCAATCGTACTTAGTGCACCTTGGGGTCACTTGGGTCGAGCGTGGTTGCGAGCATTCCAGTGACTCCGTGGGTGGAATGAGGTTGTCATTTTTGTTTACCCAGCCAACCAGAGCCGATGGAGTAGAGCTTTCGATGCAATGTCAGACGGTTTGAAAGATACGCTGCTGAGTCACTTTTAACTGACCCTCACTGTAAGTTTTGGCATCGACTAAGATCATCTTGCCAAATGCAAATGAATTCGAATCGCCTGAAACCGAGAGAGATTATTGTAGACCTTAGAAACACAATCCTGTAGCACCCACTGGTTTATCGATACCTCTCATGAGGTCTGAGATACGAGCCTCAAAAGATCACCACCCAATCGTGCTTAGTGCACCTTGGGGTCACTTGGGTCGAGCGTGGTCATGAGCATTCTGTGACTCTGTAGGTGGAATGGGGTTGTCATTGGCGTTTACCTAACCAACCAAAGCCAATGGAGAAGATGGTTTGATGCAATGTAAGACGGTTTAAAAGATACGTTGCCGAGCCACTTTCAACTGACCCTCACTGCAAGTTTTGGCATCGACTGAGATCGTCTTGCCAAATGCAAACTAAGTCAAATCACCCAAAACTAAGAGAGGTTATTGTAGACCTCAAAAACATGATCTTTTAGCACTAGATGGTTTTTCGATACCTCTCACAAGGTTCGAGATATGAGCCCTAGAATATTTTTACCCAATCGTGCTTAGTGCACCTTGGGGTTACTTGGGTCGAGCGTGGTCGCGAGCGTTTCGGTGACTTTGTGGGTGTAATGGGGTTGTCATTGGTGTTTACCTAGCTTACCAGAGCCAATGGAGTAGATGGTTCGATGCAATGTTGGATGGTTTGAAAGATACGTTGTTGAGCCGCTTTCAACTGACCCTCACTGCAAGTTTTGGCATTGACTAAGATCATCTTGCCAAATGGAAATGAAGTCGAATCACCCAAAACTAAGAGAGGTTAATGTAGACCTCAAAAACATGATCTCGTAGCACCTAATAGTTTGTCAATACCTCTCATGAGGTCAGAGATACGAGCCCCAGAAGATTGCTTCCCAATCGTGCTTAATGCACCTTGGGGTCACTTGGGTCGAGCGTGGTCATGAGCATTCCGGTGATTTCATGGGTGGAATGGGGTTGTCACTGGTGTTTACCTAGCCAACCAGAGCTGATGGAGTAGATGGTTCAATGCAATGTCATACTATTTGAAAGATACATTGCTGAGCCGCTTTCAACTGACCCTCACTGCAAGTTTTGGCATCAACTGAGATCACTTGTCCAAATGCAAACGAAATCGAATCGCCCAAAACCAAGAGAGGTTATTGTAGACCTTAGAAGCATGATCCTATAGCACTTGACAATTTTTTGATACCTCTCACGAGGTTTGAGATACGAGCCCCGGAAGATCACTGCCCAATCATGCTTAGTGCACCTTGGGGTCACTTGGGTCGAGCATGGTCATGAGCATTCTATTGACTCTATGGGAAAAACATGGTTGTCACTAGCATTTACCCAACCAACTGGAGCTAATGGAGTAGATGGTTTGATGTAATGTTAGATGGTTTGAAAGATACGTTGCTGAGCCACTTTCAACTGACCCTCACTACAAGTTTTGGCATTGACTGAGATGGTCTTGCCAAATGCAAATGAAGTCAAATCGCACAAAAATTGAGAGAGGTTATTGTAGAGCTCAAAAACATGATCCCATAGCACCTAATGATTTGTCGATACTTCTCACGAGGTCTGAGATATGAGCCCCAGAAGATCACTACCCAATCGTGCTTAGTGCACCTTGGGGTCACTTGGGTCGAGCGTGATCGTGAGCCTTCCGGTGACTCCGTGGGTGGAACAGGGTTGTCAATGGTGTTTACCCGGCCAATTGGAGCTGATGGAACAAATGGTTTGATGCAATGTTAGATGGTTTGAAAGATATGCTGCTAAGCCGAATTTCAACTGACCCTCACTGTAAGTTTTGGCATTGACTGAGATCATCTTGCCAAATGCAAAGGAAGTCGAATCACCCAAAATTGAGAGAGGTTATTGTAGAACTCGGAAACAAAATCCTGTAGCACCTAACATTTTTTTGATACCTCTCACAAGGTCTGAGATATGAGCCCCAGAAGATCGCTGCCCAATCATGCTTAGTGCACCTTGGGGTCACATGGGTCGAGCGTGGTCGTGAGCGTTGTGGTGACTCCGTGGGTGGAATAGGGTTTTCACTGGCATTTACCTAGCCAACTAGAGTTGATGGAGTAGATGGTTTGATGCAATGTTGGATGGTTTGAATGATACGTTGCTGAGCCACTTTCAACTGACCCTCACTGCAAGTTTTGGCATCAACTGAGATCATCTTGCCAAATGCAAATGAAGTTGAATCTCCCAAAACTGAGAGAGGTTATTGTAGACCTCAAAAACATGATCTTGTAGCACCTAACGATTTGTCGATACCTATCATGAGGTCTGAGATACAAGCCCCAGAAGATCGCTGCCCAATTGTGCTTAGTGCACCTTGGGGTCACTTGGGTTGAGCATGGTCGCGAGCGTTCCAATGACTCCGTGGGTAGAATGGGGTTCTCACTGGCATTTACAATGTCATGAAAGTGAACAACCAACTTATAGTCCACACCATTTTCAGTAACGAAAAATTTAACCCTTTTACTCTCCCGTGCAAACTCATAAAGCACGTCACTTGCAAACCATAAAACACACAATGCATTATGGTACACTGGGCAGCCTGCAAGCAGTTGTATTTTACAGATTGAGTAAGTAGTCCTTGGGAACATGTCCTTTTTTGTAGTGGAAACAATTAGGTTTTCATTCTGAAACAAGAGAAGAACCAAATGGGAAAGCATGCACACTTCTTTTCTTGACCCAGTTCCGTTGCAATGACTGTTAGTGGTATGTTTGAAATTTGAACTATGAATCTAATCATGATTAAGCTTGTGAAATTTGAACTGTGAAGCTTATTATGTTTGAGGTTTAACTTCTATAGATTGTTTGAAATGATAAAAAATAATATCCTTAAAGCATTAGAAACAATAATCAAACATGTAAGAATTCAAACCATGCAAATGACATAAGTAAATGACATGTAAGATCCCTTCTTGGCACTATTGGCCACCCATACATGATTTTGGTCATAAGTCCTTATCAAGACTTCTAGGACATTTAACTTTTAAATCAAACTAATTGTTACAAATTTCCATTATAGGCTTTAAAAGATCTCAATTAACCATTAAGGATCCTTTTGTACTTCTATCTCTGATTGGATCCATTGTGACCGTAGGCATCTTCATAAGTGCTCCTGTACAAGTTACAATCCACATACAAAACCAAGTTTATTGACTCAAAGTACAATCTAAGAAAGGTGAAATTAATGTATTGAAATTAGGCTTAACGAACTTAGAAAACAATGCACTAAGTTAACTTATTACCTAGTCAAGTGTTCCTGAAGGGTCATCTCTTTGCTTCAGGGTATCCAATAGTGCTTCATGATCAGCAGTACTAATAGTCCAAAGTTCTTTTGTCTTTGGTCTTCCTTGATGCTTTGACAACTTGGCATTTGTTGCTATAACAAGGTGTGAATACACGAGAATAGTTTTGTGCTTCTCATAGTCTTCAAATTTCCATTCTTTCTAATCATGTATGTTCACAGCCATGTTCTCGTAACAACAACTGAACCAGTAGGATATGTGAACCCATCACCATCTGTCATTAGTTGTACAAGCTTCTGTTTACCTCGTACACAATGTGCTAACCAATAATCTAACCTCTCATCATTCCCTTGCGGTGCAACCAATGCAAAAACATCTCCTGGCTTCAGAAGATCTAAAAGATGGTCATACTCAAGTGAAGTTTCCATGTCATCATTTCTTATAGAGAGTGTCAAAGATAAAGGAGTTAGATACTGTGGAACCCATGTATCCACCCACTCACTTGACTCACAATGATCCCAATCATATTGAAAACACATGGGGCAAAAACAAGGCAACTCTCATGTCCAAATTGTCCATGTACTACTATTGGAGCTTCGGAATGAATGTATTTTTTAAGAGTCTTTCACTGTTTGACAATCCAATCTATCTCATATAGGTCCCTCCTCAACAAACCAAAAGAATCTACGCACTGTAGAATCAAGAGTCCCCCCTGTGACAGTGCTAAAGTACACCAATCAACAATAAAATGAGCATCAAGAAGTACAACACCTGAAATCCTCAATTGCTCCTTAACTAGAGCCCTCTTCACATACGCACCTACTCCGTCATGCTCCTCTTTCCCATGCCCTGACTCAAAAAAACTCCAAATATGAGGTACACCTCTCTCCACATGCATTCTACACAACCAATAAAACATTCTGGCATTCTTAAATTGACTAGTGCAATTATCCGAACAAATGAGATGCCTATCCATAGCAATACCATTTTCCTACAAGAAGTCAAAATAGTTTTGGAAACAATGTTGAACAAACTCATGAGAGTGAGACCTGTCGTCGCTCATATAAAAATGGTACTCTCTGATCATCTTTCGCTCATCTTTTGTGCTATCAAGGGAATGTCTATATCATGTGATGTGTACAAAAATACCAACTTGAATGGAATTGTAATATTGAGCGTGAGTCTCATTTTGGGGCTGCAATGTATAGTTCTCCGCAAAGTCTACAACAGATATAATAGTTTGAATGGGGAAAGTGTCCTTACATGTCCTGAATTGTTGATCCAACCATTGAGACCTATGACTATGCCTTGCATACTTGTAAAAAAGATTTGTCTTGAAATCTGAGATAAAATCAGCAACATTGTATTCTTTTGCAACTAACTCACATCTAGAGCCTTCACCTCCACTCTTCAATGTATATTTCACTGTTTCATATACCTTTTTTTGGATGAGTGTCTTTCCAAAATTGTGTTCCAAACCCTCATGAAAACATGTTCTAAAATTGGACAAGCCACCACATTCTGAGCACTTGGCATTTAAGCAATCTTTTTTATAAAATAAACAACCATCATCTCTATGACATACAAATTGATCTAGCAAGTCTCTTGATGATTTGGGAAGACCACTTGCACCACAATCCTCTAGCATTTCATTAGTATGAAAAGTAGAATGAATGGACCATAATAATTCATGATGCATTGAAAACTCAACATGATATTTGTAACATGTATTCCGAATCTTAAGGGGTACACAATAAAATGGCTTCACGAATTCAAAAGACCTTTGTGATATTTTCAATGTTGGATGTGTCCACAAATTTTTTTATACAACATTGTTTGACTTACCTCCACATAATGTTTAGGATGTGGAGTGTGGTCTCGATTGCCAACTCTCAACTTCAAGACATCCTTCACATTTGGTGACACTCTTGAGTTAGCATCCCAAAATTGTTGAATTTCATCCTTGACAACATCTGTTAGCTTCTTATCGAAATGTGGACATCTCCCACCATAAGCCCATGTATCAATTTGAACTCAAATCATCAAGTCTTTCTCTTCTTGCAAGTGCTCTACCCAAATTTTTACGGTCTATGTTGAAGTCAACACAAGTTTGTCCCATCAAACGAGCCTTTCTCAACTGATGACTTACTAAGGAGGTTAATAACCCTCTAAGAAACTCTCTTATTTTTTTCTATGGTAGTCTTCCCAATGCTATTGAGAGCATTGAAAAGATTCTTCACAACAATGGCATTTCTATCTATTTTCTTGTTCACACGAATCTTCAATTTCACAAGCACAGGTCTCATCTTTTGCATCTTTAACAACTGCACAAAAATTTGACATTGCTCAACCATGGGAATTTGAAGATTGATTATCTTTATTGCAAGGGACTTCATTTCAAATATAATTTGGAGATGTGTAACGTTCATGAGGTTCTTGTGCAATATTTTCATTCCCCAAGTCTACATTTTCAATCTCCATTTGTACATTTTCATCTTCATTCCATTCATTTTCATTCCCCAAATCTACGTTTTCATTCCCCAAGTCTACATTTTCATTCTCCATCTCTACATTTTCATCTTCACTCCATACATTGTTATTGACAAGATTAATTTCCATATTATTTTCAAATTCAACATCCTCTTCACTTACAACTACATTTACGGGGTCACCTTGATTAATGTTTAACATACCTTCTCTCCTTCTTTGGTGATTTTACCTATCTTTTTCCCTATATGCTTGAATTTCTTCATTCATCACCTTCCTCTTCTGTTTAGCCTTTCAACGACTGCTACTTCCCATGGTGAGACCACAAGTTGACAAAACAAAAAAATGGGACCCAAATCATGTTTGTTTTTCTTGCGACCCGTGTAAAATTTTGAAATCCCGTGCTTGTCTGGTCTGTGGGGACAAGGAATATTTTGGTCAAATATGACTAGTCAAAAATCAGGTACCCAATTCAGAATCGGGCACCCGATATGTCTAGGCAGTTGAAAAAAGGGTGGGAGAAAATGAAAAAAATTAAACTTTTACATATAAAATGGGGTATATAATATATAAAATGTATATTATATATATACTAGAATGTATTATATACTAATGTATATAATATATATAAACGAGGCATATGATATATATATATATATATAATGTATATTATATATATACTAATGTATTATAATATACTAATGTATTATATGTACTAATGTATTATATACTAATGCATATAATATATATAATATTATATATATACTAATACATATTATATATACTAATGTATATAATATATATATATATATATATATATATATATATATATATATATATATATATATATATAACATATTATATATGTATAATGTATTTGATAAGGCGTACTAGGACCCCTTGCAATTTTGGCGTTCTGACTATAATGAATAAGTAGATGTCATCATCTATCCTAGAAACTAGTACTAGGACCCCTAGGAAGTCCTCATGACCCCTTTTGACACATTTGAATGCTCAAGTGTGTTCGAAGGGGCTGTAGGACCCCTTAGGACACACTTGAGCATTCCAATGGGTCAAAAGGGGTCACGGGGACTTCCTAGGGGTCTTAACGCTCAATAAGGAATACTAGGACCCCTAGGAAGTCCCCATGACCCCTTTTGACACATTTGAATGCTCAAGTGTGTCCGAAGGCATCGTAGGACCCCTTAGGACACACGTGAGTGTTCTAATATGTCAGAAGGGGTCACAGGGACTTCCTAGGGGCCCTAACACATGATAAGGCCTATTAGGACCCCTAGGAAGTCCCCATGACCCCTTTTGACAAATTTGAATGCTAAAGTGTGTCCGAAGGTGTTGTAGGACCCCTTAGGACACACTTGAGCATTCTAATGTGTCAAAAGGGGTCACGGGGACTTCCTAGGAGTCCTAACATGTGAGAAGGCCTATTAGGACCCCTAGGAAGTCCCCATGACCCCTTTTGACACATTTGAATGCTCAAGTGTGTTTGAAGGCATCGTAGGACACCTTAGGACACACTTGAGCATTCCAATGTGTCCACAGGGGTCACGGGGACTTCCTAAGGGTCCTAACACCCGATAAGGCCTATTAGGACCCCTAGGAAGTCCCCATGACCCATTTTGACACATTTGAATGCTCAAGTGTGCCCGAAGGCATCGTAGGGCCCCTTAGGACACACTTGAGCATTCTAATGTGTCAAAAGGGGTCACAGGAACTTCCTAGGGGGTCCTAACACATGATAAGGCCTATCAGGACCCCTAGGAAGTCTCGATGACCCCTTTTGACACATTTGAATGCTCAAGTGTGTCTAAAGGGGCCGTAGGATCCCTTAGGACACACTTGAGCATTCTAATGTGTCCACAGGGGTCGCGAGGATTTCTTAGGGGTCCTAACACATGATAAGGCCTATTAGGACCCCTAGGAACTCCCCATGACCCCTTTTGACACATTTCAATGCTCAAGTGTGTCCAAAGGTGTCGTAGGACCCCTTAGGACACACTTGAGTGTTCTAATGTGTCAAAAGGGGTCACGGGGACTTCCTAGGGGTCCTAACGTGCGATAAGGCCTATTACAACCCCTAGGAAGTCCCCATGACCCCTTTTGACACATTTTAATCCTCAAGTGTGTTCAAAAGCCTTGTAGGACCCCTTAGGACACACTTGAGCATTCTAATGTGTCAAAAGGGGTCATGGGGACTTCCTAGGGGTCCTAACACGTGATAAGGCCTATTAGGACCTCGAGGAAGTCCCTATTAGGACCCCTAGGAAGTCCCCATGACCCCTTTTGACACATTTGAATGCTCAAGTTTGTCCAAAAGCATCATAGGACCCCTTAGGAAACACTTGAGCATTCTAATGTGTCAAAAAGGGTCACGGGGACTTCCTAGGGGTTCTAACATGTGATAAGGCCTATTAGGACCCCTAGGAAGTCCCGATGACCCCTTTTGACACATTTGAATTCTCAAGTGTGTCCAAAGGGGCCATAAGACCCCTTAGGACACACTTCAGCATTCTAATGTGTCCACAGGGGTAACGGGGACTTCCTAGGGGTCCTAACGCATGATAAGACCTGTTAGAACCCCTAGGAAGTCCCCATGACCCCTTTTGACACATTTGAATGCTCAGGTGTGTCTGAAGGCATTGTACAACCCCTTAGGACACACTTGAGCATTCTATTGTGTCAAAAGGGGTCACAAGGACTTCCTAGAGGTCCTAACACATGATAAGGCATATTAAGACCCCTAGGAAGTCCCCATGACCCCTTTTGACACATTTGAATGCTCAAGTGTGTCCGAAGGCATTGTAGGACCCCTTAGGACACACTTGAGCATTCCAATGTGTCAAAAGGGGTCATGGCGACTTCCTAGGGGCCCTAACACATGATAAGGCGTACTAGGACCCCTAGGAAGTCCCCATGACCTCTTTTGACACATTTGAAGGCTCAAGTATGTTCGAAGGCATTATAGGACCCCTTAGGACACACTTGAGCATTCTAATGTGTCAAAAGGGGTCATGAGGACTTCCTAGGGGTCCTAACGTGCGATAAGGCCTATTAGGACCCCTAGGAAGTCCCAATGACCCCTTTTGACATATTTGAATGCTCAAGTGTTTTTGAAGGGGCTGTAGGACCCCTTAGGACACACTTGAGCATTCCAATGTGTTCGCTGGGGTTGCGGGGACTTCCTTGGGGTTCTAACACGCAATAAGGCCTATTAGGACCCCTAGGAAGTCCCCATGACCCCTTTTGACACATTTGAATGCTGAAGTGTGTCTAAAGGCATCATAGGACCCTTAGGACACACTTGAGCATTCTAATGTGTCAAAAGGGGTCAGGGAGATTTCCTAGGGGTCCTAATGCATGATAAAGCCTATTAAGACCCCTAGGAAGTCCGCATGACCCCTTTTGACACATTTGAATGCTCAAGTGTGTCCAAAGGCATCGTAGGAGCCTTTAGGACACACTTGAGCATTCCAATGTGTCAAAAGGGGTCATGGGGACTTCCTAGGGGTCCTAACACATGATAAGGCATACTAGGACCCCTAGGAAGTCCCCATGACCCCTTTTGACACATTTGAATGCTCAAGTGTGTCCGAAGGCATCGTAGGACCCCGTAGGACACACTTGAGCATTATAATGTGTCAAAAGGGGTGACAGGGACTTCCTAGGGGTCCTAACGCGTGATAAGGCCTACTAGGACCCCTAGGAAGTCCCCATGACCCCTTTTGACACATTTGAATGCTCAAGTGTGTCTGAAGGGGTTGTAGGACCCCTTAGGACACGCTTGATCATTTTACTGTGTCCATAGGGGTCACGGGGACTTCCAAGGGGTCCTAACATGTGATAAGGCATACTAGGACCCCTGGGAATTCATATTATTTTCATGCATTACTTCATTAATGTCTGCTCTGGGAGGAATATTATAATTTCTATATTTTCACAAGCCCTAAAATATTTTCATCGTTATCACTTTGTGCCTCCTCTCTCTCAATTTAGTTCTCTCCCTCTCTATTGCACTCAGCTTATCCATCCTTACCTACTCTTTAACAGAGATTCTCCAAAATTTGCAAAATCCTTACCCACTATCAAATCCTAGCCTATGTCATGCAAAATGAGAAAAAGAAAGTGAAATTAAAGGGATGTATCGATGAAATAGCGAAGGTGAATCAAATCAGATCAATATCATAATATATGCATAAAATATTGTTACGGACAAAAATATTTGTTTAAATTAATGGGAAAGAGTGAGAAGAGCTTCTTGGACCCATGATAGAAACTATTAAGGAATTGCATGATATATTACTCAATGGTGCAAGGAATATTATTGATGAACATGGGATTGCAGCTACATCTATTCAATATATAGAGGAAGATATAGAAAATCTTCTTAATAGAGAGATTAATGTGAGAGAAAAGGACATTTTAGAAGAAAATGGTTGTCTTGGTGCCATCCAAGGTATGCCAATTACTCAGGACGAAGAGACAAAGTCCACAGTTAATGAGAAAGAATGGGAAGAGCTTCTTGGACCCATGATAGAAGTTACATATAAGGAGGAAGAGCTAGGAAGGGGAAAACAACAAAGGAAAGAAGTAAGATATGCACGTGTGAGCCTATGTCAGATGATGATGATGAGTACTCACCATCTGCTAGTAGCTCAAGTAACAAGTGTTGTGGAATTATCCACAGAGTAATGTGAAATGAAGCCTCAAATTGGTTTAGCAAGCGAATAATTTGGTCATGCACTTCATTCTAGCACCACAAATATTTCTATTAGAAATGCCTATTCATTAATGACCTTGCATTTATGGGACTTGGGAAACCAGGTTACTCATGTTGGGCATTATCCCTCAAATGTAAGTTCATTTCCACCTTTGGCAAGGCAGTCTCACTCCTCATTTTACAACAAAGGGCAGCCATCTATGGTCCAAGGTTTTAATTCAGCTGACAAGTGGAGAGCTTATCAAGGTACTGATCTCTTTCGTAGAGAAGTTCTTGATTCATCTCAAGGTTCTTGTTTAGGTGACCAACACCTTGGAGGTCCATAAATAGACCCATTGATTTCCCAAATTGGTAAAAGGGTAGATGCAATTTTGGAAAGAGTATCCCAATTGAAGAGAAATTGAAATTCTAGTGAGCATAAAGTTATTGCAGATCCAATGGGTGTATCTCCTCCACTGACAAATATAACTGCTTCCAAAGACTTGAGTTTAAATGGAGACTGTCTGTTCCCAAACATGCCCCAGTCGAGCAGATGAACCGGATGTTGCTTGAGTAAAGAAGATAGTGGTTTATTAAAGCATCTTCATTATCCCACTTTCTATCAATTACTACTTTTTGAGCGGCTTGCCAACTGCTTCTATGCAGGATTTCTGTAATATATAATGTCATCATGTAAGTACATGATAGTTTTTGTAAACATTTTCTATTGTAAAGGGTTAGTGAGCAATATCAAAGAAAAGGTTCTTGCATGTATTATTTAGACACATATCAATTAGGAAACCATTTTTCTCCCATTAAATGGCATAAATGCCTAGATTCACTTTGTGGGTATCAATATGCAATAAGATGAGGGAAGAAATATTTGTAAAGAGGAAGTACAAATGTTACTGTCCAAAACCATTTCGAGAGTAATATTCTTCTCCTGATTGTAATAAGAAACTCAAAATGCAGAAGACAACAAATAGCTAGGGCATTTATTTCCTATGACCTATGCCAATTTCAGTTCAATTCCTATTGATGATATTCTCAATGTGTAAAAATAAACTGATGTGTTATTTTAAAATGGTGTTGACTAAAATTTATGAACATATGTCAAATATCCATTTTTTCCAGAATTTGAAATAGAACTAGTGGTAATATAATCAAATTTGTGAATTTCACATCCAATCATTGGATGTTAATCAAAAGTACAACACAGTAATATTTTTGAGCCGATAAACAATCTTAGTCTTACTTCAAACCTACTCCTGTGTATGTGGGTTCTTGGAGGTATCTATTGAGCAATGTGTGGATCTGTAATATCCCTATCCAGGACCTTACTCACTTTGCTTAAAACTCCTAATTAGAATTTGGATTTCTAATGCCTGTTGTGATATTATTTAAGTTTGCCTTGCTCCTTATTGATTAATATTGTAATGAATTGGTTATCGTTCCCCTTCTCTCTCTCTCTCTCTCTCTCTCTCTCTCTCTCTCTCTCTCTCTCTCTCTCTCTCTCTCTCTCTCTCTCTCTCTCTCTCTCTCTCAGCCCTGGCCACCTTCTTACTCTCTCTCTTCCTCAATGGCTGCCCATGAATTTTTTAAATGGCTGATTGATTTCCTTTGCTTCTTTCAATGGACATCGATGATTTTTCTGCAATCTTCCAACCTTTCGTACATAGTTGTAAAATACATATTAATATATATTATATACATATAAAATAATATGTAATATATGATATATAATGTAACATTTAATATTAATATATATTAAATAATAATATTTAATGTAAAATGTATATTATATAATATTTAATATATATAATATATAATCTAATATATATCTAATATATAGTTTTTGATATATAATATATAATCTAATCTAATATAGGATGGAGAAATGGGAGGGAGAAAGAGAAGGGAAAAGTGAAAAATCAAAATTTTGCCGGCCTTTTCAATTTCCCAAAAATATTGGGTACCCGATTAGGCTCGGCATTGCTTTGTGCACCAAACGTACATGGTCAACTATTGAAATGTCTTAAAAATGAGTTTTCCCTTGTTTCTCTGAGTTCCAGACTTCGACCATGTAGTTGATGACTTTTTTTCACCTAAATTTGATGAAACGAAAAGGTTATCTTAAGGAGATTATCAGCTTTCTATCGATATAATTGTTGTCAAAATTTTGAATTTGGTAAGTAATTATTAGTTATTTTCTAATTGAGTTACCTCTAAAGTGTTGATTTATATACTGATTGAAAAATGACAATAACATTCAGACGATATAACATTTTTGAAATCCGGGAAATGTGTCACATTCTATGCTTCGCCTACTATAAGGAAAAAAAATAATAATTTGAATTTTGTAAAGTTTTGAATGAGTTAAGGTGGTCAAACATGGGAGTTTTTTTATTCTAAAAATGTTGTAGCAAAAAATTCATAATTAATTAATTTTTTGGAATAAAATTACAAAAAAATATGCGTCACATTTGGGCATGAGTCTACTACTTATATATAAAATCTTATAATAAAATATTATCATTTGATTATGATTGAGGTGGTCAAACATACACCTACTTCTTATTTTTTTCCTGAAATTTTTGTACTGCTGCATTGAAATCTATACTTTTCACCAATCATACTAACTTTTTTTCAAAAAAGGCCTAGTATTTTAGAAACTAAATTCAATTTTCTACAGATTCTATTCTTACAAATTTTTTATATTAGGTTGATAGCTAGTTGAAATTTTCACGTCAAGTTGACTAACCCTGATTTGTTGATTTTTCATTGCCGCCTAAGCGCATAGTTTGGCCTCTCATGATCTTGCACATACCCATAAGTGTACCCCACAAATGTGATATTTTTCAAATAACTAGCAACTCAATTGTAAAGGATGAAATGCCATTTCAATTAGTATCATCATTTGAAAAATGGGCCTTTAGTTTCATAGTACCAATTAATCCTCCTACTCAAAAAGTCAAAATACCTATACACATTTCATTAACAAACATTCAATATTAAACCAAGTAGGTAAAAGTAGAACTAATAAATAATTACACCACATAAACATTGGCAATATTTATTAAATATGAGATCATCACTGTAGGGTTTAGATGCCCATTAAATGTTACCAGCGACCAACAAAAATACTTTGTGAGCTAGCCAACTAAAGAACCTTTGAGAACATTCATTTTCAATCATATCAAGAATACACCATAACATCCAAAAGAAAACGGAAAAAGAAAATCATCAAACTAGATCTTGAATGAGGCACTATCAAAGGTTTGTAATAAATATATATCATACTCTAGGTTTATTATACAACCTATAAAATTTTTAACAATTGCATTCTAATGTCAAATAATCAATCTTTAACAATTGCACAAAAATCCAGTT
Source organism: Chamaecyparis obtusa (assembly GCA_027943335.1). Lineage (NCBI taxonomy): Eukaryota > Viridiplantae > Streptophyta > Pinopsida > Cupressales > Cupressaceae > Chamaecyparis > Chamaecyparis obtusa. Next base: position 242,130 of record BSBK01000191.1, on the reverse strand, counting down.
AAGAGGAGAGTTATTGATGTTCAGTTAAGAGCACATGAGTTAATTCATCTTACAGAGAAAGATCCAATTTTTGTTGCATACATGTGAAGCTGGTTAGACAGGTTGAAGTAAGAACTAAGTGATTCTATAGACCAATCCGAGCGACAAAAGGAGATAACCGAGCATAACAGAGTTAGAGGAAAAAGGAGATTGAAGAGATTATGATGACCAAAGTGATATTGAGCTTAACATAGATCTTAATATGAGAAAAGGAAGTTGCATTTGAATCAGGTCATATACTATTTCTTTATAACCATTTCTATAGTCAAAATATCTTAACCAAGTGAGACTTAACCATCTTTTTCTATTGGCATTCTATGAATGTTGGGTGACCCAACAATAGTGGTTACACTTTTTTAGACATGCTGATATTTGTTGAAATAACACATTTTTAATAAAATATAATGATTTAAGCCTTTAGAGGTTCCATTTGAAAGACTAAATTAGAAATGGTTAGCTCAAATCCTCTTAGATAAAAAAATATTGATATAACATCTATTCTCCTCATTCATACCTACAATGGAGTCTCCTTCGCACCTATTAAAATGCTGACAAAAAACCAATTCAACTTTATCTTTTGGAAGATCAAATGAATAAATTTGACAAACCTATATATGTAGTAAGGTACTACTAATAAAATCTTTCCAATGATTATAATGTTAATATATATTAAGTTTATTATGATTTTGTATTTTTAGTTCTACTAAACATAGATATTTCACCATATGTCTACCTATATGTTTGACACTTATGGAAAAATAGTAAATGAGAGAAAAAAAAATTAAAAATATCTATGCCCTAGGTATTGAAGTTCTCTTTCTATCCAAAAAGATAAAAATGAAATTATACAAATACACGACAAGTTATAAGCTATGTAGCCAAGGTATGTCAAAATTACGGTTTAGTCAACTTTAAACATTAATAAAATATGCAATAATCATGATAATGTTGTCAAACCAATTGCATGCCCTCCATATGGATGTTACAAAACTAAATTTAGAAAAATCACATTGATATCTATTTTAGAAAAAATGTTATGCTATATGAAAACAATGTAACTCTTTGAAAATAACATTTTCAGCAACATACCAGTTTTCGTGGGAGAAAGCAAAAATGATTTGAATCAATTCAAAAATAAAAATAAAAAATATATTTAGAATGTAGACATAAAATTATAAAAGACTCTAATTTACTTCATTTTCTGATTTCAAATGGTTTAATGACAATATGCATCTGAAGCTGATTTTTTTTTTTCAAAATGTAGAGTTCAGTATTCGTTCATACAAAAAAGTGTAACCCACTATTGTGGGTTCACCCTGTTACTTGTTTTCTTGTTGACCCAAGTGAACGTATGGTCATAGAGAACTATTAGTGATAAATCATCTAACAAGGTCACACCTTATAGTGTGTTGTGTAACCTTTAACAAGGTTGGCTTTTAACCGAGCTCACTTCAGAAGAGTGAAAATACTTTGGGTACCAGTCCCAGGTAGTTTTTCCCTTTACAGGGTTTTCATGTTAAAAATTAAGTGTTAAATATGTATGAATGTGATGTTTTGATATTTTTATTTACACATTACAATAACTTGTTAGATCAGTGTATGTTAACTACTATTCGGTTTACATTATCTGACAGTTGGTTAATTAATCAGTAAGACACAGTCAAGTTATTATTGATCTATTTAGTTTATTTGTTTGAAGTTGGTATTATACATCGGAGAGGAATTTGGGACTATAGGATAACTAAACACAACTGATTCACCCCCTCTCAGTTATCTAACAATTGGTATCAGAGCACAGAGTACTTGAAGGACTTAAGTTAAAGATCCCAAGATGTATAAGAGTGAGGTACCGAAGATGAACAAGGATAATTTATTAACATGGAAAAGTAGGATGAAACTGTATCTATCATGCATTGGGGATTTTGCACTATACTATTTAGAAAATCAATTCATAGCACCTACTAGTCCTTTGACTGTGACACATATGAAAGAGAGATGAGAACATGATGCAATGATGATTGAGATTGCTTCTTCTTTATCAGATGCTGAATTTGAAGACATTAAGAATTGTACAACTAAAAAAGAAATGTGGGGCAAATTGACACTAGTTCATGGTGGAGATCAAAATGTTCTCAGGGAAAAAGAAAAAATCTTAAGAGGAATGTTTGATGATATGAAGATGAAAGAAGGTGAAAACATTACTCAGTATAGAAACTAAGTCTAGGAGGTGGTGAATGCTATCCGAGGAGCAGGTGGAACTATTGAAGAAGAAACTGTGGTAAGAAAAATTCTCAAAACACTTTTTCATGCCTATATTATTAGAGTCTTTGCATTACAATAAATGAGATTCATATCTGGTAATGATGTTTCCCTTGATGTTATAATTAGTAGATTGACTGCATTTGAGCTTAGCAACTTTGACAATAGTGTTGTACCTAAGGTATAATCCGCATTTGTGTCATCTTTAAACACTAGAAGATCAAGCAATACACATCAGATAAGAAATGGAAGTGATTATGAAACTAAAGAAGATGAGCTTGAAGAACTTGAAGCATTAATGACTAGAAGACTACCGAAAGACAAAGGAAAATATCGAGTTAAACTACCCTAATATGTTTCAAATGTAAAGAGATTGGTCATATTGTTGAAAGATGTCTAGACATGAATGATAATGAGAGGACAAGTGAAAGATCAAATGAAGAAACAATGATAGAAGAGATTACTAAGATCATAGAGGCAACCGAAAACATGGAAACAAAGAAAATTGAGACTACAGAGATAAAGGAAAAAAGACATGCTACCTAGTTGATGAAGATAACGATACCGCATTTGAAACAGATGAAAATGAAGAAGTGGTGTATGTTGCAATGAAGGAAGATTCTGAAGAAGAAGAAAGGTATGTAAAAAAGGCATTTATATCTAAAGTAAGAAAGAATGATACTTGGATTATTGATAGTGGATGCACACATCATATGACTGGTGATGATGATAAGTTTGAAAGTCTTGAACATTATAATGGAGGATTTGTAAAAATGGGAAATGATACACCTTGTCAAGTGAAAGGTAAAGGATCAATACTGCTAAATGACAAGATCAGATGTGAAAATGCTTATTGGGTGAAAGGGTATTATTATAATCTTTTGAGTGTTTCACAGTTGAATAATATAGGTCACCGAGTTGCATTTGAGAACATAAAGGAAAATATCTTTGATGATGCTGGAAGAATTATCAGTACTGGTGAACAATCAAAAGGTAACCTATTTTACTTGGATAATGCTAAAACTTCATGTTTAATGGTTAATAATGATGATGTTTGGTTATGGTGCAAGAGGTTATGTCATGTGAATTTTGACAACATAGTAAAGATCAGTAAGAGAAGGAAAGTTAGAGGTTTATCGAGTATATCTAAGCTTGACCATGTAATGTACAAACAATGTCAAATGGGTAAAATGACAAAGTCTAGTTTCAAGAGAAAATAATATTCATCTTTAAATGCAATTATGGATTTAGTTCATATTGACTTATGTGGTCCAATGAGAATTCAGAGCTATTATGGAGATAGATATTTTATCTTATTTATTGATGACTTATCTAGAATGATGACAGTTATGTTTCTGAAAGAAAAATCAGAAGCTTTCCAAATGTGTAAGTGGTACAAAGAAAAAGTAGAGAAAGAAACTGGTAAGCAACTAAAATGCTTGAGATCTAACAGAGGAGGTGAATTCATTTCTGATGAATTTATTAAATTTTTTAATTAGCATGGAATCAAGAGACAAGTATTTGCATTGAAGACACCACAACAAAATGGAATTGTTGAAAGAAGAAACAAATTAATTGTTAATCATGCTAGAGAATTGCTAATTGAAAAAGAGGTTGCACAAATTTACTGGAGAGAAGCTATCATTACTGTTGTCTACACACTGAATTGAGTACAACTGAAGAAAGATTCAAACAAGACACCTTATGGTCTATGGTATGGTTGTATACCTAATATGAGCTATTTCAAGATATTTGGAAGTAGATGTTACATTCTAAAAGATGATAGAAATGGAAAGTTTGATTCTAAAGGAGATGAAGGCATATTTATAGGATACTCTACTAGGAGTAAGGTATACAAATGTTTGAACAAGACTATTGACAAAATGATTAAAAGTGAAAATGTGAGATTTGATGAGTTTTTAGAGAAAAATGATGAAGAAAGAAAGAAGGAACCATATGAATACAAAAGATTTGTTTACATAGAAAGTGAAGATCCTGACACTTTACCCAAGCAATAGCCTAGTGTCATTGAGTAACAGAATACTACTACCGAGCAACAATCTTTATGTAGACTGATAAAAAAAAAGAAGTTACCAAACAAAATGATGATCATGCACCGAGTGGAGAAAATATTGAAGAACAAAGATCTAAGCCTATACTAGAAAAATATGTGAGAAGACACCATCCACGAGATTAGATAATTGGTGAAAAAGGAGTAGGAATGATTACAAGAAGTAAGTTGAGGAACAATACATGTTTGATTTGTGAATTTGAACCTAGAACTATTAAGGATGCACTGGAAAATAATGATTGGATTAAAGAAATGAATGAAGAGATTGAGAAAATATAGAAAAATAAGACATGGACATTAGTACCGAGGCATAAAGATAAAAATGTGATTGGCACCAAATAGTGTTAGAAAGTAAAGACCACCAAGATAACTGAGAAGGGGGGGGGGGTTGAATCAGTTATCTAATAATTAAACCATTTATCAACATTAAATTCAATATCAACTTCAACAGCTTTAAACCATATAATTAATGCAGTAACCAACCATAGAAAGATAAGCATACACAATGACATAATAACACAAGATATGTTAACTAGGGAACCTCTTAATCAAAGTGTAAACCCCGGTGGGAATGATGCCCACAAAATGATGCACTAATATGAAAGTTCCTTGTTAGAGGATGGACCCTGTTAGGAGTCTTATGAAATAAATTTAGTACATATGAATCTCTATTAGGAGATTTTGAATCCCTGTTAAAAGATTCTAACCCTGTTAGGAGTTATGGAATATAGAAGGACCCACTGCCCAAACAGCTTCAAGCCAAGATCTCTGAACTCACTGTCCAATAGATCTTAGGATTATTCAACAAAATAATATGAAATATGTTACCTCCTTCACACTGTGCCAAAACCACACTCTCTACTACACAAGATCACAAATCTAGATCTTTGTACTTCACAAGTCTTCCTTCATCACTGAATTAGCTCTTTTCTTCACTTCATGCATACATTCGAATCACAAATTTCACAACTTCATATCACAACTATTACAATCCTCACATAACAAGGAAAAAATTCCTTCCTTTATACCAAACTCAAATAATTACAAATGAGTCAACATGCAAATACAAAAATAATAATTTCAACACGCTACATCAAAATTACGTAAAATTGTCGGCTTCCAAATACAATAACTTTCCAATTGTGTGACCTCAAAGTTTGAACTATGAACCACATCACCACCAATGAGTCTCAAAATTTCCTTTAACTATGCAGAATCAAATTTCATCCCGGTTAGGAGATATCCTCCGATTACCAAAAACTGCTACACAGGAATACTGCCAGAATACTGCTTCCACCAAAATGCTTATAGCTTTCATGAATAAATGAATTTATTTTTGTGCTCTTAACCATAGGCTAATAAAACAACAAATAACATACCATCAATTGCGCATAACTCAATCTACAATATAACATGTGCGCAAAACAAAACTATACCTACTTTTCTGCTAAACTCCAGAATATCACTGTGTTGACATCAATGACAATCATAGTCATGAATGCAACAACCACTACTATAGAATGACTGCCAAAGGCTTCAACATTAATTCCTAACAATCTCCCCCATTGGCATTGATGGCAACATAGATGAAAAACATCTAATATTCCAAAAATCCAATCACTGCTGCTAAACTACACTGCTGCTCATCATCAATCAAATCTTGCTTCGTTATCCTATTCAATCTCTCCAAAAAATGTAGTTCCTCAATGTTTTTCATGATTCTCTCCCCCATTTACATCAATGATAGAAATTCTATCACTACGTCAAATAATAGCTCAATGTCAAAAGACACTATTCAGAAAATACATTCACAAGAGTCCTCAATGACAGCTCAGATACACATACTGCCCCATAGAGGAAGTACCAACATCCAATCCAGAAAATAGATAGGGCCATAAACCACTGGATGGATGCAACCAACTGCATCATTACTCAAAATTAGGTTGGGGCATAACCCCAAGCATACCTCTCAGATACTCAAATGTATCCTCAGGCAAAGGCTTAGTAAATATATCTGTTATCTGCTCCTTTGTGCTTATGTACTCTAGTTTAACTTTTTTATCTGCAACTTTCTCTCTTACAACATGATACTTGATCTCTATATGCTTTGTTTTAGAATGTAAAATCAGATTCTTAAACATACTAACTGTACTTGTATTGTCACAATATATGACAATAGGCTCATCAAACTTGATTCCAATGTCCATCAACATCTGCTTCATCCAAATTATCTGATTACAATTGTTTGTTGCTGCTACATATTTTGCTTCTATTGTACTCTGTGAGATACAATTCTACTTTTTGCTCAACCAAGAAACTAATTTTCCTCCAAGAAAAAAGGCTCCACCACTAGTGCTTTTCTTATCATCAATGTTGCCTCCCCAATCAGCATAAGTATATGCACATAGGGTAAAATCATCAGAATTTTCATACCACAGTCCATAGTCCATTATGCCTCTAAGATATCTCAATATCCTTTTTACTGTTGCATAATGTGACTCTCTAGGTTCATCTTGAAATCTTGCTACCATTCCAACTGAATGTTGTATATCTGGTCTAGTGTGTGTCAAGTACTGCAATCCACCAATCATAGATCTATATTTCTTTTGCTTAACTCCTGGTGTCTCATCTTTACTAGTTAGTTTATGTCTTGTAACCATAGGTGTTCCAACTGGTTTACAATTCTCCATACCAAATCTTTTCAACAAATCATTCAAGTACTTTGTTTGACTTATAAAGATACCATCTTTATTTTGTGTTATCTGTAATCCCAAAAAGTATTTCATTTCTCCAATCATACTCATTTCAAATTTTGTCTTCATTTCATCAGTAAATTTGTCACTAGCTTCATCTTCTCCTCCAAAAATAATGTCATCAACAAAAATAACCAAAACTAACAATCCATTCTCAATTTCTTTTGTGTATAAGTTACTGTCAGTTGTTCCTTTTGTAAATCCCAATTTTAACAAATACTTATCTATTCTAGCATACCAAGTTCTAGGTGCTTGTTTTAGTCCATACAATGCTTTGTTTAGTTTACATACCATGTCTCCTTCTTGAGTCAAAGGAAAACCTTCAGGATACTCAATGTAGACTTCTTCTTCCAATTCACCATTCATAAATGCTGACTTCATATCCATCTGATACACTTTGAATTTCTTAAATGCTGCATAAGCCAAAAATATTCTTACTGCTTCAAGTCTTGCCACAGGGGAAAAATTCTCTTCATAGTCAATTCCTTCTTGCTGTGAGTATCCTTTACATACCAATCTTGCTTTGTTTCTAATTACTTCTCCTTGTTCATTCATCTTATTCTTGAATACCCATTTAGTTCCAATCACATTTTTGTCTTTAGGTCTAGGGACCAATTCCCATGTCTTGTTCTTTTCAATTTGATCCAATTCTTCTTTCATAGCTTTAATCCAATTTTCATCTTCACAAGCTTCATTAGTAGACTTAGGTTCAATTTGAGAAATCAAACATAAATGTACCTTCTTTCTAGTCATAACTCCTCTGTCCAAACTTCTAATAACTTGCTCAATAGGATGATGTCTTGATATATACCTGTTAGGTGTCATAGTCACTGATCTTTCTTCAACTATAGATTCTTCTCTAGATTCTTCTCTATTTTCTTCAGCATGACTTTCATTCAACAATTCACTATCAGTCTCAAAAAACTATTGAGTAGTTTCAATGTTAGGCTGAGGGTTAGTTCCTTCATTAGATTCATAATCGAGCATTCTTTCCTAAATTTTAAACTTCTCATCAAATTTTACATTTGCACTTTCAACAATAGTTTTAGTTCTCTTATTGTAACATCTATATGCTTTGCTTTTCAAAGAATATCCAAGAAAAATTCCTTCATCACTTCTAGGATCAAACTTTCCTATATCATCATCTCTCTTAATATAACATTTGCTTCCAAAAATTCTAAAATACTTAACTGAGGGTGCATGTCCAAACCATAATTCATAAGGTTTCTTGTCTGTGTCTACTCTGATTTGTACTCTGTTCATTGTATATAATGTTGTATTCACTGCTTCTCTCCAAAATGTCTTTGCCAAATCACCTTCAAATAACATAGCTCTAGTTGCTTCAGTCACTGATCTGTTCCTTCTTTTTGCAATACCATTTTGTTCAGGTGTTCCAGGTGCTGATAACTATCTCTTAATACCATTTACTTCACAAAAAGTGTTAAACTCTTTAGATGTAAATTCTCCACCTCTATCGGATCTCAAACATTTAATCCCCATTCCTGATTCATTCTCAACTTTATTCTTCATGACCTTAAACTTATCAAATGCTTCAAATTTTTCTTCCAAAAATGCAATCCACATCATTCTTGTAAAATCATCAACAAGAATCATAAAATACCTTTATCCATAGAATCCTCTAGTCCTAGTAGGACCGCTCAAGTCTGTATGAACAATCTCCAACTTTTTTGTAGATGTGAACTTCTTGCTAGGAAATGAACTCCTTTTCTGCTTAGCCATCACACATTCCTTGCAAATCATGTTAGTAGGCTTCATAATCTTAGGTAAATCTCTTACTGCAAATGTAGAACTTACTTTCACAATATTATCAAAGTTTATATGACAAAACCTTCTATGCCATAACCAACTATCATCAATCTTAGTCATCAAGCATTTCATCTCAGTAGGGTTCAACTAAAATACATTACCTCTGGTTCTAGATCTAGTTCCAATTAGATTTCCATCTTTATCCTTAATCACACAAGTTTTCTTAGTAAACCAAACTTGATATCCCTTATGCACTAACTATCCAACACTCAAAAGATTATGTTTCAATCCATCAACAAAGTAAACATCATCAGTATTAGTCTTTCCATCAAGAGTAATAGATCCTATACCTTTAATTAAACAAGGTGCATTGTTACCAACTGTAACAATTCCTCCATCATAATTGTTAAACTTTATGAATTTTCCTTTATCACCAATCATATGATGTGAACAACCACTATCTATAATCCAATCAGCTTTCTTTTCAACTTGGGAAACTAAGGATTTTTCTTCTTTAATATCAGATTTAGAATTTTTTTCTTTAATTGCTACAAATCCTATGTCATCAAAGTTATCATTATCATTGTCACTCAAATGTCTTTCAATTCCTGCTTCAATTTCTTCATCATTTGCATAATAACATTCTTTAGATCTTCTAGGCTTAAAATTTTTTCTATACTTCTTAACTCTCTTAGGACACTTAGATGCAAAATGACCATATTCTTGACATGTCCAACATTTAAAGATTTTCTTACCATCTGGTTCTCTTTTCACAAGCAAGGCAATACCTTCTTCAATCTTCTTATCTTCATCAGATTTGGATCTACTACTGCTAGCATAATCTCCATTCACACTTGTACTTCTAAACAAAGTAGGTATGTTGCTAAGAGCACTGAATGTTGTCTCCACTCTAGGTAGTTTTCCTGATAATCTCAAATTCATCTCTACTAATTCCAATCTTCCAAGAAGGGTCTCTCTTGAAAAGTTTGGTGTACAAGGTATCACTTGTTCAATCATTTGTGTAGTCTACCTGAATACCAGTGTTAATGTTCTCAAAATCTTCCATATTACTTCATTCTCTGTCTTTTCACCTCCACAAGACTTTATTCCTGCAACAATTTCTGACATCCTACCAATATAGCTTCTAATAGATTCATCTTCCATCATTCTTATGTCTTCAAATGCACAAATCTAATTATATAACCTAGCTTTCTTTGCATGTTCATCACCTTCAAAAGTAGAATGTAAAGCTTTCCAAATATCATGAGATTTAGTTAAACCTTTTACTTGACTGTATTCATTCTCTGGAAGTGCTGATAAAAGTGCTTCTCTTGCAAGTATGTTACACATAAATAGATCTACCTCATCTTTAGAACTTGTTTCAAGATTGTCTTCTTCAATTATAGTCCTTTCATTCTTTGTAATCAACCAATAACTTGGTCCTAAACACAAGACATGTGTCTTCATCTTTTCTTTCTAGCTGTCAAAATTTACTCCATCAAACTTAGGGCTTTCTTTCTTGAAATTCACCATAGATATCCTTAAGTTGTTAAACTTCTCTTTCAAGGACCTGCCGCTCTGATACCAATTGTTACAAAGTAAAGACCACCAAGATAACTGAGAGGGGGGGGGTGAATCAGTTATTTGATAATTAAACCATTTATCAACATTAACTTCAATATCAACTTCAACAGCTTTAAACCATATAATTAATGTAGTAACCAACCATAGAAAGATAATCATACACAATGACACAATAACACAAGATATGTTAACTAGGGAACCTCTTGATCAAAGAGTAAACCCCGATGGGAATGATGCCCACAAAATGATGCACTAATATGAAAGTTCCTTGTTAGAGGATGGACCCTGGTAGGAGTCTTATGAAATACATTCAATACATATGAATCTCTGTTAGGAGATTTTGAATCCCTGTTAAAAGATTCTAACCCTGTTAGGAGTTATGGAAGACAGAAGGACCCACTGCCCAAACAACTTCAAGGCAAGATCTCTGAAATCACTGTCCAACAGATCTTAGGATTATTCAACAGAATAATATGAAATATGTTACCTCCTTCACACTGTGCCAAAACTGCACTCTCTACTACACAAGATCACAAATCCAGATCTCTGTACTTCCCAAGTCTTCCTATCACAACTATTACAATCCTCACATAACAAGGAAAACATTCCTTCCTTTATACCACACTCAAATAATTACAAATGAGTCAGCATGCAAATACAAAAATAATAATTTCAACACGCTACATCAAAATTACATAAAACTGTCAGCTTCCAGATACAATAACTTTCCAATCGTGTGACCTCAAAGTTTGTGCTATGAACCATGTCACTGCCAATGAGTCTCAAACTTCCCTTTAACTGCACAGAATCAGATTTCATCCTGGTTAGGAGATATCCTCCGATTACCAAAAACCGCTACACGGGAATACTGCCAGAATATTGCTTCCACCAAAATGCTTATAGCTTTCATGAATAAATGAATTTATTTTTGCGCTCTTAATAGGCTAATAACACAACAAAGAACATACCATCAACTGTGCATAACTCAATCTACAATATAACATGTGCACAAAACAAAATTGTGCTTGCTTTTCTGCTAAGCTCCAGAATATCACTATGTTGACATCAATGACAATCATACTCATGAATGCAACAACCACTACTACAGAATGACTACCAAAGGCTTCAACATTCATTCCTAACAAATAGATTTTTAGAAACAAATTGAATAAGAATGGAGATGTTACAAGAAACAAGGCAAGATTAGTGTGCAAAGATTATGCACAAGAAGAAGTGAAATTGACTATGGAGAAACTTTTGCACCTGTTGCTAGACTAGAAGGAGTGAGAATTATACTTTCATATTCTTTTTACAAGGGATTCAAGGTATATCATATGGATGTGAAGTTTACATTTTTGAATGGGATACTTGAAGAAGAGTTATACATTCAACAACCTAAAGGTTTTATAGAATTGGATTTGTTAGAAAAAGCGATAACAGTAATCTATGTTTAAAAGGTGAAACTGATGATAAAATCCTTATTGCTAATATATTTGTTGATGATATCATATTTGGAGGTCATGATACTTTATGTAAATCTTTTGCTAATGAAATGAGAAAGGAGATTGAAAAGTCAATGTTTGGAGAGATCAAATTCTTTCTTGGTTTACAAATTCAACAACTAAAGGAAGGTATCTACATCATATAGACAAAATAAATTAAAGAGATCTTGAAGACATTTGGTATGGAAGACTCAAAGTTAGTTGGTACATCTATGGTAACCGGATGCAAGCTAACCAAGGATGACAAGTCAATAGAGGTAAATAAAACCTTATACAAATTTATGATTGGAAAAATGATGTATGTTGTGCATAGTAGACCAGATATTGCACATGTCGTTGGCATTGTAGCAAAAGAGACACATATGATTGTTGTGAAAAGAATTTTGAGATATCTGAAGAACACTCAAAACTATGGACCATGGTATAAGAAAGAAGATAATTTTGAGCTTAAAGTCTAAACAGATGTTGATTGGGAAGAAAATAGTTATGATAGAAAAAATACTATTGGAGGAGATTTCTTTTTAGGTGAAAGATTAGTAACTTGGATAAGCAAGAAACAAAGTTGTATTTCTCGGTCCACTATTAAAGCTGAATATGTAGCTGCTACTGCCAACTGCTCTAGTTGAATGAATAGAAATATTACATATTTATTAAATAACCATTTTGATACGATATTTATAAATAAATTTACATGACTATTAAATGAAAAAATACCTGGAAAAATCATTGCCAACATTATGTGGTCCCTCTTTATGGACATCCAAGGAGGAATGTTATTGTTGATAACAAAAGAAGGCCATGATGAGTAAATAGATCTCATTTGTCCAAATGGATTGACACTATCCGCTACCAATGAAAGCTTGAGATTATGAGGTTCTTATTTAAAGTTTGGCCAAGTTTCCTCTATATGTCCTTAAATACAGAACCATCCATGGGCATTCACATAATGTCATTTTTAATTCTATTGCATGCATGATAATCTATAAATTGTGCCAAGCTAGTGCACCTGAATAATCGTTGCAGGTGTGGAATAATAGGAATATACCAAAGAACCTTGCAAGACACCTTTTTTATTATTTGATCTTATCGATATCTACTAATATGACAATCAGGGAATTTCATTGCAAATTAATATTGTTTATGATATATAATATGATCATTGGGATATGCGTGTATTGTTTGATACTCCATTCCATGAATATATTTCATAGTGGTTGATAATTCTCAGTACGAGCGAGGTAGAATGTTTGATTGTGGTAACAAACACTCACCTATCAACCTATTACAAAAAATATAATTTGTTAATATAAATAATATTAATGGTACATGTTAATATAAAGAATATTAATGGTAAATGATTCACCCTTTGTTAACTATAAGGAAATTATTAGTAAAATAGATAAAAAAGATGACATATATGACATACCTTAACATACGTGAGATTGCTACATTGGATAAACCATTCATAACCTTGAAGTTCACTAAAAAAAAATATAGTGGAGAGAAGAATTGTTTGGGAACCTTTGTATAGGGGCTCGGATGTCTTCTCAAGAATAGGTACATCAAGGTCATCTTCATCATCATGATTAGTTGTGCCAGTACTATCATCTTCTATCATGGTTTCTAGCATGTGATTAGCTATGACAATAACATCATCTTCAATTGTGTTCTATGCCGCAAGTGTTAATATCTATTGAGCATTTAAGGTTGTCATTAGTATCAAAGGATAGTAAATAGGTTGGTCGATTACTTATATTGAGTTGGTCGGTAACAAGAAGACAAAGCAGTCGGTAAAGTCTTTACACCGAGCATCACACAGTTAACCGAGCACAAGCGACACCAACACCGATAGTCAGTAAACACCGAGCATCATAGTATACACCGAGCAGATTATACAGTGTTTACCGATGATCATAAAAAATGGCATAGTAATCTGAAATGGCACATTCTTCTATGCAAACAGTTACAACAAATCGTAAAATGGTTTACCAAGATCGAGGAGCATTTATTTTAAATAGATACTCATTAAATGTAATGTTTATCTTATTGTAATAGTTGATCTAGGTTATTTTTGCACCGTAGATCTTAGGGTTATGATTATTCTTGTAACCTAATTTTTGCTAAGGTGGAAAAAATAGAACACTATATATTTTTTATGTTCGCACCATTTTATGAGGTTGGTGATCTAATATATATGAATCATAGAGCACTTGAAGAAATTGCCTAACTTCAAGACAATCAGTTTACCGAGCAGAACAGAGTATAGAGGATATCAGATTGAGCAGAATCAGAGAAGGCTACCAAGTAGAATAGAGTAGAGAACCATCATAGATAAGGTGATATTTTGATAAGCACTTATAGATCTATTTCAGACAATTGAGTTGTCAACTAGTAGATAGTTGCCTATTACTTTCTGATAATTATGATAGAGTTTTTGATAAATCTCTTAACAGAGTAGACCTAATAGTCTTATGTAAATCTCTTAACCAAGTACACACTTAATTAGTGTTGTTTAAATCCTATAACTAGGTAGATCTAGCTGATCTAATATGTTACTCCTAACAGGGTAAGATCACCAGAAGTGATCAAAACTTGTAGCCTTAATAGGCAAACCTTTTCTATCTGCAGTAGTGAAGAATTTGTGGGTGTCATCCCCACCGTAGTTTTTACCTTCTTACAAGGGTTTCTACGTTACCCAAATACTTGTGTTATGTGATTATCATATTGATTTCATGTTGTTTACTTTCTTAAGTTAACTAGATGATTTATTTATACAATTGTATTCAAGTTATTTTGATCGGTTATCACAATATTCAGTTATAGATCAGAAAGGTTTTACAAGTAAAGTTTTGAAGGAACTGATTCACCCCTCCCCTCTCAGTACCTATCTCTCCTAATTCCAACAATTGGTACCAGAGCTCAGTTCTCTTGTTGAACAGTCTAACCACTGAAGGGTAAAGATCTAATTCATGGAGAGATACAAACTTGACAAGACTATTGAGAATCAGAAGATACAAATACAGAGGTTTGTGGAACAGTATAAACAAGCCAAGGAAGAACTAAAGAAATTATTGGTTGAAAGGAAGAACCTTGCAATTCAGCTAAATAAAATTAGTTATCATGAAGAACCTATTCATGAAATATTTGATCATATTGGATCAAGCTCTGGAAGCATCTCTGAAGGATCCGAAAGTATAATCTCTGAGTTATCTGAAGAGAATCAGCATCTATCTGAGCAAGTGAAAGCACTTCAAATTGGTCATGAATCTCAAATGGTGAGAATGGTGGAAATCATGAACAACACTAGACAAGCTGAACAAGATCAGAATCTAGCTATTGAAGACCGAAGATTGATGACTAAACAACATTAAGAAAAAGAAAGTGAAATACAGAGACTCACTGATCGTCACTTCCTAGTATCAAATCAAATGATGATAGTTAATCAAGAAATGAACTGAGTAAATGGAGAATTATGAAGAAGACTTGAAGATGTTGCAATACTCAGAGAAGATAATGAAAAATTGAGAAATGAAATAAAGACACAAAAGCAACACAATGAAATGATGAAGATAGCTGAGGATAGTTCTAAAAAGATTGATGATTTCTTGACTAATCAGAGGAGATTTAGAAGCAGAACTGGTATAGGCTACACCGGTGAAGGAGAATCATCACAACAAGCTGAAAAAGTCAACAAAATCCAAATTCAGAAACCTAAAGTGATGACATGTTATTACTGTGGAAAACTAGGACATACATCTAATGTGTGCAGAAGCAAAGCACAAGGTAAGCCTCCTATCATTCCTAAATTCAATGGATATTGTTATTACTGTGGTAAGTTTGGACATCCAACTTATGAATGCAGAGCTAAGAAGAATGACATTGCTAATAATGCTACTGAGGAGAAAATATGTTATACTTGTAATAAGCATGGACACACTGCAAGGGACTATGAGGCAAAAATGAAACAAGTCTGGACACCTAAAGAGAAACTATAATGAAAGCCATATCAACCGAAGAGACAAGGTAACTCATATGTTTGGGATTATAATACATGGACTAATTGTATGGTATGTGGTTGGTATGGACATATTGAAGAAAATTGTTACAGAAAGAGTTGATTGGACAATCTAGAAACTAGACAAATGCAAGAATGGCATGTATGCACTATCATAAGGTCGGTCATGTAAGAGAGAACTATAGAGACTGAGCACCTGATGAAAACCATATATTTGAGAGTGGATATAACATTGTAGATATTATGAAGTTAAAGAACACAATGTGGAAGAAGGCATCTAATGAGAATGTTGAGTCAAGTAACACTGTTGGTGAAACCTCATCCACTGGATTGGGTGACATCGGTACCTCCACCTAAGATGAAAAAGGTATGTATGGAATTGACATTCTAAATGATCACATTTTACATATAGTTCCTTATATATGATGTACAAATACCAAATCTACATAAATAAAGATGCACTATGGTTTATGTGTTATAAGTTTACAAATGTCACATAGTCGGTAAAAGAAGAAATGTGAGTTGGTTACCCATCGGTAATCACTATACAAGGTTAACCGACAATAGTGCAAACCGATGAAGAAATTCTATGTTAAATCAAGCAAAATAAATTGTAGACATTACCGAGCTGACAGTTGTTTTGTATTAGAAGTTAGGTCATGTATTTAATGCCTCAAAGTTTGAACGGGAATATCAAAAAGTCTATATATATGCAAAAATAGAGTTCATTGTTACATTGCAATTTTGAAGAATAGATATTTTATAGAGAAGAGTTCAAGCCAAAGATTTTCAGAAAAGATTCAAAGCTACTATAGATCGAACTGACAACAATTCTTCAATGATAACGAGTAAGTTCATCTGCCTACCAAACATTGATTATCTATTTCTTGCCAAAACCCTAGAAACAATTTATGGCATCAACATCGACTGCAAGCAAATCGCAAAACATTGAGGAGGAAGTAGAATTAATTGTTAGGGCACATTTTTCCGAGGAGAAATTCAAACCTCATCCCAAGGTCACAACACAAATAGATGATATGGGTGCATTTTCTAGTATTCCAAATAGGGATTTGTTAATAGAAGATGTTAGGGCCTATATTCACTACAAAATCAAAGAAGTATGTGATTTTGAGACCATTGCTGCTTATCAACAAGTCTGTGGACCAGATGGAAAGATTAAATCTGAATATGAGAAGATTGAGGAGTCAGGCTTATAGTGTTTTACATACTTCCCACAATCCTTCCAAAATTATTGGATAAGAATCGTGCTAAGCAGATTTCATGATTGAAAATTTTGGTTAAATAAACCTGTTGAGGTCATGAAGAAGATTATCAGTAGGGTTACTGGGTACCCTACAACCGACAAAGCTAAAGCCTTTCAAAGTTCATCTCGTCTTGACATTGAAAAGAACATTGGAGCTTAATGGGACGGTAGGACACTGAAAATCTCAACTATTAAAGATCTAGAGGTAAAATTTGCAGCTCATGTCATCAGGTACAAGATATTTCAATCTAGCAGACCAAATAGTGTACCCTGCAGCGCCGTGGACATGGCATATAAAATTGTGAAGAAAGATCACCAGTTGATCTTGCCGAGCTACTACTACACCAACTACATGAAAATATGAAGACAATAAAAGCAAAGAAGTCCAATACATGTAAGTATGGATCATTGCTTGTCTTTGTACATTTTTCTATCTGCAAAAATATGTACCGGGTATCGGTAAAGTAAACTGACAATCGGACAAACCGATAACTGCACAAATCGGTGAAATGATGAAAAGTTTAGGAGACAATCTGAATAAGGAATTTAATGCATATTTCAAGGAATTTCATGGAAAAATGCAACAGAGGAGTAGAATTCCAAGGGAATTAGTAAGTAAATTTGAAGATGACATATGTTTTGTAGTAAACACAGACCACTCAATGATAAAGGTAGTAGAACCGAGAACAAAATGGCTAGCACTGATGGGATATGAAATGAATCATGATTTCACTTTGAAATCTATTAATGCATTGCCGGCATTACCAATAGACATCATTGCTAGTAGGTTTGGTGTATATGAGGAAGCTAAGTCTCGAATCACAACAGACATAGAGATCGGAAAAATGTCAAGAAGGGCAAAGAAAATGAGAAAATATCTCACAGCAAAATATGGAAATGCATCTGACTCGTCTAAGGAGTCACCGGTTAAAGAAGCAACCGAAGGTCAGTTACAGTTGGCTGACAAGCCCTATGATAGTGAGGAGACTGAGTCAGATAAAGAAAAGGATCACACACCGGTTCCTCCCACCAATGATGAACAAGAAATACAGCTACTAGAACTTGAAGGAATGAAGACATGTTTGTCAACTGCAGCACAACCTACACAGAAAGAAGAAGTAGTAAAAGTAGCAAAAAGAAGAGCAGCTACACCGACAAAGAAATACATAAAGAGAAAGAACAAGAAAGTAGCTGAGCCACTGAAGAAAAAGAGGAAATACATAAGAAGTAAAGAAGATATAGAGGAGACTAACACCGAAAATGAGCCTGATCAATTCAAGTTAGTTCGTAACAAGTACAATAGAAGAAATAATTGAAGATATAATTGAGAATGGAAATCTTACAGATCCAGGCATAGGCAAATTTGACAAAATGTCAATTAAGGACAAGACAAAGCTAGAACATGCTATCGTCCAGATGATGATTAAATTCAAGAGAGTACCAATGGAATTTGCATGTCAATTTCCAAAGGAACTTGATGAAAAAATAAGTGAGAGATGGGCTATTGCACTAGATATAGAGAAAAGGAAAAGAGAATGATCACTAAGTCGTGCAGCCTCACACTTTAGCTATGTTGTTGTAAGTGAATACATGACAAAGTATCAGGCTAGATTTCTAGTCAAGAATAGAGCTATGCAGATAATGGATGAGAATGTGGATGATATGGATGTCATATGTGATTCTCTATGGACATCAATTTTGAAAGCAGAAGAGAAAGCTAAATAGGAAGCATTCCTGAAACTGTCTAAGAAGAGACATAGTTCAAAAGGTAAAGGTATTTTCATCGATGATGACAAAGGAAAGAAAATAGAGGACCACGGTATATCAGTTACCGAGGTAATTGATATCACTGAAGAAAAGGAAGAAATCAAAATTTCACAGGATGCACTGGATCAAGTAAAGATCCACTTGCAAAAGAAAATCGATGATGATGCACTCATTGAGGACATCACTAATGGTGATCCTAATGATGAGGATGACGAAGATGTGACAATTGCACCATAAAAAGATGAAGCATTAGACACTAATAGTGTGTTCACATCTCTACCGGGTGAATTACTTGTACTTGTAGAGGTAGTTGAAATAATTTCACAAGTACAACCCGATGCTTTTCATCCTGAGCCAAATAAAGATACAACTAAGATATAAGCACCCGAGCAACCTGCAAATACAAATGAGCCTAACAAAATAGAGGCATAGTCTATAGAAAAAAAGGAACTAGAAGAAACAAAGTCCATCAAGGTGAACCCACCTGACACTACAACCCAGACTCCCACACCATCTACCGAGGAGTAGAAGAAGGATGATATAGTGTCAATTGGGAAGGATACTCTGAAGAGTGAAGAAAAAGCTATTGTTATAAGTGAGAAGAAGTCACCTCTTACACCAAAGAAGAAGAAGAAGAAAGCCAAAGGGTCATTCACCATTGATGAAGTTATCATTATACCAGAATGTGACCCGAGAACCCTAAGCCCCAAGGAACTAAGTAGATATGGGGAATTATGTTCAAGGAAAGTGGCACAAGAGAAGTTAAGGCAAGAACACAAATGTAAAGAAGTGTTAAATGATGTGAGGGATATTCTGCAACAAATAGTATTGGAAAAAAATATTGATGAGAATACTCCCATCTTAGACCAATTTGCCACACTCGCTAACAAAATCAATGCCCTTGATACAGATGCAGACAAAAGAATAGAAGAACGGGCAGAATCAAAGATTCAGAATAAATTAGTAGAAAGGATTAGAATAGAAGTGGCACTGAAAAAGGTAAAATTATCTGAGGTCATTATTGAGGTAAAATCTATTACCCAGATAATCTGTCAACTTCTAATCAAGCTTTGTACTTTAGACACCTTCACTGTAGAAATCAGTGAAAAGATAAAAAGTTTAGAAGTAGAGATACAGTTGAGTACACAAGCAGCTATCGCCAAGCCAAATGCTTTCTTAAAGCATATTAATCAAGTTCAAGAACTCTAGCGGCTGATAGCAGATTTAAGGAAACAAGAAGCACACATCACTGATTAGGTTACAGAGTTACAAAAAGAACTCACTCCTTACCTGAAAATTTTTGAAGCACACATTGTCAAAGCTGAACAACTTGTAGCAACACCAGAGATTTCGGTGTTGGATAATATCTTTGACATGCATGCACAAGTCAGTCTTGAGCATATTTCTCTTACCAACTTGAAAGAGGAATGGGAAAACCTCTTGGAGTCTATAAAAAAAACCCATCCACACATTTTTGATAAGATGTAAGTATACATTATATTTTTTTTTGCATTTGGCATTATTATCAAAAAGGGGGAAACCATGTATATGCCAAATAAGTATACTTTGATATGTATATTACATACTACCTGAAGCATGAAGCAATGGGGAGTACTTTGTATTTAGAAAGTTTTGTGGATATGTATATGGTGGAGACATAAGGAATATATAGAAACATTTTGCCTATATACATTTGAAGTTTTGATACTAATGCTAAAGGGGGAGATTATTAATCTCTATTGAGCATTTAAGGTTGTCATTAGTATCAAAGGATAGTAAACAGGTTGGTCGGTTACTTATATTGAGTTGGTCGGTAACAAGAAGTAAGACAGAGCAGTCGGTAAAGTCTTTACACCAAGCATCACACAGTTAACCAAGCACAAGCAACACCGGCACCAACGGTCAGTAAACACCGAGCATCACAATATACACCAAGCATATTATACAGTGTTTACCGATGATCACAGAAAATAGCATAGTAATCTGAAATGGCACATTCTTCTATGCAAACGGTTACAACAGATCGTAAAATGGTTTACCAAGATCGAGGAGAATTTATTGTAAATAGATACTCATTAAATGTAATGTTTATCTTATTGTAATAGTTGATCTAGGTTATTTTTGCACCATAGATCTTAGGGTTATGATTATTCTTGTAACCTAATTTTTGCTAAGGCAACAAAAACATAACACTATATATTTTGTATGTTCGCACCATTTTATGAGGTTGGTGAACTAATATATATGAATCACGGAGCACTTGAAGAAATTGCCTAACTTCAAGACAATCAATTTACCGAGTAGAACAAAGTACAAAGGATATCAGATTGAGCAAAATCAGAGAAGGCTACCGAGCAGAACAAAGTAGAGAACCATCACAGATAAGGTGATATTTTGATGAGCACTTATAGATCTTTTTCAGACAATTGAGTTGTCAACTAGCAGATATTTGCCTATTACTTTCTAACAATTGTGATAGAGTTTTTGATAAATCTCTTAATAGAGTAGACTTAACAGTCTTATGTAAATCTCTTAACCAAGTACACACTTAATTAGTGTTGTTTAAATCCTATAACTAGGTAGATCTAGCTGATCTAATATGTTACTCCTAACAGGGTAAGATCACCAGAAGTGATCAAAACTTGTAGCCTTAACAGGCAAACCTATCTGCAGTAGTGAAGAATTTGTGGGTGTCATCCCCACCATAGTTTTTACCTTCTTACAAGGGTTTTTGTGTTACCAAAATACTTGTGTTATGTGATTGTCATATTGATTTCATGTTGTTTACTTTCTTAAGTTAACTAGATGATTGATTTATACAATTGTATTCAAGTTATTTTGATCAGTTATCATAGTATTTAGTTATAGATTAGAAAGGTTTTACAAGTAAATTTTTGAAGGCACTGATTCACCCATCCCCTCTTAGTACCTATCTCTCCTAATTCCAACAGCAAGATCATCTTCTTCCATGGGATCATCTTCTCCTTTGATATTCACACCTCTGTGTTCCTCCACATTCTATGGATTGTTATGGTCCATAACATGTAAGCCAGGTTGGTTGACCTATATCAAAATGATGACCTTAAATTAACCATGACCATGATCTCATCATCAATTTATTTCTTATGTATATAACTTGTTAAAGTAATATATTGAAATACTTACCAATGGATAAAAATTGTGCTCCCCTTCAATGTGACCATGTTGCCTACAATGTTTCTCAACTGTTTTGATTAGAATTCTTTGAGTCTTTAAGCCCTTGCATTTTTTTCAGGGACAATAAGATTTCCCATCACCTTTTCTTTTGAAATTAGACAACAATCTAGCAATTGTCTCCTTTTTTGGGGGGGGGGTTCATATTGTCAAACATGGTCTTTCTTCATAGGATACTATTCGAGCTATAATTATACCAAAAAAGTATCTCCTATACTCTGAATTAATATATTAATGTTTTCATCTATAAAATATAAACATACTAGCATTAGTAGTATATTGTATAAAATCAAGTGTAAATCCATTAAATATATTTTGACAACAAAGCATTGTACATTTAATCTAATCATGATTCATATTTGATAGGAATGCTAAGAAGATTACTTGTTGAATTATATAATCATTCTCTAAAATTTTGAATGCATCCACACATTACATATAGACTTCCCCAAATCCCACCATTATGGAGAACATTCTACATTCCTCCCAAAACCTAAAACACACATCACATGATCCAACTTGGTCTACAAACAATACTAATTGTTCATTATTTCTTAAGACATTTAACTTGCAACTTTAAGAGACAAATAAAAAAAGAGCTAAAGTGGGATCGATTGCTCTCAAACCAAGAGAAAGAGTGGCTAGAGCTACTATACAGATTGGAAATAGGTGTTAAAAGGAAGCATTATGCATGGGTAGAAATGTCAAGGATGAGGGAGAAACAACATGGAGATCAAGAGGGCACAGGGCCTCAAGAAGACAAAGCTGCAGCCAAGGTGAAGAGGAAGAAACTTCAACAACATGGAGGTGCATTTGATGATGTTTTTATTGTAGGTACACCAATATATTCCAAGGGATCTAGAAAAATTTCAAGCTTAGGAGTATGGTACAGAGGCACAAGGGCTACAAGGGTCACTAGCAAGACCTAATGATGAGATCATGAAGACAAGAGGATATATTGGACCTATAAGGTCATTCAATGATTTATTATGGTTATTCAATCTATTTGGTTGTATTTAAAAACACTATATGAATGTAATTGCCAAATTGGCAAAGTCATCCTAAAGGGTCACTATAAGGTCTAAATGACCTTGGGGGTAGTATTATAGGTTGGGTTTATAGATTTTAGGCTTATGAACATTTTTTAACATTAAGGAGGCTTGTACTTGTCAAGTTGACAAATTTAGTTATCAACTTGACAACATTTTCAACCTTTTGTAATAAGTCTAATAGGAAAATAGTCAATTTTGGACTATTAGAGTCGGTTTCTAAGGAAGTTTGGAAGTGGTTCCAAAAGTAGTTGGATGAAATTTGGTCTTTAAGAGACCTATTTACATTGTAAAAGGGAGAGAGATCATGGGTTTTTCAAAGAGATAAAGATATGCAAGTTTCTAAGAAATAAAATGATGTTTTAATTTTGCATTTATCTGATTTTCCTTAATATAGTCACTTTCTTTACATTGTATGCCACCCTAATGTATATGTCTTGAACTCTTATTGATTGGAGGTGTTAGGGTAATTAATAAAATTAATTTTTTTGGTGGAATCAATCCAGTTGGCACTGTATAGAAGGAGAACTTTTAATTTTAATAAAAATAGTTAAAACCCTCTTCTAGGGTAAGCCGAGAGAGTAGAAATGTGATTCCTTGCATGGTTTCACATTGAATAAGGAATATTCATATTGGATATGATACAAGACACTTTGTAGATTACCCCTGGTGGTTTTTAGAGGAGCATGTATTGAGTACACATGCCATGGAGTCAGAAGAGTGACTGGATTGTCACAGAGAGAAGAGAGAGCTGACTGTCTCAGTTAGAGATTGAAAGATTTGTTTATACCTTAAAGTGTTTTGTGTCCATGGAGGCTTAAGAGGGATGAAGATATGTGTGTCTAGTACAAGGAGGAGACTTGGAGGAGGTAGAGGATCTCATTACAAAGGTGGGGCAATCCAAGGTACAGAGGTAAACATGATTATCTTTGAATGACAATATTTAGGTGAGTTGATTTTTTGTGTAGGAATCTAAGTGAAATGGATCCATGGACTGGAATGGGTGTGGACAAAGTTTAGAAAGGTGTGTTGGTGTCTTTTTTATGAGAATAAAAATCCAAAATGCTTAGGGGGAATGGTGTGATGATTGTCCCAAGTATGGAGTCATAAGTTGCAGAGTCACCGTCTTTAGGACAATCAATAGTATTTGAAAGAGTATTAATCTAAATAATTCATATAAGAGTATTCATCTAAAGAATGCATAACACATATCTATGCTCACAAAAATGGTGACAAATCTTGTGAGACCACAAACGAAGAATTTATTTGTGAACATGAAATAATAACAATTTCATATCTAAAAAAAGAAAAGGAAGCTACAAACAAATGAAGGCTTGTATTATGATGAATCTACTAACATATCTACCCCACACAATCAAAAAAGAAGAATACTAAAACAAACAAAAGAAATTATGACTATAAATGGAAGCTATCCCTTTTTTCATATGCAAGCTTTTTTTGTTATTATTTGGTTTGCAAAATTATCAGCCACATAATTGGCTTCTCTATAGCAATGAGACACATGAAATTTATGGGTGGCTGCAAGAAGTTGAGTCCCACTTTTGGGAAAAATGTGGAAGTGTTTTCCCTTTTTTTCAAATTTCCTATCAATTGATGTCTAAATTAGAGGCACTTAGCGAATTTAGTAATATAAAATGTAGTTCGCAGAGTCTACTTTTCAAATATGTAATTTATTTAAATACCCACATGGTATAAATTGATTTTTAGTAGGAATGTTTAAAAACCATGTTTTCAAAATGCCTATTTTAGGACCATACCATAGCCGTGTATGACCACCATATTTTGACTTAAATAAATGAATTTTTACAAATCCTTCTGGGGAAATATACCTCAAACACTAAATATTGATGAGCATATTTTTCCTTTTTTTTTATTGAATATATTTTTTTAATTAATTTTTAATTAACTATAAAATACATTTTCAAATCCTCTAGTGTACATCCACCATAATTTGATGAGAATTTCATATTTTTTCAAAAAAAAAAATTCTTATCTTCAAGAGAATTGTATCTAGATTAATGTCATATAATTTATTTTCCAAAAAACCTAAAAACAAAAAAGTTATTAACGTTTTAGTGAACCTCGCTATTTTATGTTTAGGTACCACTTTTAACTAATAAATAATGTAAAAATAGTAAAAATAGTCACATCACTATGAAATTTACATTTTTGAAATCAAGACAGTGAGAACTCTAATGGGTTTTTTTTCGTAAAATGATATGATCCAGAAGGCCCTCAAAAAATTATGATAAGGCAGAAATATGGCATTCCAGTGCCTTAACCAAATTTTTGGAGGTCAAGGCATAGGCTTAGTTCTCCCAAGCCTAAGCCAAACCAACTTTGGAACGAAATCTGAGGTGGATTTGTACTTCCCGCTCATGTCTTAAGAAATGGGTGCCCATTTTTTTTTATATAAAAAATCAAAGTGTTGAAATGCATTTTTAATTCTAAAAAAAAAATTAAAAAAATTTAGAAACGGGCACCCATTTTTTGAAAATGGGTGCCCATTTTGAGGGACATCTTTCATTTCTACAAGACTTCCGTGGAATTGGTACCCAACTTTGTGCATTGACCCTTATCAAAAAAATTGAAGTAATAAAAGGGCTTGTTGTAAGAAGTAATTTAGTTTCTAGTTTAGGGCAGATAGAAGATAGATGGCCCTAATGACCACCATTGAGTCTCCTTCATTGTAGGTGTTGCAAACTCCACATTTAGGTACCAAAAAAAGTCCCAAGATGAGTGTTGAAAACTCAGCTACATTGTTTGATGCATAAGGAATGAACTTGCAGGCTACTTTGAGAACCTTACCCTTAAAATCTCTGAGAATGGCCCCATCTCTTGAGATTCTTGGGTTGCCCTTAAAGGCACCATTTAAATTAAGATTGATCCAGTTTGTTAGAGGAGGTAGCTAGAAGACCTTTGATCTATCTACTTGAAGCCTTGATGCAAGCGACCTCGGTGTGGGAAGGGGCTTAAGAAAATGCCAACATTTGAAGATAGCTTGGTCCCATAAGGAGAAAAATCTATGGGAGTTTGGAACTTTGTGCAAAATGTTCATGGCTAATTTAGAGATACAATGCTCGATTTTAAAAAGTATTTGACAAAACTTTAATTTTTTACCCTTTAAGAGTTTGTTATTTCTTTCCATCCATGGGTTCCATACACTAATGGATAGGGAAATCTTCCATAGGCAAGAAAAGGTTGAGGAAAAATGGAGAATTGGTAAAGATTGAAAGTGATTAAGCATCTTATTGTGAAAAGGACCTTCCCAAAGTAATTTCTTTGAAACCATATCCATATAAAATTTGAAAAATTGCATTTTAGTAAAAGATGGTCAAAAGTTTCAGACTTTATCACATAGAACACATTTAAAGAGATGGGTAATTCCTAATTTTTCAAGCCTCATACTTGTTAAAATTTTGTATTTGATTGCCAACCATGCAAAGGCCCCAGCTTTAGGAAGATACTTTATATCCTAACATAGATGATTTGGCCAAATAGAAGGAGTTTAAGACTATTGTTGAAGAGCTTTGTAGCCCTCCACTAAATAAAGACCCAATTTAGAATAATTTTAGATGATATTGTCCTCTTCTTCAGAGAAGAAAATTTGTCTCTTAGATAGTTCATATTTCAAGGACTCTATCATGATTTGATGGAGGGGAAGAAAGCTCAAAGAGAGGAGATGTACATTTATAAAAATGAAGTTGACTAAGAGAATGATATCCGTTACTAGTATAGCTAATGGAGACAAGACATGATATGAAAAAAATTATAGATACAACAAATTTACAAAGTGTCTGGTGAAAGTAACAATAAGAAAGAGAAAACCTGACATAACAAGAAGGAATCTCTTTAAATTTGGTAAAAATCTCCACCTATAAGCTTGTTAAAAATATTTGAAGAAACTTGTGATAAAATATTCATAAGGAAACCCACATTATCCACAATAGATTTCCATTTTCAATGTAGGGAAGTAAACTAGTGCCCTTGGCGAACAACACATTGTTGTTACAAAAATTTGATTCATTGATTTCCCTCATGGGATTGTAAAAATCTAATTTTTATTGATTACAAAAAAATATTACAAGAATTATTAGGAATACAATTTCCATCCTTATCAAAAGGTATGACAATTGAGTGACTATTTCAATAATTATATTCTTTTCTAGGCATGAATTTAAGTGTAGGTACTCTGGTGTGACACAAGTCTTTCTCTCTCTATCCTAGCCTCTTATAGGATCACACAAGGCTATATTTCTAGCCTATAGGGAACATAACTAGTATCCCCACAAGGATTCACAATCTCAATCCTTTTCTATTTAACTTGCAACACCAAGGTTTGAATCAAGCTCTCTTCACAACATCACTCCATAGCCGCCTTCTAGCTCCACCATTCTCAAAATGTGGATTTTTGTCTATGCTGACCCTTAAATGGAGAGGAGGGTTAATTCAATTAGAATGTGGTCTAAAACCATTTTTAAGTCCACTTCTTTCAATGGTAGCCCTATCGCTATCAAGATCTCCTTGCTGACTATCCCAAAAAGGCTACAAGTCTAATAGGCCTAATTGGTCACCTTTTGTCTTATAGTTCAAAAACATTCCAAAAAAGGTACACAAACAATTGTAGATTTGAGTACCCTTTTGAAAGAGCCTTCAGATTCTTCTAGTCTCCTTCAACCTGGCCATATAAGGGTTTCCTAGAAATAGGGCTAAAAATAAGGGTTTCCTTGTTTCCTGACTAAACCAGTGAGGGTTTGAATTTTCTCTATGTTCAAACCAATTACCAAGGCTTCTCATTGTTTGAGATCCTTTATAACACTTCTAGCCTCCTCTCCACATGCTTGGATTGAAGTAATGAATGCCTTCAATCACTCTTCAGAGCTCTGCAACACACTGTGATCCCTAGCCATGCACTCCTGGCTCGCCTAGGGCATCACAATAAAAATACTTCCCATGCTTTCTAGGGCCCATCCTTGCACCACCATATAATACAAGGAGTCTAGTCACAAATCCCAAAGGGCTGTACAATTTGTATAGTGGGAGAGTGACCTAGTACTCCATTTTACAAAACTCTATCTAGACCAACCCAAGATAGGCCAGGAAATAAGAAATTAAAGAGCTAATACTAAAACCTATCAAAATGAAAAACTAGCACCACTAATAATCAAGTACCATACTAATCTAGCACATGCAATCCTTACAGTCACTCCATTAATCTATTTTCAAGCTTTGTTACACACTAAGTCTTTTTCTTCCTCACAAAATTACATAGAAAATACTCATTCCAGGTCTTGGTTTCCATACATCACAAGTTCCAATGCTCAAAATTAGGGTTTTCCATCATACACTGCACTCCAAGCCACTACAAGCCAAAAAAATCAACACTAGGGACCCTAGGTACAAACCTACATTGCTAGATCCTCCTTTTGCCTTCATGCACACTACACATTTCTCAACATACTTGGTTACATCCCTAACCAACTTTGGCCAATGATAAAACCTTTGCACAAGGTTTATGGTTTTATTCACCCCAAAATGACAACTTGAGTTGCCATTATGCTTCTCCTGTATGAGGTTTTCCCTCATGGATCTTTTTGGGAACACACAACTGATTTCCCCTATACAACAAGCTACTTGGCAAGGTAAAATTAGAAAACTTTCTACGAAAATGATTCTAAAAATTAGAGCATACCTTGCAGGCTTCACCAAAGTCTTCATCATCCTTATAGAGGTCTTTGAAACTCTCTATCCCAATGCTACTTAGTTGCACTTCTTGGATGGTTAGCAGCCTCCTACTTAGTGCATCTACAACCTTATTCAACTACCCCTTTTTTTGCTTGATTCTAAAAGTGAATTCTTGAAGATATTCCATCCACTTTAGATGTCTATTGCTCAATTTCTCTTGTGTGTTTATGTAGCTAAGGGCCTAGTTGTTAGTAAACACCACAAACTCCTTTGGTAGCAAGTAATGTCTCCACTTCCTTAGTGATTGTACCAAAGCATACAACTCCAAATCATAAGAAGACTATTTCTTCTTAGCTTCATTTAGTTTCTCACTAAAGAAGGCTACTGGTCTACCTTCTTGGCTTAACACAACCCCTATTGCCATCCCACTAGCATCACACTCCAAGGTGAACAATTTGTCAAAGCTAGGAAGCCTAACGATAGGTTGTGATGCTAATTTTTCCCTCAGCCTTTTGAATGCTTGGTTTGCTGCAGAAGTCCATTTAAACTTGGTCTTGAGACCACCTTTAATGGTGTCCACCATTGGTGCACAAATTCCACTAAACTACCTTATGAAATTTCTATAAAATTGAGTTAACCCATGAAAGCTCCTTCCTCTATTGTTGTGGTTGGTGTAGGCCAACTTAAGATAGCTTCCACCTTGCTTGGATCCATTTTCAATGATCCATAGGATACTACAAACCCTAAGTAAACAATCTCTTGTTTGAAGAACTCACACTTTTCTAGGTTGATGGATAATTTCTCCTCCTACAGCCTTTTGAGGACCATCTCCACATGTTTCAAATGCTCTACTTCTATCTTACTGAAAATGCATATATTATCTAGATACACTACCACAAATATTCTTGTGAAATCCTTAAGCACTTCATTCATGAGCCTCATGAATGTGCTAGGTGCATTTGAGAGGCCAAATGCCATAACTCGAGCTACTCATATAGCCCATCAATGGTCTTAAAGGCTATCTTCCACTCATCACCATCCTTGATTCTAATCTGATGGTATCCACTTTTAAGGTCCAATTTGGTGAAGTACATTGCCCCTCCAAGACAGTCCTTTAAATCCTCAATTCTTGGTATGGGGAACCTATACCGGATTGTGATCCTATTTATGGCTCTTGAGTCTGTACAAAGCCTCCACTTTCTACCTTTTTTGGATGCCAACACAGCCGGGATTGCACAAGGGCTTATGTTCTTCCTAATCAACCCCTGATCCAAAAGTTCTTGCACTTTTCTAGCCACCTCCAAGTTTTGATCTGGAGTGAGCTTGTAAGATGCCTTATTGGGCAATGATGCACCTGGTACAAAGTCTATCTGATGACTTATCACTCTCCTAGGAGGTAAGGTTGCTGGGGTACCATCACTGACTATGTCTTTGTACTTCTCAAGCAACTCTTGAATTGCTTATGGCAATGGCTCTATTTTGGTTTTCTCCTCCTCTTTGGGTTTGAGTAGAATAGCATACTCATCACTATCCTTTTCCTTAAGGGCTTTGATGAACTCCTTCCTACCACTCATCAATATGCTAGGAGTCTTGGAATGAGAGTCATCCTCTTCCAACAAGGGTTGAATCTTGAAAGTCCTATTATCTTTCTTGAAAGATATGGAGTTATCCTTTCCATCATACACTGCACTCCTATCAAATTGCCAAGGCCTGCCTAACAAAAAGTGGCATGAATCCATAGGAAACACATCAAAAAGTAGCTTGTCCTTATACCCTACAATAGAAAACTCCACCCAAGTCTGCTAATTCACCTACACACTCTGCCCTTTATTCAGCCATGTCACCTTGTATGGATTGACATGAGGGTTCTTCTCCAATTTCAGCTTGTTCACAACTTCTTCTAATATGATATTGTTAGTGGAGCCCGAATCCACAATCACCTTACACACTTTGCCAAGGATTTTACATCTCATCCTATGCTTGGGTTCATCCTTAACCGACTGTTTAATCAAAATCCTATTGAACATTAGATTTTCTCCCATTTCTGATTCAATATGGTCAATCTTAGGTGTCTTGAAACTTGTTGTCTCTTCATGGGCATATGCAATCCTCTTTCCACTATTTGATGAGGTAGGCTTATTAGGAAACCTATAAGCCAAGTGACCCAACTGGCCACAATTGTAACATTTCATACTTGAAAAGTATGAGTTTCTCCTACCTATACCTCTTGCTCTATTAGGGCCTCCTTGTGTACCTCTACCTCTAGAATGACCCCCTCTTGGATTGGTTTCACCCCCATGCTTTGTCAGTTTGGATTCCCCTTGGTTTCTCTGCTCATTACCCCTGCCTTGATAACCACCTCGCTGACCCACTTGGTCTCTCCCTTTGCCTCTACCCCTATTATTGGAGTCTCCCTTCTTCTTGTTCCTCTCTTCAAATTTGAGAGCTAATTGATGGCATTTTTGAATAGTGGTTGGAGTCCACAAGCTTATATCCTCCTAGGTGTTCCATTTGAGACCACTCAAATGCCTAGCTACCTTAATGGATTCCTCTTCTTAGATCTTGGACTTAAGGCATAGCTTCTGAAACTCCTTTGTATAAGAGGCCACATCTAAGTCCTTTTGTTTCAATCCTTGTCTCTTCTTGTGAAGTTGTATTTCATAGTCTTTAGGCAGGTAGTCTTCCTTCACCTTTGTCACCATGGCTTTCCAATTGGCTATAAGTAGCTTTCCCATCCTGAATATTTCATCTTGCAGGTACTTCCACCATGTTAAGGCTGATCCTCTTAATCTTGACTTGGCAACCTTGATATTTTGGGCTTTTGTCACACCCTCAAACTCAAAATGGTTTTCCATCCCCTCAATCCATTCCATGACTATTTCAATGTCCATTTTCCCACTAAAAAATGGTAGTCCTTCAAATGCCTTTGTATTCAATGCTTTGATTGCTTTCAAGAATGGTTCCTCATTCATTGGAAGGTCTGGTTCAGGGATGATATCATCTTCATCCACAAGCTTTTTACCTTTATCACTATTTTCAGCATCTTTATTCTGTTCTAGGGATCTCTGATCAACTACTTCTTAGAGTTTGATCCTCATCTCATCCATGGAAACTTCAAGGAGTCTATTCCTCTCCTTTTTATCTTCCACCTCTCTAGCTAGCTCTGCATTTGTAACCATAGTGTTCTCTCCTACTAATTCACCGGTATATAGAGACATACACTAACCTCCAAACCTTTAACCTGGATCTTATACCAATCTGGTGTAACACAAGTCTTTCTCTCTCTATCCTAGCCTCTTGTAGGATCACATAAGGCTATATTTCTAGACTATATGGCACAGACCTAGTATCCACACACAGATTCATAATCTCAATCCTTTTCTATTCAACTTGCAACACCAAGGTTTGAATCAAGCTCTCTTCACATCATCACTCCACATCTGCCTTCTAGCTCCACCATTCTCGAAATGTGGATTTTTGTCTATGTTGACCCTCAAATGGAGAGGAGGTTTCACTCAATTAGAATGTGGTCTAAAACCATGTTTAAGTCCACTTCTTTCAATGGTAGCCCTCGGTATGTGCAGGATCATGGTATGCCAAACTAGGCCCCTAAGTGGCAATGGAATTCAAGAAATTAGGTTTAGGCAAGTTGACATTAAAATTTGAACAAGTTATAAATATTATTTAAAAAATATGTAACAAGAGAATCTATATAAAATTGAATTTAGTTTCTAAGATACTAGACCTTTTTTGAAAAACAATTATTCTATATGTTGAAAATTATAAATTTCAATGTAGTAGTACATAAATTTCAGGAAAAAAAGAAGTAGGTGTTTTTACAAGATTCTAGATATAAGAAGTAGATTCATGTCTAGATTCGACACATATTTTTTTATAATTTTTTTCCAAGTAAATAATTAATTATGATTTTTCTTCTACAACTTTTCTAGAATATAAAAAATCTCGTGTCTGACCATGTTAACTTAGTCTAAAATTTATCAAATTGAAAACTATTTTTATTTTTCTTGTAGTAGAAAATGCATAGAATGTGACACGTATTTTGGATTTCAAAAATGTTATACACTTTGAAAGTTATAGCTATTTTTCAATAAGTCTATTAATCAGGACTAGAAAGATAACAAGTAGGTGTATGTCTGACCACATTAAAAACAAAATCAAATGATAATATTTTGTTATAAGATTCTAGATAAAAGTAGTAGACTCATGTTCGGATGTGATGTATATTTTTTTTTTTTTTTTTTCCAAGTAAATAATTAATTATAATTTTTATACTACAATTTTTCCTGAATATAAAAACTCGCATGTCTCACCACCTTAACTTAGTCTAAACTTCATCGAATTGAAAGAATTATTTTTTATTATTGTATTAGGTGAAGCATAGAATGTGATGTATATTTCAGATTTTAAAAATGTTATATTGTTTGAAAGTTATAGTTTTTTTTCAAAGAGTCTTTCAATCATGATTTCTTTTTCACATCGCCACTTTTTGGCATACCATGATCTTGCACATACCCCCCTATCGCTATCAAGATCTCCTTGTTGACTGTCCCAAAAAGACTACAAGGATAATAGGCCTAATTGGTCACCTTTTGTCTTATAGTTCAGAAATAGTCCAAAAAAGGTAGATAAACAATTGTATATTTGAGTACCCTTTTGGAAGGGCCTTTAGATTCTTCTAGTCTCCTTCCTCTAGCTTTTTTGTACAGGGGTTTCCTAGAAATAGGGCTAAAAATAAGGGTTTCCTTGTTTCCTGACTGAACCAGTGAGGGTTTGAAGTTTCTCATGTTCAAACCAATCACCAAGGATTCTCATTATTGGAGATGTTTTCTAACACTCTTGGCCTCCTCTCCACATGCTTGGATTGAATCAATGAATGCCTTCAACCGCTCTTCATAGCTCTACAACACATTGTGATCCCTAGCCATGCACTCCTGGCTCACCTCAGGTATCACATTAAAAATAATTTCCATGCTTTCTAGGTCCCATCCTTGCACCACCATATAATACAAGGAGTCTATTCATAGATCCCAAAGGGCCATACAATTTGTATAATGGGAGAGTGACCTAGTACTCCATTTTACAAAACTATGTCTGGACCAACCTGAGATAGGCCAGGAAATAAGAAATTAAAGAGCTAATACTAAAACCTATCAAAATGAATAGCTACCACAACTAATAATCAAGTAACATACTAATCTAGCACATGCAATCCTTACAGTCACTCCATTAATCCATTTTCAAGCTCAGTTACACACTAAGTCTTTTTGTTCCTCATAAAATTACACAAAAAATACTCATTCTAGGTCTTGGTTTCCATACATCACAAGTTCCAATACTAAAAATTAGATTTTTCCATCATTATATATCCAATCCCATGTGTTAGGACCTTTGGGTCGGGATTTGGGCCTTCTAGAGCCATTTCCTAGGTTTTTAAGAAATGTTGTCATGACAACTTTCAAAGTTGTCACAACAACATTGTGTGGCTTAGAAAACCACTTGGTCACACCCTTGTGTGACTCACTACTGGCTATTCTAGGGTCATTAAGACCATATCCAACCTTTGAAAACATCAAAGAGGCCATTTACAACCTTTTACAATATTTTCCACTATTTGGCAACTTTAGCTAAGTTGGCCAAATCTGACTCAACGAGGCTCAACTAGGACTTAGGCAAACCAAGAAAATGCTAACAACTAACCAAAACACTTGAGAGACTAACTAGTCTCCTTATTGCACTAGTGGCTTGGCTAAGGCCACTACGAGCCAAAAAATCAACACTAGGGACCCTAGGTTACCAAGTAGCCTTACCTAGGTGCCCTGCACCATACTCCATTAAGGGATGTTGTTGCTTCCAAACATTGTATAATTATATTCTTTTTGGTTGTGGACATATTTTCCAAGATGGCACATTTTATTCCTTGTAGGAAGAAAATTGATGCAGTTCATCTGGCTGGCTTATTTTTCAAGGAGATTGTGAGATTACATGGGTTACCTAAAAGCATTGTTTTAGGCAGGGATAACAAGTTTGTTAGATATTTTTGGAGGACACTCTGGAAGAAGATGAAGATTGATTTGAAGTTTAGTTCTACTTTTAATCCACAGATAGATGGAAAAACAAAGGTGGTGAACATAAGTTTGAAAAATTTGTTCAGGTGTTTAGTTGGAGATAAGCCTAGAAATTGGGATTTAGTTTTACTTCAGGCAGAGTTTTCTTAGAATAACTCAGTCAATAGGAGTATAGGGAAGACACCATTTGAAGTGATTACTAGATTTAATGGACTAAAGTAATAGTATAATTCAGGGATATTAGTCCCGGTGTTAGGAGGAGTGTTGAAGGAGAGGATTTTATTGAGTATATGAAATCAATACATGAGGAGGTGAGACATCACTTGGAAGAAATGAATCAAGGTTATAAGAGAAGAAAGGATATGAAGAGGAGACATAAGAAATTTCATGTGGCAAATGAAGTTATGGTGTACTTGTAGAAGGGTAGATTTTCTTTTGATACTTATAATAAGTTGAAGTTGAAGAAATTTGGTCCTTGTAAGATCTTGAGGAGGTTTGATTTAGGGAATGCATATGAAGTGGAGTTACTTGATGACATGTATATATCATCGATATTCAATGTTGTAGACTTATATGAGTATCATGAATCGAAAGGTGGTAGTGTTGAGGAGTTATATGTTGTACATGAGAATCCTAAGAAATAGAGGGATCACATAGAGTAGATCTTGGATAGAAGAGTTGGTAGGAGTACAAGAGGCAAGCAATATATGGAGTTTCTTGTCAAATGGAAGGACATAATAGTTGAAGATTCGTCATGAATTTCTCAAGATGAGGTTGACCACTTTGGTTTTCCTTTAGTGCAAGAAAAGTGAGGGACTCACTTTTAAGTACCCTTAGTGTCTGATGTATGAGCATCTTGGGATCTAAGCAATCTTGCATCAACCAAAAAGTATGTTTAGTTCTTGTTGATCAGTCATGTGCTCTAGTTGCAGTTGATCTGTACTTGACATTTTGAGTTCTGGTTTCTTTTGTGTGTTTGAGGCTTCATCCTAAGCCTTATCCTATGATCGCATCTCATTAGGAGTCATCGCGCAGAAGTTCTTGAAGCTTCTTGCATGATTGTATTATTCTTGATTTTCATGGTCAAGTAGGGTGTTCATCGATTGAAGGACAAAAGGATCCTTAATGGTTAATTGAGATCTTTTAAAGCCTATAATGGCAATTTGTAACAATTAGTTTGATTTAAAAGTTAAATGTCCTAGAAGTCTTGATAAGGACTTATGACCAAAATCATGTATGGGTGGCCAATAGTGCCAAGAAGGGATCTTACATGTCATTTACTTATGTCATTTGCATGGTTTGAATTCTTACATGTTTGATTGTTGTTTCTAATGCTTTAAGGATATTATTTTTTATCATTTCAAAAAATATATAGAAGTTAAACCTCAAACATAATAAGCTTCATAGTTCAAATTTCACAAGCTTAATCATGATTAGTTTCACAATTCAAATTTCAAACGTACCACTAACAGTCATTGCAATGGAACTAGGTCAAGAAAAGAAGTGTGCATTCTATCTCATTTGGTTCTTCTCTTGTTTCAGAATGAAAACCTAATTATTTCCACTGTAGAAAAGAACATGTTCCCAAGGACTACTTACTCAATCTGTAAAATACAACTTCTTGTAGGCTTCCCAGTGTACCACAATGCATTGTGTGTTTTATGGTTTGCAAGTGACGTGCTTTATGAGTTTGCATGGGAGAGTAAAAGGGTTAACTTTTTTGTTACTGAAAATGGTGTGGACTATAAGTTGGTGGTTCACTTTCATGACATTGTAAATTCTAGTGACAACCCCATTTCACCCATGGAGTCACCAGAATGCTTGCAACCACACTCGACCCAAGTGACCCCAAGGTGCACTAAGAACAATTGGGCAGCGATCTTCTGGGGCTTGTATCTCAGACCTCGTGATAGGTATCAATAAATAGTTAGATGCTATAGGGTTTTGTTTCTGAGGTCTACAATAACCTCTCTCAATTTTGGGCGATTTGACTTCATTTGCATTTGGCAAGACAATCTCAGTCGATGCCAAAACTTGTAGTGAGGGTCAGTTGAAAGTGGCTCAGCAACATATCTTTCAAACCATCTAACATTGCATCAAACCGTCTGCTCCATCAGCTCCGGTTGGCTGGGTAAACACCAATGACAACCTTGTTCCACCCACAAAGTCACCAGAATGCTCACGACCATGCTCGACCCAAGTGACCCCAAGGTGCACTAAGCATGATTGGGCAGAAATCTTTTGGGGCTCGTATCTCAGACCTCATGAGAGGTATCGGAAAACCATCAGGTGATACATGATCTTGTTTCTGAGGTCTATAATAACCTCTCTTAGTTTTAGGCGATTCAACTTCATTTGCATTTGGCAAGACAATCTCAGTCGATGCCAAAACTTGCAGTGAGGGTCAATTAAAAGCGGCTCAGCAGCGTATCTTTCAAACCGTCCAACATTGCATCAAACCATTTGTTCCATCAGCTTTGGTTGGCCAGGTAAGCACCAGTGACAACCCTGTTCCACCCATGGAGTCATTGGAATGCTTGCGACCACGCTAGACCCAAGTGACCCCAAGGTGCACTAAGCACGATTGGGCAACGATCTTCCGGGGCTTGTATCTCGGACCTTGTGAGAGGTATTGAAAAATTGTTAGGTGCTACAAGATTTTTTTTCCAAGGTCTACAGTAACCTCTCTCAATTTTTCACAATTTGACTTTGTTTGTATTTGGCAAGATGATCTCAATCAATGTCAAAACTTGCAGTGAGGGTCAGTTGAAAGTGGCTTAGCAACGTATCTTTCAAACCATCTGACATTGCATCAAACCGTCTACTCCATCAGCTCTGGTTGGCCAGTTAAATGCTAGTGACAACCTTGTTCCACTCACGGAGTCACCAGAATGCTCGCGACCACGCTCGACCCAAGTGACCCCAAGGTGCACTAAGCACGATTGGGCAGTGATTTTTGGGGCTCATATATCAGACCTCATGAGAGGTATCAACAAACCATGAGGTGCTACAAGATCATGTTTCTAAGGTCTACAATAACCTCTCTCAGTTTTGGGTGATTCAACTTCATTTGCATTTGGAAATATGATCTCAGTCGATGCCAAAACTTGCAATGAGGGTCAGTTGAAAGTGGCTCAACAACGTATCTTTCAAATAGTCTGACATTGCATCAAACCGTCTGCTCCATCAGCTCCAGTTGGCCAGGTAAATGCTAGTGACAACCCCATTCCACCCACGGAATCACTAGAATGCTCACGACCATGCTCGACCCAAGTGACCCCAAGGTGAACTAAGCACAATTGGGAAGCGATCTTTTGGGGCTCCTATCTCAAACCTCATGAGAGGTATTGACAAATTGTCAGGTGCTATGAGATCATGTTTCTAAGGTCTATAATAATATCTCTCATTTTTGGGCGATTCGACTTCATTTCCATTTGGCAAGATGATCTCAGTCGATGCCAAAACTTGCAGTGAGGGTCAATTAAAAGAGGCTCAATAGCATATCTTTCAAACCATCTGACATTGCATCAAACCATCTACTCCGTCAGCTTCGGTAGGTTGGGTAAACACCAATGACAACCCCATTCCACCCATGGAGTCACTGGAATGCTCGTGACCATGCTTGACTCGAGTGACCCCAAGGTGCACTAAGCATGATTGGGAAGCAATCTTCTGGAGCTCATATCTTGGGCCTTGTGAGAGGTATTGAAAAACCATCAGGTGCTACGAGATCATGTTTTCAAGGTCTACAATAACCTCTCTCGATTTTGGGCGATTCAACTTTTTTTGCATTTGGCAAGACGATCTCAGTCGATGCCAAAACTTGCAGTGAGGGTCAGTTGAAAGTGGCTCAACAACGTGTCTTTCAAATCATCTGACATTGCATCAAACCATCTTCTCCATCAGCTTTGGTTGGCTAGAAAAATGCCAGTGACAACCCTGTTCTGCCCACGGAGTCACCAGAATGCTCACGGCCACGCTCGACCCAAGTGACCCCAAGGTGTACTAAGCACAATTGGGCAGCGATCTTCTGGGGCATGTAGCTCAGACCTCATGAGAGGTGTCGATAAACTAGTGGGTGCTATAGGATTATGTTTCTGAGGTCTACAATAACCTGTCTCAATTTTGGGAAATTTGACTTCGTTTGCATTTGGCAAGATGATCTCAGTCGATGCCAAAACTTACAGTGAGGGTCAGTTGAAAGTAGCTCAACAGTGTATCTTGCAAACCATTTGACATTGCATCGAACCATTTTCTCCATCAGCTCTGGTTGGCCGGGTAAATGACAATGAAAACTCCATTCCACCCATAGAGTCACCAGAATGCTCACGACCATGCTCGACCTAAGTGACCCCAAGGTGCACTAAGTACGATTGGGCAGCGATCTTCTGGGGCTTGTATCTCAGACCTCGTGAGAG
Source organism: Chamaecyparis obtusa (assembly GCA_027943335.1). NCBI lineage: Eukaryota > Viridiplantae > Streptophyta > Pinopsida > Cupressales > Cupressaceae > Chamaecyparis > Chamaecyparis obtusa. The sequence continues at coordinate 202,637 of BSBK01000191.1, read as the reverse complement.
GTATCAACAAATCATTAGGTGCTATGGGATTGTGTTTCTGAGGTCTATAATAACCTCTCTCAGTTTTGGGCGATTTGACTTCATTTGTATTTGGAAAGACGATCTTAGTCGATGCCAAAACTTGTAGTGAGGGTCAGTTGAAAGCGGCTCAATAATGTATCTTTCAAACTGTCTGACATTGTATTGAACCATTTTCTCCATCAGCTCTAGTTGGCTAGGTAAACGCTAGTGACAACCCCATTCCACCCATGGAGTCACCAGAATGCTCATGACCACGCTCGACCTAAGTGACCTAACAACACAAGTGCTACATTTCTCTGTGCATTTAGTAAACCCCAATATGATGAGTTATATACATAGTGAGTATATACATAGTAGTGAAACAATGTAGTACTAAGTGGCTCAAGTGAGTATATATAATGATATGAAACATAAGAACATAGAAAATCTAGAGAAGTTACACCTCAAACACAATAACCTCCATGAATAGGGTATTCCAGAGTAAAGAAAAACAAATGTAACTTCAACAAGATATAATTTAAATCATAATGATACTCATAGTCAAGATATAACTTTACCATTCAATTCCATTAACATGAATAATAAAAATGTATACAAAAGATGATGCAAATATAACATAAAAATGAACATGTTCTATATATAGAAAGCATCAAATGTATCAAAAGTATCTCCATATACAAATATGGCACATGCCATTTCAAAATGTCTACAAAATCAATGTTTCAAGGTGTACAATGTGGCATATATGCCATCTAAAAATTTTCCAAGTGGCATCTCTAAATGACCACAAAACTAAAATTACATCCTATGCCATAGGGGGATCATCAAAATGTAGCCTCTTTGAAGAAGTGTTAGGCTCTGATTGATCTTGCAACAAAAATGAGTTCAAACCCAAGTTAGATTGCTGAGCCACTTTCAAATAACAATATGTAAAAGTCTACGTACAATTGGACTATCACTTCAAATCGAGATGCCTGTCAGCCTAGTCTCCTGAACTCGTGTCAGAACATCATCGATAGCCAAACCCTATACAATAAATTCAAGTAAAATATTTATTACGTACACACAAGTGGTATACATATGCATGCATAATTAATCTTAAACAATTAATTACCTTTCCTTCGTCGACACCTGATGAAGGAACCCCCTCGTGCCCCCCACTAACATCGGTTGTAGTCTGCAATAGTACAATAAAGATGACAATATATTAGTAAATGTATGAATTTTATTGCTCTAATTGATAGAGATTTAAGCATGTACACCAAATGATATAAAAAAACTAATGGGTACATAATTCATAATATAACATATAGGCATCAAGGCCAAATGAAATAGCCAAAGCTGTGGACTCATCCACCTGTCTCAACTCCTCCTGTGTCATCAAATGAACATAAATGGAAAAAATATATATACATAAGTGCATGAAATCATTAAAATTGATCTAAATAAATAAATTAAATAAGTCATGTGACAAATTTATTTATAATGTTTACTCTTACCGTATCAGTAGGAGTCCATGGCTCTACGTACACCTCCTAAGCACTCCCATGAGATGTAGATGCTCCATGAGGTGATGCAACCTCTGTAGCTACATCTCCTATATCCTCCTCATCAATAACACATTGATATGTATTAGCATCAATAAGTGCTCGAAGACAATTATTCTTGCATATAATGCAAATATGGGGCTCGCATACATGTGAACTCTGACGAGATGTCGATGCGCCAACATCATCCACACCAGGAGGAAACACTGACCTGGTCTGCATGATCAACTGATCACTCAGCAAATGAGTGGCCCTAATAGTCTTTGAGGCAGCCTCTGCAATGATATCGAGATGCTGCACTCGAGGAGGGGGTGCGACATCAGTGGGGGGACAAAGGTAGTGGCTTTTTTGCGCTGGGCAAATGGCCCAGTCTGAGGAGCTCCTCTACCTATGCCCATGTTGGGCATCATACTCCAATAATCAACATGGTGACCAAGCACAAAGTCAACATACAATTTTTTTATGAAATAAAATGGGACCTCCAAATTGCTATGGGGTGGTTTATCAAAAACCATCCACCAACGATTCGAAAAGTGTGTGCGCATTGCTTCATTTGTGCACCATTTTATTGATAATTTGGGCTTTTTGGGGTCAGTTTGTATTCCAGTTTTAAGATTGACAAAAAAGGCGGCTATATCTTCCTTATATTAAGGGCCGCAATCCCATCATGGTAAAGCCCGTAATCAAATTGGGCATGCATATCATCATGCCAATGAAGAGCATCATTATGTTGCTGCATGAGTGTGTCAATATTTTCAACAATTGTATTTAGTGTGGCAAGCATGGGACCTAATGTAGGTATATTTTGATATGTGTTTTGGAAACCTCGTATTGTGTTCAAATTATCTTGTATCAAATATTCTAAAGATAGAGGGTTTTGACACGGGGGATTATTTTCGGGATTGTTATTTGGTGCGGGAGGGTTATTTTGTTCATTGTTGTCAACCATGCCTGATTAAATAAAAAACAAATCTAAATTTCAATATGATTTCATATATTATTACAAATATAAATACAAAACCCTATTTCAACGAAAAAAATGACATTTAGCATGAAAATGAAATAAAATAATCAAAATATACAAATAATTTACTTACTGAATATGTTGGGGAGTCAAATTTGTTGTTGCCAAAATCTAATACCTGAAAATATATTGTGTATATGATATTTCGAGCCATTTTCCCAAGCAAAAATGTGAAAAGAAATGAGGAAAAGGGCTCGCAGGTTTCGATTTTATGCCACAAGTATCGGGTACCTGATAACATATCGGTTACCCGATATGGTATCGAGTACCCAATTAGGCCTGTGCTTTGGTGGTAGGTTTGCCCAGGTGTACTGACACCCAGGCCTACTAAAAAGTCAACAAGCATTTTCATGCGCCTTTGGACGAGTGAAAAGTGAATATTTTTCACATCACCACTTTTTGGCCCCTCATGATCTTGCACATACCCTTATTAGAATATTGAAATAAAGTAGGCCACCAAAGTTTGGTAAGTGAAAACTCCCTTCTAGTGCCATCATCAAAATTATGTCCTCAAAAGATGCCTTTATGAGCTTCTTTCAAGATTTTCTCTTTCTCGTGCCCCATCATTATGCTTTATAGAAATTAAACTTTCTTGTATCTTTGTATCTCATATGATCATTAATAGTGAGATTTAGAGTTGTTCTTGCTTCCATTGCATTAGCTACATGTCACATTATTTTTCTTTATTTTGTAGGTTTTCTTGGAGAGCGCATTTCAAATGATGAACTAAGTAAATGAAACATTTAACAATTTTCATTAGTTAATGATAGGGACATGTGCATGTAGGCATGATATACGCATAATATTTTAGGATATTTGTTTAAGTGGATAAGGTTGGGAATAAGTTCAAAGGAATGTGTAGAAATAGATGGGTGAAATCAAAAGGTAAGAGAGCCAATTTCGCATAGGATAGGTTGTTTGTCAATACGTAAATCAATAAAGGCATTCTCTCAAAATGGACACAATTTACCAAATATAAATTGTAGGGGTATGGAAATTTAACTTTTGCATTGTTCTTAAAGGAGAAGGATACTGATAGCCATTGTAGCTAACTTCATGTGTGCCCTAAGTTCCTATATGGTACTTTGGATTTTGACAATTTGTTTCTGGTTGTCTTTGTATGAGACTGTAGACACGAAAAATTGGCAAAGGCTTAATTCAATCAAAAGGTGCAATCAAATCATCAAAATAGCACTAAAAATCAATAAATGGAACAAAGACAATTCAAATCAAAGGAAAATTCAATTAAATGATTAAATGATTAAATAAAGCTTGAAAAGGGAAAAAACACTAAGAAATTGATTAAATTCAATTAATGACATAGTTGTTGAAAACAAAAATCAAAATGAACCTCTTACCCTTCATGGCTAAATTTAATTGCTTTAATTAATTAATAAATATGAATTTCTCTCAACAAAGCAAAAAGGAGACAAAATGGACACAAATCACTCACTTTTGTTGAAATGGTCCAGCCTTTTGAAATCATTTAAATGTTTGTCCCCCAATTTAGGGACAAAGCAAAGCCAATTGACCTTACCCAAGCATAACCATGGTTATCTCACTCTACCCCCTACCCTTGGGAAAATCTTATAAATAGAGAGCATTTTGAGGCATTATTCATCCACTCCATATCTTTGAATTGTAGCAAAGCTCTTGCAATTTGCATCCACATCACTCACTTAGCATTTTCATTGATAATTAGCTTCAATTGTTGATCATTTGGTAGATTTTCTTATCAAATAGAGCTAGAATTTGATAATTAGATCTAGTTTGCATATCATTCTTAGTTCAATTCTCATAATTAGAGTGTCACTAGTGAGGATTTGTAGTTGAGAGCCTCATTTACCACTTCAATTTAGAGAACCATGAGATATTTAGATTAATTTGTGCATTATTTAGATTAGTTTGCTTTGAATAGTGTAAATTCTCTTTAAATCTTGTTATTTCATGAAGGTGTAAATCACTCACACACAAATGGCACCCACCGTGGGGCTCTAGGCCTCAAATTTATCATAATTTCCACGTTATTTGCAAAATTTAGGCTAGAATTGCATGATTTTGCTCACTGTTTGCAGGTTACAGAAAAGAAATCACGCCTGCCGGTAAAGAAATCACGCCTAAAGCAAAGAGATGTCACTCGAGGAAATTAAAATGTCGCCTGGAGTTTGAACGATCACGCTTTTCAGCCTGCAGAATCACGCTTCTGGCAAAAGAAATCACGCCTGCAGAAATCAAATTCACGCATCACAGACAAGCAGCTGATGCCTTTTGTCATTTAGATGTCGCCTGGACAGAATTAAAAGCTGTGGCCGAGGAATCATTTTACGCCTGGTGTAAAGGGAGTTTCATGCCTTTCTCATTTAATTTCTCGCTTGGAGTATTTTAAATGTCGCTTTAGATTAATGAAATGTTGCTTCCTTAGAATTAATTTGTCGCTTTTAATAAATAGTTCACACATTATTTTAATTTGATATCACACTTGATTACTTTAATCTCACTTGAGCCCCTTTTGGTGACGCTCGCGGTTAAAGTAATTACGTCTTTATTAAATTAGATCTTGCATTTAGCATAGACAATGTCACCTGGTTTAGCATTTATATTGTATCAGAGTAATTGCTGTTGTCGCATGTATTAAAGATTTCACACTTTTGCAAAATTTAATATCGTACTTATCTATTTTAATCTCGCTTGAGCCCCTTTTGGTGACGCTTGCGGTTAAAGTAGTCACGTCTTTGTTAAATTTTATCTCGCCTATAGTCTGGATGATGTCGCCTGACTGTATTTTCTCTATTTTGTTAAAAATGTTAAAATGATGACTGTATGCTAACTTCACTGTCATTTTTTTTGTCTCAGGAGCATGGTCTGTCATAAGAAAGTGCAAAAACTAGAGAGAAGGCATAACTTAGAGGAGAAATTGATCTCTAAAAGGATAAGGAAAGAAAACCGGGTACATTCTACCTTTGTTCTCAACAATGATTTAGAGAAAGAAGTAGAATTATATGCTAAATACATTGCTGTTGTAGATGCTTACAAATGAAAATATGTCTCATTAAATTAGGAGTTTAGTCCTTAAGTTTGTAAGAATTTTGCAAATATTTTGGTAAAAAGAATCAAAAGCATAATCAATTATATCATTTTAAGCTTTGATTTTGGTTTCCCCTCACTTTGTTTGTATTGTGCTGACTAACTTGTTGGTGGAGGGAACGTTTTGCTAAGGTAAGAGAAGGATTTGGAGAGAAAATGAAAAATCTACTACTTAAAAATGCACCTAGCCTTTGCTAGCATCATTTGAGGTATTTCTCTCATCAAGCTTGCACTTTCCCTTAGCTTGTGGCATTTCAAAGTTCAAAACATAGTTTAATCATAAAAGGAAAAGAACAAACATTTCAATTCTAAGAACCCCTTTGTCACGGGGTTGAAAAAGAACCAAATTGATTGTGAGTGTTTGGGATAAGGGAAAAGCAATAGGGATATGCTCTTCACTCTTTGAGTGAATCTTCCCAAACTTGCTCTACCAAATCCACTTTTCATGCTTTCAAATGAACATGTTTAAAACTTAGTGGGCTCACCTCCCGAGATTGCCTTAGAAGGGCTAGTGAGAGGGACAACCCAAAGTGGGATACACTTGCTTTTTCCGCGAGAATCCGACCCACTATAAAATGAAACGTGGGTATCCTTAATGGGGTACACGACAAAAAGGATTTTAGCTTTTTTGAACTTCCTCTAGTAGTCCTAACGGATTGCGCAAAATCATGCTTTTGTGCGTGTGGGAAGCCCCTTAACATATTTGGGGGATGAAAAGCTAAGATCTCTTTTGAACCGAAAACTTACTACATAACGGTAAAATAGAAAAACTACCTATTAGAGCCATGTTTACGAACCAATTATGTGCTAGGTAGATTGTGTGGAAGCTATTCTTGTGTTTAAACCTGTGAAAACGTTCAAAAATATACACATTAGAGCATTCTAGGGATATGGTGCCAAATTGATGTGTGTGTTGAGATTGTTTTTATTTTCAAACAAGATATTCCAAAGTTATTAATCAAAACACCATTAAAATTTTTAACCATTTAAAATTGATCAAAAACTTTTACCTTATTCCAAAAAAATAGCTTATCAAGAGAAGAAAGTCAACATACCCTTAAAGTTTGTTCATGCCTGTTATTAAAAGGTCACTCTCTATAAGGAAAGCATTACAAATAGATGGGACCTACAACGGAGAACAACTCCCATTTCCAAAGAACACTTTCATTACTTCACGAGTGCCTGAAAAACCCGCTAAGGCAAAGGACATTAACAAGATGTTTAGCGGTACCCTAGGAAATATCAATCCCAACAACCAAGGGAACAATATGAATGGGGGTATAGATCCTAACAACAATCAAGGGAACAACATGAATGGGGGTATGGATCTCAACAACAATCAAGGAAATTCTAATAATGGAGGAAGAGATCCTAATTCTCAAGAGGCAAATTCACAAGGCAACAACTTATTTCCTCCTCATAATACAAACTTACCCCCAATTGTGGAAGAAGCCACGGTTGAAAGAGTGTTAGAGGCAAGACAATGTCCTTATTTCATAGAACTAATGAAAAAGACCATGCTTATGGATAAAGAAAAACACTTCATGGACTTAATACAAACGGGGGTAAAGCTACCTAAAGATTTTGACATAGAGCAATTAAAGCCCAAGGAAATAGAAGACCCTATGGAAGCAATAAGGGAACAATTCAAGGCATTACAAATGGAAATTGATAGTTTGAAACAAAACGGGGCTCCTAAGCCTTTCTCTATTGAAACATTATGTCCTTTTACATTCGATAAGAGTTTGGTCATGGTGCCTTTTCCCATTAATGTAACATTTCCTAAATATGAGAGGTATGAAGGAACATCTGACCCACATGATCATCTTCGGGGGTTTTGTGCAGTGAGTCTTGAATTCATGCATGAATCAACCTATTTAATGAGACTATTCCCAAGAAGCTTGGGAGGAACGGCCATGGATTGGTTTTCAAAACTACCATCCGGCATAAAATCCTTTGAAGAGTTAGCTTCTAAATTCGTGACTCATTACTCTTATAACATCAAACATGAGGTCACAATGATAACGTTATGTAACACAAAGCAACAAGATGGAGAAGCCTTTCTCACATTCTTGCAAAGATGGAGGACTGCATTTGCTAGATATCCAAGAAGTGTACCGGAGAAAGAAAAAATGGATATCTTTATTAACGGTTTAAGAAGCGAACTGAATTATAGACTAAGGATGCAATGTCCTAAAACCTTCCAAGATTTGATTGATAATGGAATTACAACGGAAGAAGTGTTGATTAAGAGTGGAGAGTTGAAATTGTACAAGGAAAATAAGAATAACTCTAACTCCAACAACAACAATACCAACAATAACAACAATCCAAATAAAAGTTGGTACAACAACAATAGCCGTTATGCTGCAAAGAATAACAACAAGGGCATTGTTAATGATGGTGTAGTGGAATCCAACAACTTGAAGGTGATTCCATTTGCCCTTACAAAGACACCAAATCAAGTGAATAATGCTAATCAAGCATATAATGCACCTTCCAACAACAACAACAATGCCAACAAGAATAATCAAGGAAACAAGGATCAAAACAGCAAGTATGATAAGTATTTGAAACCCACTCCTGCAAGACACTTTACACCCTTGGGAGAATCACTTGAAACTGCATTAAAGGCTCTCATAGCTAACAATGTTATTACATTACCCGCTATTAAGCCTTATGAACCAGACCACAAGCCGGGTTGGTGGGATGCTAAGCATCATTGTGAATATCATAGGATTCGGGGGCACACTACAAATGAATGTCTACAATTAAAGAATGTGGTGCAAGACTTGATAGATAATAACATAATCACTGTTGATGGACCCCAAAATAATGAAGATCATACGGCCTTCAAACAACCTTTTTACAAACATGATAAAGGTGAGTCATCAAATGGCAAGAAACAAAGTGCCAATAATCTCAACTTTGCGCCATCATATGATCATATTGTTAATGCTATCATCATTAATGAACAGCCTCAAAAGGAAGCAACAAATGTCATTACAAGAGGGCAGAATTCTAGAATGACTTTACAAGGGATAGTCCCTCAAAACACCAATATCCCACCATCCAACATTGTGGTCAAACAACCTCCTACAGTAGCAAGGCCTTATAGTTTGGTGGACCAATTGCAACGTACTCCAGCAAAAATCTCAATCTTAGAGTTATTGAAGTTGTCACCAAATCATAAAGAGATTTTGGAAAAAGCTTTGGAAGAGACACATGTTTCTACTACCTTAGGGGAAGAAAAATTTCAAAATATGGTAGGACATCTTGTGGCTCCTCATTGTCTTTCATTTTCCGATCAAGATGACATGTCTATAACTCATCCTCAAAATTTGCCATTACATATAAAGGTTTTGATCGAAAGGCATAGAGTCAAAAGAGCCCTTATTGATGGAGGGGCTGGCCTTAACATATGCACATTGAGTCTTGTAAAATCCTTAGGTCTATCCGAGTCTTGTATTGACCCTACAAAGAAAATCACCATAAAAGCTTATGATGAAGCTGAAAGAGCTTCTAAAGGCATGATTGTGTTTCCCATCCAAGTGGGACCAGTCAAGAAGGAAACCAAATGTCAAGTGTTGGACATGAAATTAACCTATAACATCTTATTGGGAAGACCATGGATTCATGAGATGCAAGTTGTCCCATCCACATACCACCAATGCATCAAGTTCCCATACATGGGTGAAGAAATCACAGTTGGAGGAGACTCAAATCCATTTCAATATTGTAATGCACTCAAACCCTTGCATGAATTATACATTCCACATAATTGTGAAGGAGTTGTTCCAAGAATCACCAATGAAGATGCACAAAATCCTCTTCAAGCTAGCTCAACTACATCAACTAAGGGTAAGGAAAAAGTGAGCTACGAGGGTCCAAATGTGATGGAAAGTCCATATGTGGCACCTAAATTGGAAACAGTGATCTACAAACCTACTAAAGAGGAAAAAGAACAAGCTAAAGCAGCTCATTATCGATACATGAGTGAGATGATGAACAAATTTGACAAACAATGCAAGATTAGTTCAAAAGGGGTAGGAGAATATTCAGTTTCTCTATTTGACATGCCCATGTCTCCTAAGTCACATGGTAAACCCTCAAAAGAACATCTTCCACATAAGTATAATTCTTATTTTGTGAGGGAAGATAGCAAAGCAACATGGGATAAGGAAGAGGATGATGTCCTTCAATGGCTTTATCATGATGAGGATGGTACCTTAGACACTCCCATGGAAAGAATTCAACATGTCAATATACAAACAGAACAATATGGGAAAGGATTTGATATTATGCAAAAGATGGGATACAAAGGAAGAGGACCCCTAGGTCAAAGAAATAGAGGATTATTAGAGCCTATTGAACCTATTTGGAGGGCAAGTCATGAAAAATCCGGAGTAGGTTTTCAATATAAGGGAGAAAGTTCAAGTCCAATGCATGATTTTCATCCTCAAATAAATGCATTAGAATCTGAAGGAGATAGTGATGACTCTAGGGATTATGAATGGGATACTTTATCAGATGAGTCATGTCAAGATAAAGAAGTCATTGCTATACATACTTATGAAAAAATCCCAAAACAAGATGCTCCAATTAATGAAGAATCTTCTATTCAAAGGCCTAATATAGAACAAGCATCTAGTAGTGGAGCATGGATAGAAACATTTTGGACACCTTAAGAGGAGGGAAATTCAAACGTTAGTTTTAACCCGCTTGTGGCTTTTCCCACATTGTTTCCCGTAGAGGTCGACGAGGATTCAAGTGAAGGGGACTTTGACCCTGCTTCCATGGATCATCTTGAGGAAGCACACATCATAGATCTAAATGATACAATGTATGAACCCTCAAATGAAGTCATGTCCATAAATCCTATTGATGATACCTTACCCAATAAATCCTTAATTTTGATACATCCAGATCTCATTGATTGGGATCAAATTGAACCACATGACTTACTTTACTTCCCAAATGACCAAGCAACAAACCAATACCTCAATGCGGTTGAACCCTCTTTCACCAACGAACTCAATATGGACATGATGACAACAGCAAGGGTCCAATCTCTTAGTCAAAAAAAAGAAAAAATAAAAAAAAATAAAAAAATGAGAAGTTCTATTGGTGAAAACCCAACTGTGGCACCATTAGAACCAAAAACAATGAAAATAAAAGATGTTTCTTTTGGTGAAAACCCAACTGTGGCACCATTAGAAGAGAGATTGGACACTTTGCCTGAACATGAAGAAGAACGGTCGTCTATTCTTATAGAACCAACAGAAAAAGTTAACATTGGTACAGAACTAGAGCCAAAGGTTGTACACTTGGCTGCATCACTTACGTCTCTTGAAAGAGAGGACTTTATCAAATTCTTCCAAGAACAACAAGTAAATTTTGCATGGTCATATGCCGATATGTCCGGACTGGATCCTAATTTCATAATGCATCATCTGAATGTTAGACCCGGAGTTAAACCTGTGAAGCAAAAACTAAGGAAAATGCACCCACATGTGGCTCTCCTAGTCAAGGCAGAATTGGAAAAATTATTAAAGGTGGGATTCATAAGAACAATAGCATATGCTGATTGGATCTCTAACATTGTGCCAGTTACTAAGCATGATAAATCTATCCGTGTGTGTACGGATTTCAGAGATTTAAACCTTGCATGTCCCAAAGATGACTTCCCATTGCCAAGCATTGATACCATAGTGGATTTGATAGCAGGTCACGCAATGTACTCATTAATGGATGGATTTAGTGGCTACAACCAAATCAAGATTTCTCCTGAAGACCAAGAAAAGACAGTATTTACTTGCCCTTGAGGTACTTTTTGTTGGAATGTCATGCCCTTCGGTTTAAAAAATGCTGGAGCTACATATCAAAGGGCCATGACAACTATTTTCCACAACATGATGCACACTTTCTTAGAAGATTATGTGGATGACATTCTAGCAAAATCCCACAATAGAGAAGAGGATTTACAAATCTTAAGAAAAATATTCATTCGGTTAGAACAATTCAAAGTTAGATTAAACCCAAAGAAGTGTGCTTTTGGTGTCCAATCCGGCAAGTTATTGGGTTATATAGTGTTAGCAAAAGGCATTGAAGTTGATCCTGAAAAAGTACAAGCCATTCTAGAAATGGAGATTCCAAGAAATATTAGCCAAATGAGGTCACTACAAGGAAAGATTCAATCAATAAGGAGATTTATCTCTCAATTAGCAGAAAAGTGTCACTCCTTCACCAGATTGTTACACAAGGACACTACATTTATGTGGGATGAAGAATGTGATAAGGCCTTCGCTACTTTGAAGACTTATTTGATAAACCCACCTATTCTTATGTCACCTATCAAGGGTAAAGAACTGTTGTTATACATATCAGCCACAGAAAGGTCTCTAGGCATATTGTTGGCACAAGAAGATGAGCAAGGAAAAGAAAGGGCAATCTACTATCTTAGTAGAACCTTAATAAAATATGAACTCAATTATTCATTCATGGAAAGAGCATGTCTAGCAGTGGTTTTTGCATCTCAGAAACTAAGACATTATATGTTGATGCATAAGATCAAATTAATTGCCAAGATTGATCCTCTCAAATACTTGCTAAGTAAAACTGCCTTAACAGGTAGAATAGCAAAATGGGTCATGATCCTAAGTGAATTTGACATTGAATATGTTGATAGAAGAGCAATTAAAGGACAAGTGATAGCAGATCACTTAGCAGATAACCCAATGGAGTCTACACAAACCATGCAAATTGAATTTCCAGATGCAGAAATTGTCAACATAGAAGCAAAGACATGGAAATTATATTTTGATGGATCTTACACACAAGGAGGTTCTGGAGCAGGTATATTATTGGTTACCCCTTAAGGGTACACCATTCCAAAGTCCTATAAACTCTTATTTCCATGCACCAATAACATAGCGGAATATGAGGCATTAGTCATTGGCATCAAAATGGCTTTAGAATGGAATATTGCAGAATTACAAGTGTATGGAGATTCCCAACTCATAATCAATCAGGTTAATAATGAATACAATACCAAAGACATAACATTGATGAAATATAAAACCTTGATTGATGGATGGAAGAAGTACTTTGCTTTGATCACATTTGAACAGATTCCAAGAGAAAAGAATAGAGCAGCAGATGCCATGGCTACCTTGGCTTCATTGTTACAAAAACCAGATCAAAATGAGAAGTATGAGTTCTTGGTGGAAGAGTTGGTAAAATCGGCATTCAACCTTCCTGACACCCAAATTGTTGCTCTTTTACATGGACATGACTCTCCTTGGTATGGACCCATTTATACTTACCTTAAAGACCAAGTACTCCCCATAGACCAAACTCGTGCCCAAAAATGTAACTTCATACGCCAAGCCGCCCGTTACCTAATTCTTTCAGACACATTGTATCGTAAGGGTCTTGATGGGACGTTACTTAAATTTCTAGAGGAAGAAGAGTCTAAGTTAGCTTTACGCGAGGTCCACGAAGGCATTTGCGGGTCACACTCAAGCGGTCTTAATCTAGCTAAGAAAATCCTTTGTTTAGGGTACTTTTGGACAACATTAGAAAAGGATGCTTGTCAATTTGTGAAAACATGCAGCAAATGTCAATATCATGGTAATATGATACATGCACCGGCTCAAGAATTACACCCATTCATTACACCATGGCCTTTTTATCAATGGGGTTTTGACTTGATTGGAATCATACATCCTCCATCTTCAAACGGACACAAGTATATCATCACAGCAACAAAATACTTCACCAAATGGGTGGAAGCAGTTCCATTAACAACAGCAACCGGCAAACAAATTTCAATGTTCATTTTGAACCACATAATTTGCCGCTATGGTATTCCACATGCCATTATCACGGATAATGGGAAACAATTCAAAAATCGGGATATTGATGAACTTTGCATGACATTTCACATTACACATCATTCATCATCCATTTATTATCCACAAGGCAATGGACAAGCTGAAGCAACAAACAAAAATATCCTCAAAATATTAAAAAGATCAGTTAACAAATCAGGAAGAGATTGGCACGTGCAAATAAATCCCGCACTATGGGCTTACAGAACTAGTATCAGAACACCTACAGGAGCCACCCCATTCTCTTTAGTCTATGGAACCGAAGTAGTTCTACCATTAGAAGTTGAAATTCCATCTCTACGGGTTTCATTAAGAGGATTGATCACTGATGAGGATTATAGGATTGCTAGACTACAACAATTGGAATTGTTAGAGGAACACCAAACTCAAGCTTATGAGCATTTAAAAGTTTATCAAAATAGGATTGCACGCAATTACAACAAACATATCAAACCAAGAACTTTTCAAGTAGGAGACTTGGTACTAAGAGAAAATCCCAAAAATCAAGCTGAAAGGGAAAAGAAAGGAAAGTGGGAAGCTAATTGGATAGGCCCATTTGTGATAGTGTCATCCTTTGGAACTGGAACATATAAGTTATCAGATTGTAATGGTGAAGAATTACAAGAACCCATAAATAGCATTCATTTGAAGAGGTTCTACACCTAAAGCAGATAAAAGAGTATAAAGAGTATCAGATGAGAGAGCATCATAATTATTGTACATAATTGAAAAGGGATCTTGAAAATACCAAAAACATTTGAAAATGGAAAATCCAAAAACATTGGAAAAGAAGAAAGATCAAAAACAGTGGAAAATTGAGCATGAAGAAAGCAAAAACATTTGAAAAACTATCTCTTGGTGAAAATCTAGCAAATAGGCGCCAAGGTGATAAAGAAAAATACAAAAAAAGGAAAAAAGAAAAATACAAAAAAAAGGAAAAAAGAAAAATACAAAAATACAAAAAAAGAAAAAAAGAAAAAATACAAAAAAAAATGAAAAAGAGAAAAAGTGCCTTGGTGAAAACCTAGCAAATAGGCGCCTCGGTAGCAAAAAAAAAAGAGAGCACCCAAAGGTGAAAACTTGGCAACAAGCACTTTTGGTTCCCTTAAGTCATTTCTTTCCTAGCCACATGTGTACATAATGCATCTCATCATCCCATTTGTCTAAACCTTCATTGCATTCGTCATTTGTACATAGTCATAATAACATTTTGTAGCATCATCCTTTGCATTGCCCAAAGTTGTCCAAACTGATACATCAAATACTTGGGGGCAGCATAAACGGATTGGAAAGTGGGTACCTCAAAAAGGATTCAAATGAGCAACATTCAGTCACAAGCAGAAAGGGATCAACATTTTCAGAAGAGAGATCAGATTTTTTAAAACCTTTGATTGATATCATTGTTTACTAACCAAGAAGTTGACTACCACAACAAAATCCTTGAGCCTAAATTGACTTATTATTCAGGATTAAAAATCAAACATCATTCCATGATCAAAACACTTGGAAATATTTTTTTTGAAGATCAGAAAACAATGCAAAACACTTAGATAGATTCTTTTGAAAAGTTGGTTAAAAATCTGTTTACTTACATTAATTCAATTTGTATCAAGTCTTTTTAGCTAATCAATGATGTTTCGACTAGATTGGCAATGATGGAGACATGATATTTTTCTTGACTATGAAGTGACTGTTTGGAGGAAGATTCATTGCCTTATGAGAATTCATCTAAAGACATGGTCATCAAAGAACCACCGAGGATTATCTTATAAAAAAATGAGTTAACCTTTGTTTGTTTACGCAACCGGATACCTTGGATATTTAGATTCTTCATATCTAAATGACAAAATCCACTTGCAACATAGAATCTGACAAAATTGGTATTCGTACTCTCATGATTGTTGGTAATCAGTGATAGTCGTATCGACGAGACTGATGGGAAAGCAAAATGGAGGTTACCATATGAGCAATAAAAAGCGATATTCATATCATCATGTCAGTGGGCAGTGGTGATTGTATCAACTTTCCGGTCCCAAGTGCTCAATGATGAAAATATATCCTCAAGGCATTTATTTGCTAAAAGCTAGTGACACTTAGCTGCATTCATAAAAGGTTAAATGCATTCTCATGTTAGATTAATTGCACATGCATTTTTCCCAAGGGTTTCATTTCACATCAAAAAGGGGGTACATAACATCATCAACAGGGTTAAATCAGCAAGGACAACATCACTTCAATATCATCTTTTCTACAATAAAAACATGAGATTATACTTTTTGCATTCATTCCATATCATTAATCATTACATAGATATATTATCAAGAAAAAGAAGGAAATAATCATTTACATGTGCATACATACAGATTGCATACATGAGAAATAACATATCAAAACTGCATCCATACATGAGAAAGAAATGCATCCATCTATCTATATCATACATAAGATACGTTGCATCCATAGACACATCCATCCAAAAACAAATGCATTAGATAAACACATATAGCAGCATCTAAAGGAAATCTCATATATCATCAAGTAAAAGCAGGAAAGATCATAAATGTTCTCATATCACATGTCTACTCACAACTCAATGCATCAAGTATAACAATGATATCATAAATCAACTCTATAATCGCCCATCAACAGGGGCATCAATGTCAAATAAGTATCAAAGTACAACTGGAAAGGTGACACCAAGGTCACAAGACTATGGTACAACATCAAGTATCTCAGCATCAGTACACAAATGATCAATAAGAGCACTCATAGTTCAACTCTCGTCACCACTGGGAGGAGGTCCTGGAGGAGGCTGTGGAGGAGGCTGTGATGGAGGCTGCTGAGGCGGCTGAGGAGGTGTCTGACCAACCATAGCAACAAGGAGAGGAACCAATGGAGCCAAACCTGATACTAACTGCTGAATCATAGAAGACATCTGTGATACCTCTGTCCGTAATGCTCCCACATCTGCTCATAGCTGGGTAGTACTAGAACTCTCCCCAACCTCATAGGTACTTTGAGGATCACCTGTATCTATAGGAGCTTTTCCCCGATCACGGGAAAAAGCTGCTGGCATCTGTTGTGCACCTGTATCCTGACCATCCACGGTAGCCTGCTGTAATCCTGCTCCCGTATCCTGTCCTGCACTTGGATCCTGCCTAGCAGCCCTCACATGATCCTGACGATCTATCCTCTGTCTCTATGCTACTGCAGGATGAGAAGGAGGAGGAGGTGGTGCCTGTATCTATACATCTCTCGCTCATCCTTTGAGTCTAATCACCACCCTACCTTGTGGTCTACCTCTGCGTCTCCTCCCACCACTGACATCATCACCATCATCATCTCGCCCAGGCATTGGCTCTGTAGGGTCTGTAAATCGAGGCATCGGATGCTCCATCAACCAAGCTAGATACTCCTGAGTGACTCTAGCATATCTGATGTGTAACCTCATATCCCAATCCATATAACCCAGTAGTGATATCTTCTCAATAGCGTCATCGTATGAAGGCATGTGACCCCAAGTAGCCCGCTCTGCACTAGAACGAGCATATACTGCAGATCCCTGAGGCATAGGCTGAATCCGCCCAAACTGCCATAGCACTCTACCTGCCAAGAATCTCTCAAGAACAGAGTCGATCCTACCAATCATCCATCGAGGAGCAAACATATATGGTAACTCCAAGCTATCCTCTCTCCAATCCTCGACCTCGACATATGGTCTCCAATAGACCTCATCCATGTCATCAATCTGACTTCGCCAATACTCCAAATGACCCAAGTGATGTTGTGTCACCATACCAGTATACTGCCATGCAAAAGGATATCCTAGAGGACTATCTCGATCTGATATAGGACGACTGATTGGTAAGTGCTCCCATATCCACAGCTGTAAAATATGAATCCTAGCAGATAACGAAGCTGATCTCCTGTAAACCACCTCATGAAGATCGTGATAAAGCTGTGCCAGCACACAAGATCCCTAGTCAAAGCGTCGAGGCTGATGTAGCAAATCCTCGATAATCCTGCCCCATCCCACTGAAAATCCGTGACCTCACCAATCAGGTAATAATACACCACCAATGATAGCACCTAATAATGCTGGTAAAACAAGAAATGAGGCAAACTGAGGCCATAGGATGTAATCATCACCTATAGACGGATCTCTGAATACTCATCGACAATATGTCCCATCATAGACTGCATCATAATATGCTATCTCTCCATGAGTCAGGATCCGTAGCAATCTATAAACATCCTCAGGTGTAATCGTCATCTCGCCCTGTGGTAGCCAAAACGTGTTTGTCTCAGAGTGCCAACGCTCTGCAACAGCGGTAATCAAACCTCGGTTCATCTGGAACCAAGGAAGCTCTAATACACATAATAAACCGTAGTGCCTAATCACTCGCCTCTCAGCGTCAGTCAATTGCTCCCTAAGCTCCATCACCCAGTGTGGTACAGTTCGGAGGTACAGAACAGGGACATCCTCCTGTTTAATCAAAACAATGGAATCACATGAGTAACTTACTATCAGGAAATCAAGCAATCAATCATAGTCATCAATTTAAATATACCTATCAGACCTACCAATCCTAACTCAAAGCATTGAGGAAGGATGATCCTAGTTTTATGTCTCTAAGCATTTGAGCATAAAATGAATGGACGATTAGATCCATGACCTACCATTTGTGATGAAGATTTATTTACCTTATCCTTCGATATTATAGTTACCTATGTCCTAATTCGTTGTTGAAATCAAACAAGGGGAACACCCTAACTGAACATTCGATTGAATTCATTGACGTGATCGATATCAATCAAGTTGACGCAATCGAGCAATCAGACGTCCTAGAAAAGTCTCAAATAAACAAATAATTTTTTTTTACTTACGCGACTTTTCTTTCCAGCGTCATTTCTTTTACCAGAGGCGACATCTCTTTCTCCATACGTGTGATTTTATTCATCCGCGTGACTTAATTTCATGGAAGCGGTATCATATTTTTTGTAGGCGACATTTTATTATTTAAGATTGTCACGCAATATACAATTAAAATGATTAAAACCCTAAGCGATATTAAATTATCCTTAGGCGATAAATGATTTTCTACATGCGTGAGAAAACCTAAGGAAGGCGACATCAAATTTACCAAAGGCGACATTTTAAATTTTCAGGCAAAATTAAAAAGCACGGAGGCGACATTTCTTTTCACAAACGCAGAATCAAAATTTTTAAATGCATTAAATGAGGTCATAAATGCAACTTTCAAAACATAAAAAAAATTTGAATGACATACCGGAGGACCATCGGTCGCTCTCCGACTGAACCGGCGCGCCCTCTCAAACTGATGCTCACGATGTGGGACCACCATCGTGTAAAAAAGGCTAAAATCAGAGCTCAAATCTCAAGAGGGAACGGTGCAAATGAATAGTAAAATGAGGGGTTTTACCCTATTTAAGGTGAAATTGGTCCTAATAAACACTTAAAAATGCACTTTGGACCTATTATAGGACATTTTCATTAGCCGGGGCATGAATAAAACTTGATTGTTTCTTTCAAACGGTATCAGAAATCAAAACATATTGGACCAACTACTCAAAATCTTTCAAATCAAGGAATTAATATGTTTTATTTCTGAGGGGGCATCAGAGTATCAAATGGGCATCACATCAAAAACATTTATCAGTGGGGCATATCATATCATATCATATCGTATCATATCAAGATATCAGTTTCATATCAGGAGGCAAATCAATTGCATATCGATTTCATATCAAATTTGTCATCATATCAAACCTATCAACATATCAGCAATCAGTAAACCCAGGACCTTTATCAATCAACCCAGGACCTTTATCAATCAATCCAGGACCTTTATCAGTGAACCCAGGACCTATCATCAAATCAGGACCCATATCATATCAGAGGCATCAGAATCATATCAGCACCATCATCAAAGATACATCATCGTCATCAGGAAGTACATCAATCAAAACTATCAGAGGAATCAAGGAATCACAGAACCAGGACATGAATCAGATCATCATACTAAGGGAATCTTTGAATCGGTGTTCTTCGCACATCGACTCAAAGAGGGGCATTTGTAAACACGAAAAATTGGCAAAGGCTTAATTCAATCAAAAGGTGCAATCAAATCATCAAAATAGCACTAAAAATCAATAAATGGAACAAAGGCAATTCAAATCAAAGAAAAATTCAATTAAATGATTAAATGATTAAATAAAGCTTGAAAAGGGGAAAAACACTAAGAAATTGATTAAATTCAATTAATGACATAGTTGTTGAAAACAAAAATCAAAATGAACCTCTTACCCTTCATGGCTAAATTTAATTGCTTTAATTAATTAATAAATATGAATTTCTCTCAACAAAGCAAAAAAGAGACAAAATGGATACAAATCACTCACTTTTGTTGAAATGGTCCAGCCTTTTGAAATCATTTAAATGTTTGTCCCCCAATTTAGGGACAAAGCAAAGCCAATTGACCTTACCCAAGCATAACCATGGTTATCTCACTCTACCCCCTACCCTTGGGAAAATCTTATAAATAGAAGGCATTTTGAAGCATTATTCATCCACTCCATATCTTTGAATTGCAGCAAAGCTCTTGCAATTTGCATCCACATCACTCACTTAGCATTTTCATTGATAATTAGCTTCAATTGTTGATCATTTGGTAGATTTTCTTATCAAATAGAGCTAGAATTTGATGATTAGATCTAGTTTGCATATCATTCTTAGTTCAATTCTCATAATTAGAGTGTCACTAGTGAGGATTTGTAGCTGAGAGCCTCATTTACCACTTCAATTTAGAGAACCATGAGATATTTAGATTAATTTGTGCATTATTTAGATTAGTTTGCTTTGAATAATGTAAATTCTCTTTAAATCTTGTTATTTCATGAAGGTGTAAATCACTCACACACAGAGACTTAAGCGCTTATAGCTATTGTTTGGCTTTTGTGTAGTTATGATGAATGATGTGGGATCTTTTATGCGTACAAGAGTCAAAAAGTGGTCATTTTGAGTTGATGCTAATAGAACAAGTTATCTAAAAAGTACATTAATGATTAGAAATAGAATATTAAAAAATATCTCACCAATGACTATAAAAAATTCCTTTACTACTAGATCACATATTGACTTAGCTAGAGCAAGTGGATTTGTAGCACCTTCTTTCACAAGATGTGAATGCAAAAATGATCCATTATGATGTTTAGAGTACCTCCAATGTAGTGTCTCCCTTGTTTTCATGACTACTAATTGATTGTTAACGTATTCCCGTAAGTTTTAAGGTGATGCATTAGTATGCAATGATCTAATGGTCATCAAGTCAAGCTTGATCATCATCCCAAGGCGATAGGGTGTTTTAATGACATTGGCCTTCATGCATCCGTTAGAATTTGACGGTTTGTTGCCTGTTTTTCCTCACTTTTAGATGAATAAATAAAATTTGGATTGGATTAAAATGCGGCCCCGAGGACATTAGTGCGGGTAACTTGGAAATCCCACGCGTGGACCCGCCCATATTGTTTTGAAACACGATTGAGTGAAATAATGTGTTTGGTTACCTGATTACGTCTGGAGGTCAACGTCCAAGACAATCATTTTGACTACCACTGTTTTCTAATAATAATCAACACAGCTAAGCTCGCCGTATGACAAGAAACAGCGTGTTTCTTCTGCTGCTGGCTGGAATTCCGCGTGCAACAAAACCCAACCACCCTAATATCTAAATACGAAGCGCGCTCCAACTCATCCACTTTAACAACTCTTTGTGAAATTTCTCGCTACTTTCCATTCCTTACCTGACGACGCTGACGCTGCCTATATATATATACACATATCCCATTCATTGTCCTCAGCCATCACCATTCAAACACTTGAATACCTCTATCACTAGTACGTTTTCTACTCTTGTCCCAAGTTTCCAATGGATCTTTTACCATGTTTCCTCCTGCTAAGCCTTCTATTCTCCTCCTCCCAACTTGTTTCTGCTAATTTTTATAATGACTTTGACATCACATGGGGAAATGACCGTGCTAAGATTCTCGACGATGGCCAAAGCTTGCAGCTTACTCTCGATCAGTCCTCAGGTATATTTTATCTCATTTTCTTACTGCTTATATATATATATATGTGTGTGTGTGTGTGTGATTTTAACAGTATGCCGATTCCTGAACCCCTGCTTATCTCCTCCTCTGCCTCTGCTGTATTTAATCAGGTTCAGGGTTCCAATCCAAGAATGAATATCTCTTCGGCAAGATTGATATGCAAATCAAGCTGGTCCCTGGTAACTCGGCCGGTACTGTTACTGCATACTATGTAAGTCTCTCCCTTCATTTCATTCTAGTTTCCTGATATTAGGAGAAGTGGGCAGTAGTAGTATTGTAGTGGGAAGTTGAGTATGGTCTGATAAAATGTTCATGGTCATGGTCTGCTGCAGCTGTCCTCACAAGGGGATAAGCACGATGAGATAGACTTCGAGTTCCTGGGAAATCTGTCGGGAGATCCGTACATTATGCACACCAATGTTTTCTCTCAAGGCAAAGGCAATCGCGAGCAGCAATTCTACCTCTGGTTCGACCCCACCGCAGACTTCCACACTTACTCTGTGACATGGAATCCCCAACAAATCATGTAAGTTAATACTGTCCCTGCAACTTCAGATCAACTAGTGAATGTCCTCCTCGGCCTGGCCCTCTTACTTTTAACATCATTATTGTAGTTTATAACATTTATTTCTGATACTCTGCAGATTTTCTGTGGATGGAACTCCGGTTAGAGTGTTCAAGAACAGCGAGGATTTGGGCGTGGCATATCCGAAGAATCAAGCGATGAGAATATATTCGAGCCTCTGGAACGCAGACGAGTGGGCAACCCGAGGCGGCGCAGTGAAGATCGACTGGAGCAAATCCCCATTTGTAGCGTCTTATGGAAATTTCAAAGCAGAGACATGCTCTGCCTCCTCTGATTGCTCTGTCAATTCATGGTACGCTGCACAGGCATTGGAGTCCAGCGAGCAGCAGAAACTTGAATGGGTGAGGAAGAACTACATGATTTACGATTACTGTTCAGACAATAAAAGGTTTCCACAGGGCTTCCCCGCTGAATGCACTCGCCAGGCATCCAACTGAGTTCACAGGATCAACCTCCACCAAGTTTCACCAAATTCATTTATTCCTTCATTTTTTGTACCCATTTTCAAGCCCAAGGGGCCATACTTGTAACGATTGCAATCTTACCCAAGTAAATATATATTTTAGAAGGTCTTTTTGTTCTATCTGTTAGCACTGAAAGAGCTTTAATTTATTTCCACTCTGGACCGCCACAGAAGAAATTCTAATACCAGATGATGCATAATATAATTCCCCGATGTATGCTCTCACAAAGACAAAATGTTCGTTCGTATAACAGTGATTTTTATTATAAGTTCGGAACAACAAACGCACATAAAAGTTCCTAATCCATTCAAGGGCCTATCTCAAGTACTTGGATCCTTACATATAGGTAAAAAAGAATCTCTTACTTGGGATGCATGTTAGAAATACCTATATAGCTTCAATAAACTTAGTGGAACTCGGCATGTTGTCACACAACATATAGAGGTGAAAGAACAGAGGATGGCTATAAAGAGAGATTTATTTCCCCGTAATCAATAGCATACTTGACAGATTCGACCACTCAGTAAGATCAAGAGAGTGCTTGTTAAACCGTATCGGAAAACTTGAGAGCTATCCATAGGCTTAATTGGGGATAAATTAATAAGGTGATGTTCTAAGAGTTGTTCCAATACGATACACATTGAATTCTTTCCAAAGTCACATCCTCGTCGTTCCCATTCTTTAAAATTCAATTGTTATGTTAACTCGTGGAAAAGGGGAAAGTAATATAAACACACCGAATCCAATGTAAATGAGGAGTCCCTAACAGAGGGTGGTCGTGATTCTGTATAACGGAACAGAATTACAGAAACAAATTATGGGGTCTATTATATAATTGGTTCATAAAGACTGGTTTTTAAAGCCTCCATAAACATATTTGGGAGCTTCTTATTGTACATAGAGTATAACTAGCAATCGCACCTTGGTGTGCAATGGGTACGCCGTAGTAATGTTGGAGGAACCAAAAATGCTTTCATTTATTTGGTGGCAAAATTGTATCTAAAGGGCTCACTCTTGACATGTCTTTTGAATCAAGCACATCAACATTTTGTGGTTGTTTCGTAAAGACATTTACAACTACATCTTTGCCCTGTGCGACTGTAAATTTTTGCGATCTAATTACATAGTGCATAGGTGTCCATTTTTTGTCGTCTTGAACATCTAGCCTCGGTCCCTTCTCAAGAAGCAAATGAGATGTATCTCCATTCCATGAAGCCACATGCAGAGGTGTCTTTTTCCAACAATCTTCAACATCTATTTCAGCTCCATGCTTAAGAAGCAAACAACATGTATTTGCATGACCCCACTGAGAAGCAAAATGAAGAGGAGTCTGTCCACCTAGTTCATATTTTTTTCGTTTATTTAACAACTATTGTCCTCCATCACATTCCTTGATCAAAAATTGTACAAGTAGTTTTGTTCAACTGAGAAATCCCTCTGGAAAATTACAGCCAATATGATAAGTCTTTGGCTCTGAAGATGTCGGTTTCATTTTTGAGTGCATTTTGAGAGCCCCAACAAATGGTTGTTCATTTGCTTCCATACGTCTGGCGAAGGCATGTGCTTTTTCTTCTGACAAATCATTGTGGCTTTCGAATGAAATGTACACAACAGAGCGAGGACTTTTCAAATCCAACCAAGAGACCATCTCTTCTTCATTCATGTCCACCATATTTTTCCCTCTACTGTTAATGTTGTCAGCTCCATCAAATAAATTTTGTTGATGCACATGACCTACAACCCAAACTGGTTTAGCCATCAATTTTTTCAAGTGGTGGACATAAAAAGCCTCAATCTCGTGGAACATATTGATCAACATTCCTGATGCTTTGTCAATCTACTGGAAATGTTGATAAGAAAAAATCCAAATGGAGTTTGAAAGGTCTGGATTGAGGAAAATTGAGGATACCTCATGTTTAAACAATCTGCATCAAGAGGATGTGGAAAATTGAAGCTCACCACAAGACTATCTTCCCCATCTTTCTCCAATCCACTTTTCAATATCAAACATGAAATGGAATGCATCAAACTCATTGAGAAGGTGCCACAGGTATTGAATAGAACACTAACAATGTTAAATTTTTGGGCCATATCGACAACCCACCTTATAAATAAATCATAGACAATACAAAGAGGAGGTGTTGATGTGTGTTGGTGGAATTGCTCCTCCATCCAAGTGTTAAAAGGGTGTTGAAGTTTTTCCACCATTTTAAAGATGAGGTTCCTCAACTCCAGGGGAATGAGGTCGTACCTTTCTCATCCATGTAGGCCTTCCACAACGGGTGTAGGAAGGGCAACAAGGTGGATGTCAAGATCACTGGAAAACATTTCTTCTTGAACTATTAGTTCTACAGCTATCAATTTATAGTGTATTAAATAGAATGATCCAAGATAAGCTCCACAATCTAACAAACTCTTTACCACCAATATAATATTTTCTACCTTAGTTTCCAACTGAGTAGAAGTATGGCCACCGGTTACAGCAATTAGAAGCTTGTTCAGAAGGTCATAATTTCTGATCCAGTAGTTGCACATCCACATTGCATTGCTTTGCAATGTCTAGTTCAAATGTGGAAGATCATCTCTCTCGCATATTGATGCTACATGATCTATCATCTTTCTAGTGCAACTGTGTGCAAGGGGTACATGTATTACGTATTCTTGTAAAAAGAAGAGATTGAAGAGAATGGAAGAGACAAACATGGAATTCTCTTCTGTTGAGGTCATTGTTTCTAGATCATAATCATCATTTTGCTTACAAATATGTGCAAGAATGATAGATGAAAAAAACTATACCATCGACTCTACAAAGCTTTGAGACAAAAAGATCCAGATATCTTGCCATAAAATTTTGCAAGCGAGAGGGTGGACCACACACACAAATTTATCTATTGTGTGTCTCTATCTATATTGTTCCACTGTGTCAAGTTTCCATATATTTTCAAGCTTTGCATTAGGGTGGCGGGGGCAGTTGGGAGGGGGGTGGGAGTAGTAGGGGGGTTAATATTTCTAGATTTTGACATGGAATGTAATTTAGTTGCTCACTTTATGAAATCACTTGATTTTCAAATTTTTAATTATTTTTAATTGATTTTAATGCACTAGTCTTTACTTTAGCTAGCATTAAACATTATTTTTTTGTTAAATATATTTGTGTTTTAATAGAATAAATTACTCTATATTTTAACCAATAGAAAATTCAGTATCTTCATTTACAAGTTTGACAATTAACCCTCTTTAATACTTCAAAATATCTTTGTAAGACTTGATTGTTAACAATCCACACTTTTGCATTTGGGAAAAATGATAGTAGATTATTAATACACATCTAACTAAAATACTTATCGAGATATTGCACAGTGTGCATGTACTTGTGAATATTATAAATAAGCTTGATCCAAGTTTAGTTAGGTCTCAAAGATTTTCCTCATATAGTTTGAAAAATATTTCTATCATATTTCTTATTTTAGTTGTCTTGAAAAGTATGTCTAAATGCTAAGAATTTTTGGCAACTCTTTTGGGAATGAGATAGAACAAGTCAAGCTTGCAATGGAAGATCTTATCACCTCTTGTTGGTTTTTTTTATCCTAGTTGATAAGGTATATGTATCAAATGATGGAAGAAAAAAGGCTTCTTGATCTTATATTTCAAGCACACTAAAACAAGAAATATGATCTTTCAAGTGAAGAATCATCTTCACTAATGGTTCATAAACTAGTTAGCATATTTACACAAAATGAAGATCGGGAAGTTGGACCATTTTAGGTAATGGGCGATAATATTGATGACAATAATTAAAATTAATTTCTTTTGTGTGGAGATTAAACATTTGTTTCTTGGCACTTGCAGCTTACCATTACTTTCCACAAGGCTTAGGGATTTTAAAAGAAAATATTGGTTATGATGCTATACACCACAATGAACACAATATATCCTTCATCATAACTTGCATCATTTTATGAGTGTAAAATGAAGATATTTTAGCTAGTATTTTTAAAGAAGGATTGCCAATTAGATCTCAGCATGCACATGAAATTATTATCAAATGGATAATATTTTGTTTACTCAACTTTCTAATAAAATTAAAAATAGAAAGCAATCCATATGGGAGTTTGTAGAATGATTCAATTATTTATTCAAAAGAATCACCTTAGCTATGAAGTCGTCTTTGAAGAAAATGTGCAAACATACTTGATTATTCAATAATGTAATTGTATTCGAATTGTTATAGTAAGTGCAATTAAATGGTTGTGCCCTAGCATGTAAGAGAGTCAACTATACACAATAATAAGCTATAACCATGGGGATAATGATTCAAAACTGAATAAGTGAAATGTGTTATTTTCAAAAGTTTAATGTGTGAATTAATATTATAATGCATAGATGGATAACCATTCACTAGAGCCTTCAATACTGAACACATCAAGTGATACCTAAAATTTATTGAAATTGTACAATAATATGGTCAAAGAATTGAAAATAAATTTCAAATATTGAGGGTTCTTACAGTGACATCTGTTCCAGAGCTATTCTACAAAGGAAAACTATTTTCTAAAAATTACAGAAGAACAGTGCAATTTGAGAACAACGATCAATACATGGTCTTTCATAACCTAAAGACAAACCTTTACTTTTCGTTTCTCTACGTCTGATTCTGATTTCCTGCATATTGCGAAGACAGTAGAATGAAACGGAAAAGAAGGGGCAAATAAATCGCAAGCCTGCTTGCAAAAAAATATGCTTGGAACAGATTGCAGTCTAAAATACTCTGGAGAACAACTATATCAACTTGTGTTTCTAACATGGCAGAGAAGAATTGTGAACTGGAGCTAGAAACTGAAATCAGACTATGGAAGAGCTCTAGGGATTTTGATGGCCGGATTGAATTCAATGTTAGATGCGGGCATATAATTGAGATGCAGATGAAGGGGCTGGTGTAGTCAATTGAAGCCCTACCCCTGCCCAACACCACAGATTACATGTTCAGTAACATCGAGCTCAAACGATCCAAATCCCCTCTTCATTTATCACCCAAGTTCAAGATTTTTCTTGTGGCGCTCCAGACGCATATTAGGTCTGTGGAGGAATTACTAGATAAATTATACGTGTATTCGCGCTTATTGTCCAAGGCAGAAAATGAGAAGCGATGGTGGATAAATTATACGTGTATTTGCCCTACATTCAATCTGAACAATATTCTCGTCTTGACTATTGCCTTTTCCATCTATAGACGCGACGTGTAAAGTGGCTAAAATAAACGGACGCTTCAGATGACTTCAATGATAGTCATTCTTCTTGCACTAATTCTTTCTTACTATTGGATGTAATTTTTTGCTCAAACCCTTTTACAGGGAAACGCCCACGGCGTAACTAGTGTCAGTAAATAATGCTTGAAATCATTATATGCAATCTATATGCAATCTATAATTGGTTCCCATTTGTAATGTTTTGATTTCCTATATCCCTTTATAGGAAGGGTATTAGGGAATGTTACTCAAAAAATAGATAGAAAATCAATATAGTGGAAAAGGGGGAAAGTAATATAAATACATCGAATCTAATGTAAATGAGGAGTCCCTAACAAAGGGTGGTTATGATTGTATATAATAGTACAAAACTAGCAATCACATCTTGGTGTGCAATGGGTATGTTGTATTAATGTCTGAGGAACTAAAAATGCATTCATTTTTTGGTGGCAATATTATATCGAAAATTAATTAATTTGAATAGAAACATTGTATAATTGTATTGTAATTTGTATATTTGAAAAATAAATTTAAGTTTATTGTTAATTAGAATTTAGTCATTTCTAAATAAAAGACATTTTTTAAACTGTCGATTGAGTATATTATAATAATATTATAGTGAATTAATATTATATAAAACTGGATATTTTTAAAACTAAAAAATTATTGTTGTACATTCTTTTACAATAGGTATCTATTGTATATACTATTTATAAAAAATAGGTGATTTTAATATTTTAAAAAAATAATCTAAAATCACAATATGTTGCACCATTTTATCTATAACAATAATTGGATACTGATAATTAATTTTTTAATTTTGACTAACTATTAAAAATAGTTCAAAGATTGAATTTGCAAGAGTAATACAAGTATTGTTTCCATAATCTTTGAATTTCCAGATTATTTTGTAGTGATAAATATTGTTGTACCTCTTTGTTAGAGTACAATTTCAAATCAATAACCATATTTGGAGAGAATTTCTTTTATGAGAGAAAATGCCATAAAGCTTGCATAAAATGGAATCTTTTTATCAATACATTTATTCTATTTGCCAACTTTTTATTTGTAATGGAACATATGAAAAAGTTAGATAACGAACACACCTTTATTGTTTGCAATTAATTTGTTGTGTTTGAAGGAATAGTGTTTCATAATCTCATCAAACGAGACTCTTCTTCTTTCCAGCAAGCCACAAATGGGTTTTGTTGCATTCTTGCATATCTTTCAAATGTGAACATTGGTTGAATATGGAGGTTTGCAAGGTCACAAACTCTAGAAATTGCTATGAATGTTAGCCCTTGTCGATCAGTGCTGCCAATGTCAATTGTTTCTCTTTGAAGTGTAAGGCCTTGTGATTTGTGTATTGTTAAGGCCCATGTCATTTTGAGTAGTATTTGATGGTGGATCCCACAACTTATTGGGAGCACTAGAATATATTTTGGGTTCTTATTGTCCCATGTAGGCCCCATGTACTTTTTAAATTCAACAATGAAAAACAAAGGAACTTGGTATGGTTGTTCCCCATCAGTGTATACAATTTCTTTGACTTGTCCAAGTGCTCCATTGACAAGTCTAATTTGTACCCATAAATTGGCACAAAGCATGACCTCTTGGTCAATACATAAGAGGAGCTTAAACTAAAGTTCTTCTTCTTTTGGGTTTGAGCATGGTATTCCTTTAAGTTTCTTTGTATTAAAGAGGACAATTAGCTTTGCTAAAGATAGAAACACTTGTTTGTTATGGAGTAAGACCCTTTCATTTGTTGAAAAAAGATGTATGGAAGAAATAAAATGAGTTTGTTCTTCTGAGGTTAGTCTTAAACTTGATCGTGAGATCATAAGTTCCCAATCTACAATTGTAGGTGTTGCATTTCGTAAATTGGAAAGGAGTGAGAGAAATTGAATCTGAATTGGGCTATCTCCAATTGGCCAAAATATTTGTTCCAGTGTAATAATGGTTGTGAAGTTGCCCCATAGTGTTCCACCATATGAGCTTGACGCATACATTGGGATGTCTTTGACAAAGGTAGTTGCCCCAAATCACCAAAAAGAACAACAGAGAATGCTTCAAATGGAATGTGGCTCTGAGTAGAGAATGTTTTTCGTAGCCTCATATCATTTTTTTCTAGTAACTTAGGACCAATGAAACTCATTTCATCTATTATAACATACCAAATAAAGTACATACTCTCTTGGTAGGTTGCAAGTGCTTATCCTTGCAAGGGCACCATTTCTTTGATTAGTATCTGTAGGGTAGAATGTATTGTAGATACTTGTATGTTGAATTATTCTATACCTATAGGTGCAATTAGTCGCAATGGTGATTGTCCATGCGATGCTGAGTTGGCCATTGTTGACTTTATGCTTGGAATAAGGTACAACTTCCCATTACCTGTAGTGCCTTGAATAATAACCTTAAATGGTTGTTGGTGTGTAGTTGCATTCATATGTGCTAGAATTATGCCACATGCCTTTTGTTTTTGTGCAAACAACGTAGTTTGTTTTTGGTGATTAAGAACATGCGAGTCTTGAAATATGAGGTGATTTGATTGTATGGATGTACTAGCTATTTGTTTTTGTGATGGATTGAATTCTAAATTTTCCCAATTATTGTTCAAGTCAATTTCATGGCTTCCAAGAATGTCAAGATCATTTAGGTGGATAGGTAGGCCTGGATATAATCCTAATAAGACTTTCCATTCATTAAAAATATTCTCTTGCATAATATTTGTACTTGTTGAACTGGATTGTTTGCCTCATTTTCGTGTATTAGATTAGGATTTGTCTTGGATACTTTCCAAGGTTGGTATTTCTTTGAGAAGTTCTCCCATTTTGTAAAAATCTCAAGTGATGAAGAGCCAATATCTATTTGAAGGTTGTGAAATGGTTTGTAAAGAACTAATTCACTCTAACAAA
This sequence comes from Chamaecyparis obtusa, assembly GCA_027943335.1. Lineage (NCBI taxonomy): Eukaryota > Viridiplantae > Streptophyta > Pinopsida > Cupressales > Cupressaceae > Chamaecyparis > Chamaecyparis obtusa. The sequence continues at coordinate 171,725 of BSBK01000191.1, read as the reverse complement.
AAGCTTCAAAAGTAATGTACTCCTTTGTAGGGATGTCTATGAAGTGTGGTGAGACTCTAACAATAGCTTTGGTGGGGCGCTCTTTCTATATAAATTTTTTTTGAAATCCTAAATATCCATTTTTGTGTGACTTCAATAAGTGATGTTGTGTCTAAATGTGTAGGGCGTGAGATGTAAGATTCAATATTGTCTGGGTATGTGGCTTCTATATTGGGTGCAATTAGTATACGTTGGATATTTTTTGGTTGACATTTAAAGATACAAATATCCTACTAGATAGGGAGAGTGGAAGCTTGAGCAGGAGGTGGTAGGTTTCTTGGGTGCTAATGTCATGGTTGAATTTTTTTTCAAGAAGCATTCTGTTAAAAGCAATAGGGTAGGTTTTTGAGAGTCAAATCTTGTTGAAATGTGGGACAACATGGCATTGTATGTTTTAGACTTTCTTCTCAGACTTTTTTGAATATTTTTTAATGTATTGAGGACAACATCAATGGAGAGGACAAATTGGAAATCTACATTGGCCCTCCAAATAGATAGTATTCGTGGGTTGTGTAGGTTTAGGTGGTCATCATTACGAGTAGGGGTGTGGGTAGGTTGGCCATTATCAGCGACATAAAGTTTTTAATTATCTTGTGTACTCCAAGGGTCTTTATAATGACACACAATAGAAGGGCCTTCCAATCTTAGGCATGTTTGGAGAGAACATTTTGTGTGTCATTGCACACGGTTGACCAATTCAGTGTAGTCTATTATGGGGTTAGCCAAACTAATCATACTTGTATCCATCAAATAGGGGTCATCTATAGGATTTTGATGTTTTTTGGTTGAACTCAATTGAATACTTTGTGGGTTCCATGTGGATATATATCTATCAATGAATTCAAGTGTTTTTTGTATGAATTGACTATCATTCCATTATAATTTACCAATGTTTGGTGCTTCATGTAGCCATATGAAACCATGAATATGAGCTGAGCCTTTGTGTTGCCCTTGATACCTGATAGGATTTATTTATTTTTAGAAAAAAAAATATGTTGAAATAAATAATTTGAGTGGAGGAAACGAGAGTTATATCTATACCAGTGATCTGTTGCACCAATAAGCTTGTCTAATACCTCCTCATGAAATACATTATAAATCTATGATGCATGTAGAGTGTTGCAAGGTGTAGATTTTTAATAATGTTTTGTATCCTCCATCTAGTTGTTGTAGTGGGCTGTGTTGGTGAGGTAGATGGAATGGTGTTGTGCAAGTCTGGCCATTTTGTATATGCTGCACTTAGGGTAAATAAAAAAGTTGGATAACCAATTTGAATGACCGTGTCAATAATCTCTCCTCTATGTTGATTCCAGAATGGTTGTGTCCCATGAATTGATGAGTCAAATTGCATCAACTTCTTAGAAAGCTTGTCATAGAGAAAGCCCTTTAATCTTTGGTGCAAGTTAGCAATTATTGCAGGCATAGAACCATCAAGTTATTTTTAAACAAAGAAAGATGATGTGGCCTGGATGTGATGATGTAGAAGGATATTCATGGTGAAGTATCTAAACCGTGGGTGTTGGCCAAACCTTTTGTCATGGTATCACAAAAGATGGTGAGCATATTCATGTAGTTTGACATCCTTTATATGATGTTGTTTAAATGTGGATTTCCCCTTTGGGAACAAAGTTGGGAACACCATTGTAAACAATCCTTATGTTGTGTATTCATTGATGGGAGATGTAGAAATGGACGATCATTGTATGGTTGGAGTTGGTTGTCCTTCATCTAGTTGTAGTAAAGAACACACTTCTTCCATCTCCATCCGTGCAGTTAGTAGGTTTGGAACAAATGAAGTTGCATGCACAATTTCCTCCAATGGATCTTCTTATGTTACTTCAATTTATTTGGTGGCTATTTTAGCAGGATCAAGAGTAGAAGTTGTTGAGTATGATATGTTTGAAATGTCAATGGAATGAAGCGGAAAAGATGATAATGCAGATTCATCTACCTGCACATCTTTGTAATATGGATTGTTGCATATTTTATATTTTAATGCTTCAAAGACACGACTTCTACTAACATAGAAGTTGTATTGCTAATGGCCAATGTTTTCTTTGTTAACTAGAATTATGTCCAAGGCATCTATCTGCCTAGGCAAGAAAGATACACTCGTAGAAATCTCTTGAGGAAAACATATAGTGTGGCCACTGTATTTTAGTTTTCCACCTCTTGCATAAGTAACTTGTAGGCTATGGTTGATCATTGCAATTAGTATCTCCTCAATTTGGTTAGAATTTGTAAACATTTAGGTTGTGCACCAGGGTCCATATTATTCCATTTTGAAAACCGATTTCCATTTCTTTCTTATGAGCATCTATAACAAGTGGTTGATCCATTTGATTGCTTTGTTTTTATTCCTGGGTATCTTTCCATGCAAACTAAACAAGTTAAAATTTTGGAAAGGTTATCTAATTTACAATGAAAATTGTCTCTAGTTGTGTAGTAGTTTTTATAGAAATAGGGAGAATAAGGTTTGGCAGGTGGGATGAGTTGAGTAGTGCTTTCAATTTGAGGCAAAATTTCTTGTAGATGGTCTAACATAGGAAATGTAGTACTATGGAAATGGATGGTTCACCTGCAAGGTTTTGATGACTTTCTCATCTTCTTTTGTTAATAACTTCCTTCGTTGCTTGGTACCTTGCTTGCCGCTTTTGATTAGCATGATTTTTTTCGAGTGCATTGTCATTTTGTATCTCCATTTATAGATATATACCCAAATAAGGGAGATGTGATATACACCTGCAATTAGTGTTTTTGAATGTAGATTCTTAGGTCTTTTGAAAGAACTAATAAGATACTGAATATTTAACTATTAAAGTTCTCTAGGTAAAATGATTCTAATTTCTTACTTACACTAAAATTTTTGTCTTACTTTATTCAGTAAGAAAACATCAATATGTAGTTGAGTTTAAATTGAATACCTTGTTAAAAGAGGTGACAATGTATTCTAGCATGGAAAGAGAGAGAACAAGATTGTTCATTTCCTTTAAAAATAATCTCTAGCATCTAAGAAAAGACGCATAGGTTTAAATGTGCAAATAATAATCATTGATATGAATTTGTGTTTCTTATTACTTATTATGTATTGGAAATACACAACTGTCGATAGGCCTTTGTTGGAATATATAAAAGCAAGACAATTTATGTTGGTAATTCTATTTAGAATTACATGTTCAAGTACTTTTTTTTGTGTACCACCATAAATGGAAACTACATGTTTCATGTGCAAAATGATTGTATGAATAAAGATCAAGAGGAGAATGCAAACATTATTGTATAATAATATTTTAAAGTCATGTTGAAGAGTATTTGTACATGACAAGCTTGAAATAGAAAAGTTGGTAATAAATGTATCCAACATGTTTTGACATATTTGGTAGGAAAAATAATGGAATTTTTCCAACAACAAAAGGTACATGTATTGCAGAGTATTATCTTGATGTCTGTGGGAAAAAAGTGAACATAGCACTGTAGTAGTAACTTTTAAATATAGAAATGTAACTGTACATAATGAGATTCAATTGCCTATTCTATGAAAGCTTTAGTGTTGTGACAATAATGCTTTGTGTCTCTTCTCCTCCTTGAAATAATTCATTTTGATGCTAAGTTCAAAGAGAATCGACAATTGATAACATTGTCCAAGATTATTTTGGCGACATCAAGCTCAGCTAGTAGTAGTTGAAAGTATTCTTCAGGCACCCTTAACAAATTGGTTGATGGTCGTTCAAATGCAGTGACTTTAATTCTCTCATTTCATCTTCCAAGTCCATTTTGAGGATGTAGTTGTAAGCATAATTAGAGAGTTCGGTAGAACATTTGGGGCACCAGAATTTGTTGGTTGAAGAATGAACAATTTTTTTCTTACATTTTTTGTTGTCCATGACTAGTGGCATCTATTATTTTATTTAATAATATAAATACATGTAATTTTATAATATTTATGATATATATGTTTGTATTTTGATTAATATAAATTCATATTAATTTAGAATCTTTTAAAAATAAAATATATGAATTTTAAAAACTTGTTTTAGTAGTTTATAATATTAGTATGTAATATACATATTTTTATATTATTTTATAATTCTATTAAATTTAAATATATAAACTAGCTTGGTTTATTTTAGATTTTTACATATATTACTAATTTATAATTATTTTTTAATTTATACACAAATAAAAGTTTATATATATATATATATATATATATATATATATATATATATATATATATATATATATATATATATATATATATATATATATATATATATATATATATATATATATATATATATATATATATATATATATATATATATTAGAAATAGAGGAAAAACAAACTGAGTTATATAGAGTATAAACAACTACGGAGGCCATGCCTCAACATCAAAAGAGAGTTATTGTTCTAAACCTATGCTAAAAAAAAGAAGGCATCACACATAAGCAATAGCCAAGAACTGTACATCAACGAGAGCATCAAAGAGAGGGGGTCAAGCAAAAAACACAAAAACAATAGATTACTAAAGCACACCCTCATGGGAATCTGTCCAAGAGGTCCAACCAAGGGGTCCTTCCATCCAAATGATATTATTCCTCTCTTGGATTTGAGCAAGTATTTCAAGTTTGCCAAGGGGGGGTTCTCTATTTTCTTTGATCTCTTTAGTTAGCTGAGCAAGGGCGTCTTTAGAATTGGTGAGGTTGTCCATGTTCCTTCTCCATTCATAGCCAATCCCTTTCAACAATCATGTTAATATTAAACTTCGATGGCCCAGCTATTAACACTGCTCAGGGTGGGGGAGGTGTGCTGAGAGACCATAAAGGCACTTGCCTTTTGGGTTATGCTGGGCTGCTCAATAATTGCACTGTTAACCAAGTGAAGGGAATGGCTCTTCTATGGGGGATTAATTTTGCTAACCAAATGAACATTAGATTGCTGGTAATCAAGGGGGATTCCAAAGTGGTGGTAGAGGCTATCAAAAGAGGAGCTAATGTGGGATGGTAGGTTAGCTCCATTATGCTTGAGATCCATGAGATTCTCAACAACTTCCAATGCATGACAACTGGCCACACATAGAGAGAGGGGAACTTGGTGGCTGACTCGATGGTAGCTATTGGCCTAAAGGAAACCAAACTCAACAATTGGAGGATGGTCACCAAACTTCCTAAGGTGACTCAGCAACTCATCGGAGAGGAAACAATTATAACTGATATTTAAATGAGCCACACTGTCATATTTATTACAAATCCTTCCCTGATCAGGTGCTAGCATAATCTGGAGATTTTTGTGATTATGAAAATGAATACCCCAAACCCCATAAAGAATCATAATTGCCTTTCTAGCATATGGAGAAATTTTTTTCTAAATCTGTGGGCTTACCTGGCTAACAAGGACATCAAGTACAGCCCTGGCATTATTGCTAATAATGCCACCTAGAGATCTGTTAGATATTGCAGTATGGAGCCCGGCTCCCAAAAATTCACCCAAGGCCAGCCGGTTGAATATAATCTTCTCTCAAAATGGCCAAACCAAAACAACTGGTTTTATATTACCTATCAAGAAGCTCGGCCCTTTGTTCCTCTGGATATTCTGATGCAGGTGATGCAGAGTTTTGACATGGGAGGCAACACCCTTCTCATCGAACCGGACAAGATCGATGAGACCTTCACCTCTGACCCTTTGGTGACCCACTATTGTAGAGAGAGCGGTATTTGGGGTTTCATAGATCACATGAAAGGTGGGCACGATGAGAGGATATCTAAATAATTTGTCTCGTTCTAGAATAATAGGAGTGTCTTGGTTGGTGGCATCCATTTCCAGATCAATGAGGAGGTCATTGCTACGGAGATGAGCCTCTCTATGGAAGGGAGAATGTACAAAAAGACTAGTCAGATGCCTGACCCTACCAGTCTCAACCAGTTTTTCAGGGAGGGAGAGAATCCTGTCAAGAAGCAAGGGGGTTTCAGCTGGGAAGAGCTTCCGAAGTTTTGGCCGAAGCTTTGTCTCATTGTGATTAAATATTTCACTCTCAAAGGTAAGTTTAGGGTGTTCTACTACTACCACTTACATTTTCTAAATCACATTAGAAATAAGGACTTAATTTCCATTCCCTTCTACCTCCTGTATTCCATAGAAAGTAATATTTTGGATATTAAAGAGAACCCTGATAAATCAATCCCTATTCTCCACCAAGGCATCCTCCTCTATATTTACCATTTTGACAAGGCTATCCCAACCCCCCCCTATTTATCCAAGAGATTGGCCAAGATGATTCCCCGTCCAAAATTGAAAACCCCATTCGCTCCACCTCCCATTCCATCCAGGTTATCCAGGAGTCTGATCTTGTTCATAAAGAGGGTAGAACCCACAAAAAATGTGTTAAAAATCCATTCAATAGGAAGGATAAGCAGGAGGAGTCTCATGTCTCTGAGTTTCTTGAGACTAAAGATCGGAAGGAGTCTGACAGTACTCCTGAGACTGAACAGAAGCCCAAAAAATGGAGGTTGCTAGAGAGCCAGGTCAAGCTGGAAGTGGACTTAGGTGGCTCAAGTCACTGAAGGTCTAACAGAATTGTGAAGGAGTAGTGTAAAACCAAAATCTTGGAAGCGGTCTCTAGAGAGCAATCCCTATCAAAAAAAGATTCTCACTCCACTAAGTCCATGAAGGGCTCTTCTGATGATCACATGAGCCTGATTAGGGCTGGTAACACTCCCCCTCCCAACCCTCAAGAAACCTTGGAGACTCCCCACCCAACCCCGCCTTTGTCTTTACCCCATGATAACCAGGAAAAGCCCCCCACTACTGAAAACAATCCTGAGGTTCTGGCTAGCAAAGACAGTCTTAAAGGCACCCTGAAGTAGAGGTTTTCTGATCTAGACAAAGAGATTGCTGACATCAAACAGGACTTGCAGGAGCTGAAGCTTCACTATAGGATGACTAACAAATTTGCATTGAAGGTTATGCATGCTTCGGCTATGACCCTCTGCACTGTGTAGGAAAAATTGGCAGGCAACAGTCTAGAGGCAGATGAGGACAATAAGGATCTCTTCCTATTCTTGTAGGAGTGGGCTAGGACCTTGATGTCCAAGCATCTTGGTGGAAAGAACTAACTGTTGGTGCTCATGAGGTTTTTACTTTTGTCTGGGCATGGCCCTCAGTTCCCCTGTTTTGATTCAGGTTTTATGGTTATTTTGCCTAGTCCTTGGTATAGCCCTGCGTGGCTTATTACTGTTATGTTAATTACTACTATTCGGTTCATATACACTAGGTTAATCTTTCTGAAAAGTACCATGGTTTTTGTTTTTGATAGAGGCAGATTAGACTTGGTTTATTCTGCTATTAAACTACTCTTGAAATGCTTTTGACTAGTGCCATTAATATGTTTTTAATGCGCCTCTAGTCCCCTTGTTACTTGGGCCAGCACCCTCTTGCTGCTTTTATCTATAAAAAACAATCATGTTAATAAAAACTTGTAAAGAAATTTTAGAATAAGTAAGTCTTCAAAAGGACTCAATAAGAATTTTGGAATTGCCCTGATATCTATCTTCAAATTTGATTTTTTAATTATACCACAGAATATCAGAAGAGCGGATGAACCAAAGTAAATTGGAATCATTCTTAAGCCCCTGAGTATGGCCAGTGATAATCTCCATGATATTAATGTGATGTAGAAAAACAATACCAAACATGAACCAGATTTCTTTTCTCAATTCTGAACTTAACTTGGTCCTCCCCCCTGTCTTTCCAAGATCTTTTTTCTCAATGGTCTTTCAAAATGTTTAATCCAGACTTCCAGACCTTCTGCACTTGGATCCTTCCTCACCTCTATTGGGGAGTCTGGAAAGAGCGCAACAACCGCATCTTTCATGACTGTTCCTCCCCCCCAATATTATCTTTGATAAAATCCAACATGTTGTAAAGGAAAAAATTTCCTATTGTGGGAGAACTAACCCTCTTGCAGGAAGGACTCAGGTCGCGACCCAGGAGAAAAGACAAAATTGTATTTGGAACTACCCCCGACTGGTTGGGAGAAAGCCAACTTCGACGGAGCAGCCAAGGGGAACCCTGGCCTTGCGAGTAGTGGTGGAATTATCAGAAATTGCTTTGGTTTTGGCTTGGCGGCTATCATCTTACCTCTGGGATCTCAATCCAACCACTTTTCTAAAGCCTGTGCAACTCTCCATGTCACCAAACTTGCCCAGGAAATCGGGGTCAACAAGCTCTAGCTCGAAGGTGACTTGATGAACATTATCAACTACTTAAACCTCACTCACCCCCCCTCCTAGACTATTTCCAACATCATCACTGAGACCCGCGCTATCCTTAATTCTTTTGAGAAGGTGTACATCTCTCATGTGTACAGAGAAGGCAACAATGCTGCTGATTGGTTTGCCAATCTGGCTGTCACGAAGGATGTCAAGATGATATGGCGACAAGGTGAAGATATCCCAAGTGAAGCGAAGAATCTTCTTGAGAAGGAAAGACTCCAAAGTACTGAGGGAACCATAAAAATTTGACCAGTTCTATTTTTATGTGGCTTCTTTTGCCTTGGCCGGCTTGTGGCCTATTTCTTGGTTGTTTTTCTAGTTCTGTTCTCTTCATGTTGACCATCTCTCTTTTTCAACATTGGGTTTTAGGCACCCTATAAAACTTGTTTTACTTAATAAAAAACATAGCAATCAAAAAATATATGCCTGCAAGTATTAGGAAGTCTACAAAATCTACAAAATTCAATATTAGTTTCTATATAATTTATTGTTTATTATTATTCATTTAAACTCTTTCCCAAATAAAACATATGAATTTAGAAACTTATTCATAAAGAACTTTTACATGTATATTACTAATTTATACATATTTTCTAATTTTAGATATTTTGTATCTATATTATTATGTTTAATATGTGTATTACTAATTATATTGATGAGAATATATAAATTTAAATAATTTATTATACTATTTCTAAAGTGAAAAAAAAATGGCAATCAATATTTTCCTTAAAACTTAAAAGGACAAGCCTACCATAGACATTTTTAATTTAATATGTTTTTATAGGTTCAAAAAAAAGTCCTTTGATTTTGTTATTGACACTCACAATCTCGACAATCTAATTTAAAAAATGGCATCAAAACTTCCAAGTTCCACTGCTCTTTAAAGATGAGGTACCTAATACACGGGAATTGTAGACATGGTTGGACATTAGGAATATTCATAGCCTCCCAAATGATAACAGCTATTGGGAATGGTTGTCGCGGAGCTCTGAAGGCTTCCACATTTTTAGGGTTTCTAGGATTTAACGACTTCTCTTCCTTTCAAATTTGATCATTATTTGTGAAGCCCCTATGTCTGACCGTGAGTTATTATCTATTACTAACGGTGATATTCATACACATGAAAAGTGCAATTACTTTTAAGTATTAGTTAATTATTTTGTTCATGTTATATTTATATTTATATATACTTGATTTTCATTTCAAGAAATGTTCTTTTTTCCATTTCAAAATTAGTTTCTATTCTTTTCTACTGGCTATTTGTAATTAACTTGATACACATTTGTAAAAGTAATTTTTAGTTTGTTGTTTTAGTTCACTTCTACATCTACAAAATAGACTTCCACATCTACGAATTTAAAATCTACGTATGGACTTCAATTTAATTGTTCTTCATACTCCAAATATACACACCTTGATGTTTGTCCATAGGTTTGCTAACGAGTATTGTCAATAGGCACCATTTAGGAGCTTACTAGACTAGGACTGGTCTCCTTTGATTAATGCATATTACTAATTTAATAATTTAAAGAGAAAGGATGAAAGTGAACAAACAAGCAAGTCATGATGCCTAAGTTAATGGTATAATTTCAATGCTCTAATGTGATCTCTTATAATGATACACATGTGAAATATGAGTTCTCAATTTATTTCATATGTCTAACAGTTTACTAACTACAGATTTAAAATAGTGACACTTCTTTATATGTCCTCAGTGTCCCACCTTAATAGATTCTATCTAGCTTGATGTTATAAAGTCTCTAAATAGTAAAGAAATACCAATAATCATATAGTACAATAGAGCAGAATGAAAGAATCAAACACATAACACCTTAGTGAAAAAACATGAAAGGATGGAAAACTCTTGATAGAGGATACTTTTAGACTTCATTCTCTATTTGATTGTATTGACAATGAAACACTATCAAATTAATAGACTTTAAAGATTTTTACATTAATACATTCAACTACCCTATTCCTATGGTTTCTCATGCTCTCCAACATTTTATAATTTATTCTTTTCTTCTATGAACACAATAATTAAGAGTATTTAGTGCATGCCAACTCAATCTACTAATAAAGAGTCTCATTGTTTGAATCCCTTCAACCTTTCTATCTCCATTAATGCATGGAATATTCATAGTTATTTGCAATAATTGTCTTATTGAAATGAAGAGTATTCAAGAATTCAAAAGTTAAATTGATATTCAATTAAATAGATTTTATAATTGACATTTCTTGATTATATAAAGTCATTATTTGACCATAAAACTGCCAAAAGTTATTTGGTAACTAAGATGTGAGAAATCCTGATAGTCATGATAGATCTAAAAGAAACAATTTTGGTGACCTAGGTAATGTTTTTGCCATTACTAGTGAAGTAAGAATCATTTTCAATTAAAGTAAAAGGTAAGCTTTTCCCCGTTAATCACAACTATATCGTCGCCTTATCATTCATTTCTTTGTAATGAATGCACGGAAGGGATTCTCAAACAAAATGGGTACGTTTTATTTGATTTCAAGTGATCACTGTACATCATATCCTAGGCCAGTCATTGCTATATTAATCAAATTTATGTAAATGAATTACTGAAAGAATATTGACAAATTAAATGCTCTGCTCCGTCGACTCAAAACTTATGCAGCGTTTTTGTTCAATTAACACTCTGAATGGAGCATTCGGCAGGAAGGCCCTGCGGAAACCTTTTTCTGTCTGAACAGTAATCATAAATCATGTAATTCTTGCGCACCCATTTCAGTTTTTGCTGCTCACTATAATCCAAGGCCGCCTGACTCCACCATGAATTTGCAGAGCAATCAGAAGAGCTTCCGCACGCCTGTGCGTTAAAATTGCGGAAAGAGGCAACGAATGGAGATTTGCTCCAATCGATCTTCACAAGCCCACCTCTGGTTGCCCAATCGTCTGCGTTCCACAGGCTTGAATATATTCTCATCGCTTGATTCTTCGGATATGCCACTCCCAACTTTTCATTATTATCGAACACTCTCACCGGCGTCCCATCCACAGAGAATCTGCACAATACGACCACCATGATATATTATAAGAACTAAACTATATCGATATGGTTAAAAATTCGAGTAATGTTTGTATTACTTACATAATTTGTTGAGGATTCCAGAGCAGAGAATAAGTGTGGAAATCGGCGGTGGGATCAAACCAAAGGTAGAATTGTTGCTCCCGATTGCCCTGGCCTTGAGAGTATACATTTGTGTGCATAATGTACGGATCTCCAGACAGATTGCCTAGAAACTCGAAGTCTATTTCGTCGTGGTTATTCCCTTGGGATGACAGCTGCACCAAATATTTCAACATAGAAATTTATCAACCATGCTCAGCTGAGAAAGACAATACGTCCTATGTCATTCCTAATGCGAGAAATAGGATATATTAAGGGGACTTACATAATATGCTGTTACAGTGCCTGCCGAGTTACCAGGGACCAACTTAATTTGCATATCGATTTTTCCGAACAGGTATTCCTTCTTGGATTGAAATCCCGAGCCTATCATATTAACTCTAAATTTAGATTCAACATAGAATTTGAACTATATACTGTAATAAAAGGGATCGTATGCGTAGAAGACTATGATGTTTCATTATACCTGAGCTGCGGTCGAGAGAAAGTTGCAACTCATGTTGTCCTTTGTTGAGCATTTTAGCCTGATCACCACCCCATGTGATATCAAAATCGCTGTATAAATCAGCAGAAACATGGTGGGAGAATGAGAGGATAAATACGAGGAAAATCAAGAGGAGGGCCATTGATAATGCAGATGAAGTGGGAAAATAAAACTTTAGAAATATGTGAAGGAGGAAGTGTTTTGTGATGGCTGAAAGCTATCGTTCGCTTGTGTATATATATATATATATATATAGCATGAGTGGGTTGTCCCTTCCCAGGGATAGCCTTGGGTTTTATTTGGGTACGTGCAAAGTTTGGCTTTACAGGGATACCGATTTCGGAAATTTCCTGGGGGCGGCTCTTTTGTCTGTAAACTTTTTATCCTCACCTCATTCGCGTTTTTATTCCAGAGGTCTCATCCAATGATAGTTGTAAAGGAAAAGTGGTTTCTAGCTGTATTTTGGCTGCTTCGTGTAATTTCCAGGCTGTTAAAGATGCGCAACTCCATGGCACGTCGTCGTGTCATGATTAAACCTCAACCACAGGAATTGATAAATGGAGAACAACTTGCAATGGACTTGGTCAAAGGTGTATTTTGAACAGGACTCTCTCTTTTGGAAAGGGAAGGGAAGGGTCTTGGGGCTTTCGTCGTACCGAATTCTCTATACACAGCCAGGAGAACAAACCTTAACTTTTTTATATTAAATAAATAGAATATAATTGTATTTTGATTTTCAATTATTTAATTAATGTAAAAATGTTGAACGTACTCACAATTTAATTCTAGTATATTTTTTTTTATAAATAAGTGTATCTATCCATCTATCTAAATTGGTGGATACGAGATTATATTTTAATAATTAAAAAAAACACAATTCAGATTTATTTCGGTGAAATAATTCTAACTTTATCTAAATCAAATGTTATTTTGATAGATATAGTAGACGATATCAAATAATATGTTTTTAAGAAAATCTAATGTTCTTCAAAAGACTATTAGATTTTATTTAGAAGAGTGGGCCTTATTAGGGTCCTACTATTCTAAATGATTACCTAATGTAATGATATAATATATTATTTAATATTAATAATTTAGCCTTTCAAATGAGTAATATTAAATTAAGATAATAAAATTTATAATTATATTATAGTTATAACAAAACAAATTAATTAGGCATGGGCTATATTTAGGATTTTTCTAATTTTCATTCAATTTTAATTCATAATGTGATTCTTAGTGCTAAACTTCTTACTTTATCAACATAAATAAATGATAATTAAAAATTAATGACAATAAATCTTATGAAAATAGAATATGTGTACATTAGGGTTGTTTATGAAGAAATAGATCATTTTTGAAAACTTTATATTGTTTTTGCTCCCTTCAATTTTTTTGATGGGATTTTTTCATTCACAAAGTTATTTTAGCTATCTGGTGGGATCACGAATCTTATATTAACCCTCTTTGACTAAGAACCTAGGATTGAGGGGTATACATTCTATCAAATTTTCTCGGGGCACAATTTGGACATCATCCCTTATAATATCAGAGCCTTGCACTTACTAAGACTTGATCCTTGGTGGGACCTTTCAAAACCTTTCAACTTCAGTAGTAGACCAAGGGCCCATTAACCTCCTTTGAACATTAATTTTGTGTTCTCCTTCAATTTCGTTGTGTATGGATTGCATTAAAATGAAGTGCATTCTATTAATAACCCAGTTTATATTTATTATTAATCATAATATTGCCTCTACCAAAACTTTGGAATCTACATCTCATAGATCCTATTAACTTGCTTTTTGTGATAATGACAACTAAATTCAAATTCTAAAATCTTTGCTCTAACCTACTTCTAATTGAACCAATCTACCTTTGGCAGATGCTTAGAGATATATTTAAAATGTGATTTTTATTCACTCTATCATGATTGACAATTTAAAACATGAGAGATTTATGTTGATATATTGCATTAGTAAGCTTTTTTTAGTTTATAGTACAATACTTGTTTTTACAATTTTAAAGAACTATCTCTTGGTTTTACAACTATTTTTGTATTGCCTACTTAAAAGAATGTCATTTGGATCAATGATACATAAAAAACTCACAATTTGATCTTCATATGGTATCACACAAAAAAAATTCCTCTGTCTATCATTTATTTTGTTACAATCAAGTTTGTAAATGACATCTACATATAGTGAATGCATAATTTATTTGCAAATGATGTCAAAGAATAATGGCATAAAAATTAGTAAACATCCATAGAATTGCTAAGTGTTAGCTTTTCTTGTATTTTCTCTTGTGTTCAGGGGAGAGAGAGTAAAATCATTTTGAATTTAAGTCATCTTGTTTGATAGAGGAGTTAAAAGAATTCAGGCCATGGCATAGGGATGCAATGGCGTAAGATTGAACAATCTCACATTGGCAATGAGAGGAGATACCTATCCATTGTTGAGTGTGATACAAGTGTGATGCAGAAAGGAACATATAATAAATTTACATGTTGAAGAATGGTCTAGAGAGGTTCGTATAATCACCTAATCAAATAATAGTAAATATATTTTTCTTCTTTTCAGTGAGATTGAATTGTTTGATTTGATCACCACTTAAGAGGTAAAAAAATGCTATCTATGTTGGAGATTTTTGAGATATATTACATATATGTACTGACATTAATGTTATGTCATTGATGTCAACATATTTCTTTATTTCTAATAGTGTTCCTGGTTTGTTCAATGAAGAGTTTGGATCGGTATGACTTATGTATAGCAGATTAGATATTACAAATTTGTTGATGGTTTAAGGGATGTTTGTAGTTGATATATGTCAACTTACACGGGTTCACATTATGATTTGAGTCAATTATGTGTGATTGTCTCTAGTATTTTGATTTTTCTAGTTGTTTAGGAAGTGACAATGTTGCATTTTTTAGATCGGTGAGGATTGGTTATGCAATATTTTTGGTTTCTAACCTGGTGATAAGTTTAGGGCATGGATGTGCATCTTGAGCTCGAATTATTCATGATTTGGATGTTGGTAATCTATTTTTCTTGAGTGATAGAGGTTGAGGTTTGGTTTTCTTGATGAACAATGTAGAGATACTTATAAATTATGAGACAAAATTATTGATATTTGTTCATATGGGATTTCATGTTACTTGATGATGTTTCTAGATCATGTCATATTCGCATTGCTAGATCGCATTGGGTTATGTGATTGGATTAAGTGATTTTATTATGGAGTGTTGATATTCTTATTTTTTCTTGTCTAACTTGGTGGAGTAGCATGTTGCGAAGGATTGTGGCATAATTTGTGGATCTGAGGGTGGATGGAGAAAGTTGAGTGCCTTTTTCATGGAAGTCCGTGGCCAAAAAAAAATTTCACAAGAAAAAGGGCACCCATTTTTTAAAAATCGGGTGCCCGTTTAGCTTCAGGAGCCCAATCTGTATTTAAAAAATGGGCACCCGTTTAATAACTAGGTGCCCATTTTGCATCGGGTACCCGAAGCAAAATGGGTGCCCAATTTTTAAAAAATAGTCACCCATTTTTTTTAAATCAGGTGCCTGTTTTGTAAATGTAAATTTATTATTTTGTTTAAACCATTTTCCAAGTCATTTTCACAACTTGGTAAATGGGATCACATTTTTCAGAGTATGGGTGCCCATTTCTACTGCTACTACCGACTCCCTCACTTGTTTTTCTCCTGATTCCAGGTATGTACCGTTATTTTTTATTAAATTTTTCTTTAATTTTCTTTTTCATAAACAAATGGACTTTAATGTTATTTTTAACCTATTAAAAAAGTAATTGTTTAGTTTTATTTTTATTTTCTAATTTATCATAAAAATAATTATATTTTATGTTTCATTAAGTTATTTTGATTTTTAAGGGTAGAAGCAAAAATTTGGGTGCCAATTCCGCGGAAGTCCGCGGCTTGAAAATTTGTGCCGCTTGAAACGGGCACCCATTTTTTAAAAATAGGTGCCTGTTTTAGGCTCGGACATCCGATCCGAAATTCAAAAAGCGGGTACCCATTTTTCCAGAAATGGGCACCCATTTTTTTTCAAAACAGGTACCCGTTTCTAAAAAAAATTTTAAATTTTTTTAAAATTTAAAATATTTTTTTAAACACATTTTTAAATTTATGAAACGGGTGCCCGTTTTTTGAATTTAAATAACGGGTGCCCGTTTCTTAAAATATGCACGCGGGAGTTTTCACTCTGCCTCAGTTTTTGGTTTGGGATAGGTTTGGTGAGACCAAGCCTATGTCTTAGCCTCCAAAATTTTGGGTAAGGCATTGAAATAAAAATTTTAAGGCTTACCGTAATTTTTTGAAGCCCTTCTGGATCGATTTTTTTGACAAAACAAAAACCCATTAAAGATCTCAGTATCACGATTCTAAAAATATAAATTTCATAATAATATGGTTATTTTTACTATTTTTACATTATTTATTAGTTGATAGTGGTACATAAACGTAAAATAGTGAGACTCACTAAAACTTTAATAACTTTTTAATTTTTAAGTATTTTTAAAAATAAATTATATGTCATCAATCTAGATTCAATTCTTTTGAATTTAAAAAAAAGAATTTTTGAAAAAAAGAAAAATTATATTAAATTATGGTGGCCGTACACGAGAGGTTTGAAAAATAAGCTTTATTGTTAATTAAAAATTAATAAAAAATAATTTACAAAACAAAAAAATAAGAAAAAATATTCTCATCAATATTCTATGTCTTAGGTATCTTCCCTAAAAAGAATTTAAAAAAATTCATTTATTTGTGTCAAAATATGGTGGCCGTACACGGATGTGGTATGGTCCTGAAACAGGGATTTTGAAAAAGTGGTTTTCAAATATGCCTATCAAAATATAATTTATACCATTTGGGTATTAAAATAAATTATATATTTGAAAAGTAGACTCCAAGTACTACAATTTCTATTAGTGAATTTTTCCGAGATTCAATCTCTAAGTGCCTCAAATTTTGAGATCAATTCAGATAAATTTTGAAAAATAGGAAAAACACTTCCACTTTTTGCAAAAAATTGGCACCCAACTTCTTGCAGCCACCCTTAATTTACTTTGTAAATTATCGTACCAAACTAGAAAACTATTAAAAAATTTAATTGTTGGAGTAATATTATTTACTCCTTATTTAAGTTTACTTAGGTCAACTCATAAATGAGTTAGATAACTTTGAGTCTAATTTGGACTCTATCATATCCTAGAGGATATTGCAGAGTTCTATCAAAACTCTACCTCCTCTTGGTTGAGACACTTGTCTCAACCCTATCCTTTCTTTCTACCAGCTCTTGCCTATTTAAGCAGAGCTCTTGTATGTGTATTCTCACCTCAGTTCAATACAATCTAGTATTGATATTCATCTCTATTCTGGAAGATGTTTGTAGACTGGGTCTTGGGTATAGGATAGATTATCCTAACATGGTATCAGAGCCGTTGTCTTTCAGCTCTTTCTAGTTTAGAGAGTTTTTAGATCTTCTTGAGTATGTTCAAATTTTTTTGAGGTAAATGAATCCAAATTCTCTCTGTAGAGACAACTGATAGCAGATCACTAGTTGGGGCGAGCAGATCCTAATCAAGTCGTGAGTTGCGACTGGAGCCATATTTTGGCATTGTTGATAGGTTTGGCCTGCTGGAGACAGTCCCTTCACTGTTCGCTGGGCCAGAGCCCATCTCGGCATGTGCCTGCTGTGTTGTTGAGATGAAGGCCCTGGATGGGCCAGAAGCATAAGCCTAGAACCTCCTACTTCTACTAGCGATACAAGGAAGCATTCTAGAAGATGACTCATGTTGAATGGGGGCACTGGGAGCAGCGGCTGCAAAGCCTATGTCTGGTTCAACAGATGCATGATTGTGATCTTTGGTTGCCACTCGGACCTACAATCATAGAGGTGAATTCATTGGAGGCGCACTTATTCATATCAACTACTCGCTGCCGATACAGGCCAATCAGGGCCCACACATTTTTTTCGTTGTTGGCCATCTGCATTATTCTTGGTGCGGTGGTTGCATATCGAATCATTGACGCCATTGCCCATCGCCTGTGAATTAGCTCAGCTTCTTTGTACCATTTCAACTGATCTGGGTTACCCTAGTAGATCAAACCTATAATCACCTAGAAGCGAGGCATCAAGCCATTCTGGATTGACCAACATGGCGACCCTTGTGTACACACTTTGGTAGCTGGTTGATATGCACGAAGCAGTGCCAGAGAGGTGCTCACTTTGAGAAATGAGTGGCCTATGGATTCTTGTTCCCCTGAATTTGACAGTGCATTCACTACTCAACCTTCTTCGTACTCATCGTCCCTATGGTTATTGAATAAGGGGCTAGCTTTGTGAAGGAAACTATGAGGCATTAATCCATACTTGGCAGTGTATTTTTTTTGCACTTGACCCTGTGCATTCTCACATTGCTTGTGATTGGTAGAAAGCCTTCCCTATTTGGGAGACGTTTCTTCAGATCTGACAGGAAATTTGATAGTCGCCTCCTGTTACAAGGATCCAAATGGACACCATTGTTTGTCTTGTAGTGTGATCCTAGTATTTGCTGGCACTTGGAGGTGACAGAAAGACTCTGCGCCACAACTTGGAGGGCCCACAAATTAGTTTTCTTCTTGTCTAACATTTTCTTTGTGCTGATCACTTTATTAAAGTAGTGGTTGCAAAGAGGATGAGGCGGCATGATCCATAACGTGGATCTTATCATTTTAGAAATGATGTGATTCCAGCATGCTTGGTGCATTATTGCTGAACGTGGCCAGCGTATTAAAATCCTTTGGCCTGACACGGAGACCATTTGCCTTGGAGGCCTGCAATTCCATTAATTGCACTGATGGCCATCTTTGGCATACATTATGACTATGCAATGTTTGAACTACTGATGCTCGTGGTCATGTAAAGAAATTGAGAGCTTTTCTCGTGAGAGGCAAATGCCTGAAATGGCCCTTTATTTGCCTCATTGTGCCCATATCCTTTGGCACACTATTCAACAATGCATCACACCGATGATGCTCTCATCCTATGCCTTCAATGGCATATTTTTCAGTCCCTATTGTCCATTTCAAATGGTTAATGACTGTAATTTCAGCATGGTTACGAGGGTTGGTGCACAGAGCTACCATCAAACCCAGCCACCTATTCAGCTCTTCTTGGGCCCTCTCCATCAGAGAGGGGCACCTTTTCTGAAATGATGAGCTAATGGTCCTAAGGAGGACCAAACCTATACCCCCAAGTAATTAAGAGGGTGGGCAATTTCTTTCACCTTTCAACCCTAATAGGTGAGCATCGTTGCAAAGGTGATTTCATGCACTTCCTTAGTGCAATTTCTTTCAAGTTTTTTCCTTGAGTTGTCCTTATGAATCATGTAAACACTTTTATTGTAGACACATTAGATCTAGTGTCCATCCATGACTTTTGGGGATTTTTCCACACATGATGTGCCATATTATTGTACTCGCACTGAACTATAAAGTGCCATGGGGGGTTGTGTAGAGCCATTGTTTTCCAATCACAGCTTTGTCAAAGGAGATTTCCCCCATGACAATAGAAAAATCATTGATATTCTTGCCTCATTCGAGTGTGTAGTTTAACCGCACACACCCTTTTCTCAGTTGTAGATACTTTTGGTCCCTTCTGCATAGCATGGTGACACATCATTCTCATGGATCTATCAAGCCTCACCCAAGTTAGCATTATGGGGGGGCTATCCTACTATTCATGTTCATGCTAATACTTCCTTGGTTTTGCTTGAAGTGTACTGAGACACTCTTGCATTCCTTTTTTTAGTGGAAGTTCCTTGATTTCACTTGAAGTGTTCTGAAACACTCTTGGATTCCTTTTAAGACAATTGCACTTGCATTTTCAACAAAGTTGAGAAGTGATAATGGTGTCACTCAAACAATATCATTGGTTGTGCAGTGACGATCACTCATGCAAATTCATGTCTTGTCTGTATCTTCGATCGACAGATGCTATTGCCATTTTTGACATCTGATCAATGTTTGAGAAGTTCTAGTTGGAGCACTCATATAGATTGTTGTCTTCCTAATCATCATCTTCTTTAGAGGAGATCATCAGATATAGCACTAGAACAGTCATCAACAGTTGTCTACAAATCCTTTATGCTTCACCAGTGTTCACATTCATGATTTCAGGACACATTTTTGAAGGCTTCTCAAACCTTCAGTTCTCTCTTTTGGAGAGGAGTTTTCTCCCATTAGGGTTTTCTCCTTTTTCTCTAGTTATGAGAGATTGCATTGTAGTTGTACATGGGTACCTAACATGGCCTAGTTGCCGGGACCCATAAAGCTTTTCTACTACATTGTTTTACTCCCTAAGTTGCACTTAAGGTGGGGTGTTGGAGAAATATTATTTACTCCTTATTTAAGTTTACTTAGGTCAACTCATAAATGAGTTAGATAGATAACTTTGAGTCTAATTTCGACTCTATCATATCCTAGAGGATATTGCAGAGTTCTATCAGAACTCTGCCTCCTCCTGGTTGAGACACTTGTCTCAATCCTATCCTTTCTTTCTACCAGCTCTTGCCTATTTAAGCAGAGGTCTTGTATGTGTATTCTCACCTCAGTTCAATACAATCTAGTATTGATATTCATCTCTATTCTGGAAGATGTCTGTAGACTGGGTCTTGGGTATAGGATAGATTATCCTAACATTAATTTAACCCTAGGTAGAAAACAAAAATGTAAACCTAGACACAATTGAAATATGAAACCCTAAGTAGAAAATAAAACATAAATCTAGACACAACTAAAATAAAAAAAACCATAGGTAGAAAAAATAATATTAACCTAGACAACTAAATTAAGAAATCATACCTATAGAAAACGTAAACATAGACACGACTAAAACAAGAAACTCTGTGTGTGTGTGTGTGTGTGTGTGTGGAAGGTAAAATGTAAATTATATGTAATTGTAAAGTTTTCATGTTTTTTAAATTATATTATAATTAATTATTTAACTCTCTCTCTCTCTCTCTCTCTCTCTCTCTCTCTCTCTCTCTCTCTCTCTCTCTCTCTCTCTCTCTCTCTCTCTCTCTCTATTATATTTTTAAATTATGTCAAGTAATTAATTATTTAAGTCTTTCTTTGTAAGGTAAAATGTAAATTATATGATAATTGTAAATTTTCACGTTTTTAAAATTATGTTGTAATTAATTATTTAACACACACACTCTCTCTCTCTCTAAAGCATTTTTAAATTATGTCAAGTAATTAATTATTAAAGTCTTTCTTTGTAAAGTAAAATGTAAATTATATGTTAATTGTAAATTTTCATATTTTTATATATACGCAGATTAAATCCATAGATGATTTTAACATTTATGAGCTCTTAGGTCAGCAAGCACCACCACCTCCACCTCCACCTCCACCTCCAACTAGGGAGTTGAGAGACCGTAGTAGGAGAAATGTAGAGGCTATTATGAGAGACATAAATACGATTAGGCATGATCCTCATCCATCTCCCTAGCTACTATGCCTTGCAGATAGCATGCAAGGCATAATAGATTTCGTACATATATTAGACTCTGAGCTTGATAGTTTTCAGTCATTGAGGGAGTCCATGTGTGCTTATTATACTGACGACCTCTCTTATATAGAGGTCAATGATTAAAAAATTATAAAAAGTGATATGAAACATTATTTTTTGAACCCTAAAATGGGTGAGGAGATACTTGGCAAGAAGCCACATATTTCTATTAGATGGTGTTGGCACCCTAGTATAGTAGAGCATTTTTGGGAGTAGTGGTGGATGGTATTTGACCATCCACCACATGCTAATCATGAGGTCCTCCTTTATTTTTTGAAATAATTATGGGCTGAGTTTGAATTGGGTAGGAAACCCAATTACTTTGACATGTTAGCATTCCAGGGGGTTGGTCGACGTATGCCACAGGATAGGCCAGGGGCCAAATTGAGTGATAGATCTAGAAATCATGTGCGTAATGAGCCCCTTACTCCTCTTCCTACTCCATTAATTCCTAAACCTATCCATCATCGAGTAGTGTAGTCAGATCTTGATTCATTGAGCGCCCTTACAAGCAATTTGTTAGAGCACTTGACCTAGGTGAGGGTTTCCCCCAGCATAGAACATATTTTCATGAGTTGTGGGGATATATATATAGGGGTCCCCAAAGCGATCCCGATGTTTCCCATGCTACCCATGGTGGATATGATGATGTTGATGGTGATGCACATGGTGATGTTGGTGATGATATCACATCATATGTTGATTTTATCAATGTGGACGATGATCATCACGCAAAAGTAGATTTAATTATAATTTATAGTGCAATATTTAATTTCATGTATTTATACAATTATGAACCATAACATGTGGATTTTTTGGTGAACAAAGGAGGGTTGACACTACATATTCATTGGGCATCATCATATGACATCCACACCTCGAGAGCTTAGTGCCCCATTCACGGTATGCACTTTGATATTGATACATTTAAGTACATTTAAACAATTTAAAAAAATTAACTGATCATAATGTGTTTGAAATATGCTTTACAAATTTGTAGGGTGCTTCATGTAACATTAACATTGGCAGTTCTTCATTCTCTTCTCCTTCGGTCCTTGAGACTCTATTGCATATACCTGGAGTATGTTTCTCATTCATTAAATTTTAAGTGTTTAGATGCTTACTAATTTATGTACTTGACTTTGATTCATTTTTTGTTTTTTTGCAATTGTAGGCTTTTGGATTTTCTCATGCTGCATCACATTTACGTCTTGACTCATTAGAGACATTAGCTACGTGTCACACACCTAATGTACATGCTTTTGTTCCATAAATTTATAGTCAAGTTATATATGTACTCTATATATGTGTATATACTATAAGTTTGATTTATGCTTTATATATGTTGTTCAGGTCGACATCACCATGAGTCTTGGCATGGCTACATGATTAAGCCAAATGCATCCATCGACGTTGTCCTTTGAGGTCATGATTAAAAGTAATTTTTCAATGTCTATTGTGTATCTAGATCTTTTATACCTGAATTATTAAAATTTTGTAATGTTTGTTTTCATAGGACTTGACTGCATCTACTTTTGATGTAGCTAAGAGAGGACCTCCATGTCCCACTGAGGGCATTACTGAGCATGGATGCATTGTAAAATTTTAAATGTTCAAATTAATATTAAGTTCACACATATATAGTCTTTTGATGAGATCTTTTAAAAATTTATAGGAGGATGAGGGCACTGAGGAATAGACATAGCATGATGGTGCATCGTAGTCACCTTCATGTAGAGTGAAGAGGATTGCAGATCAGCTCGATGACTAGAGTTAGATTATACCTGTCACATACATTATTTTCACTTTTTATATAATGGACATTTTATGATGGTACATGCTATATATATGTTATCAAGACTTGTTATTATGTTATTTGGACTTGTGTTATCATGACTTCTTGTCATATTATTTTTACTTGTTGTTATTGTAGGACTTACATTACTAGGGCTTGTTACCATATATTACTTGGACTTGTTGTTAGAGGAGCACTTTTTTGTGTGCTTATATATATCATGAGTTGATATGATGGACATTATGATACATATTATTCCAGGACTTGTTATGTTATTTATCTTATTCATGGACTTTTAATCCTATTTCATGGTTTTTTCAAATAGTGGTTTGAATGTAGATATATGAGCTTATGTAATATGATCATTTAATATCAATTATAATTAAATATCAATTACATAATTGATCTTTAATAGTGACTATTTCTTCATGTAATTGACAAGAACAAAATAGATGTTACGTGTAGTATTGACTTTGAATAGCTTTAAAAAAATATCTATTTGTTATCATAACTGATAATAATGTTGATGATTGATTATCTAATGGAGTTGATGATGAAGAATGATGAATATCAAAGGTATATGTACATGATAGTAGTAGAAAGGTTAGATCAATTATAGTCTTGTCATTGATGTCCAGAAATTGATTTCTGATTCATATTATGTTGCCATATCATTTGGTAATGATATACGATGAATGAGCTAAGGAAAAGATGAAATGAGAAGTTGTAGAACTTAAATGGGCAATTGATACAGATCGGACAATGATTTAATTATGTTGGTATAATTGTTTTCTACCTAACATATGATTGTGTTACTTGTCGGTAAATTATGGTGATCAAGTTTTGACAACTCGGTAAGTATAGTTGTTATGGATCTATTGAGATGAAAATGTCAATTGGTAAGGTAAAGGTAAAAAGTTGGTCACTCGGTAAAGTGAAAAGGCGTAGGCACCGAGTGATGTAACCGAAATTCAAAGTGAAGTACACCAAGTAAGAAAAAAGTATTAAATATGGATGGAATCGATATTTAATGATTAGCTATGATGATCTGGATGATCAAGATGATGAGGAAAATTAGTTACAAGAGATCTACAGTTATGAAAATTCAAGATGAAGATCTATGGTTAGATCTAAGCGGCAAAAAGAAGTGGAACAATTTTCAAGAAAAGTTCAAGTTCCTAGGTGAAAAGGAAATGTGTTACTGAGTTCCAGATCTGGTGTATAGTGAAATGAATGGTCAATATTGATTAAAGGAAAATGTAATCGATGAGTTTAAGAGGCAAAAAATATCTATATAAAGGATGATCTTGTATGGACAATTGGCTGGCAAACTGAATAGTTGAAGGGTTACTGACTATTGAAGAGAAGAAGGAACAAAGAGATTCTGAGTGGTAAAATGGTGATTTGACGAAGTGATGATGTGAGTCAAAGATGAAGAATTGAAGTGAAGATTGAAGAGCGCACAAGGATATGATTGAGAAAATATAGTTTCACATCTATAGGTCATTATTTTTACTATTGCTTACTAGCATTTGTAATAGTTAAATCTCTTAATAGAGTGGACTTAATAGTCTTATTGTAAATCCTTGAGAAAGGTGACATTCTAAAAGAGTGTTTGAGAAGCCCTCTAACAAGGCCACTCCTAACAAGGTGAAGATCCTAACAGATCTAAGGTAAATCCCTTAATTGGGTCACACCTAAAAATGTGTTTTGTAATCTTTAACCACATTGGCTCATAACCAGACGTACTTCAGAAGAGTATATTTCTTAGTGGGTGACAATTCCCATAGTGGTTTTTCCCAAAGCTAGGTTTCCACATTAAATATTTGTGTTATACATTGTGAGTGATTTGTGTGAATGATTTATTAAAAGATATACTTTATTTACACTACTACATTTGGGGCCAAATTTTGACAGACACTTCTGACGGGTAAATTTTTTTTAATGAATTTGTTATTTTAAAAAAAAATAGGCCTCGATGATGTCGGTATTCCAATGGGTTTTAAATTGACCATCGAAATTCTGACAGTTTTCGATATACATAAAAAATAAAATAAAAGTGAAGCACCAAATCATTTTTATTTTGATTGGCATAGGAAAGGAGTGAGAGAAAACAAGCTGGGTGCGCGTGAGAGAAGGTATGTGATTTCTTCATCTTTCGAGCCTCTGGCATCATATTCAACCACAAATTTCATATGCATTGCATTTTTTTTATCATGAATGCTCTCTGAAATAACCGCATTCTACTGGTGTTGTGTCCTAGTTAGTGCTTTATCTCTATTATTTGATGTTACTGGTGTCATACCCTAGCCTGTGCTTTAACTCCATTATTTGATGTTATTGGTGCTTGTGCTCAAGGATATCCATTTTTTTGAAATGTTGATTGTGGTCATCAAATTGACAGCTCGTGAGCTTCTAGCTAGGTGCCATTTGTATTGATAGCTTAGGGCATCAAATGTATTGTTATATCATTGATAGTTGAGACTTTGTTAAAAGGAAATAGGATAAAGAACAATTTTGATTTAGTGCTTTAACTCCATTATTTGATGTTATTGGTGCTTGTGCTCAAGGATAACCATTTTTTTGAAATGTTGACTATGGTTATCAAATTGACAGCCCATGAGCTTCTAGCTAGGTGCCATTTGTATTGATAGCTTAGGGCATCAAATGTGTTTTTATATCATTGATAGTTGAGACTTTGTTAAAAGGAAATAGGACAAAGAATGATTTTGAGTTAGTTTCTCTATTTTGATCCCTAAGTGGCTTACAACCCTAGAGAAGTATATGCAAATTTACAGATGCAGTTGTAGGATACATAGCAGCCGATAATTCACAAGAAATCCATGCATCCAATTTGAATAGTAATTAATACAAAGAAATAGGGTCTTCGAATGGCCTAGTCATCTGGACCTTGACTGTCCCCTCAACTAGTGACCCTTCAAAACTGGGTTATCATGCAATCAGTGAGTGATCCTTCATTCTCCTAGTCTTCCCTGCATCCAAACATATTGGAAATACATAATAAAATGATAACAAGACTTTCACAATCCCCCTTCCCTCAAGGAACACTATCAACATCCAGACCTTGATTGTCCCCTCAACCAGTGACCCTTCAAAACCAGGTTATCATGCAATCAATGAGTCATCCTTCATTCTCCTGGTCTACCCTGCATCCAAACATATTGGACATACAAAATACAATGATAACATTCTTTCACAATCCCCCTTCCCTCAAGGAACACTATCAACATCCGGACCTTGACTGTCCCCTCAACCAGTGACCCTTCAAAATCAGGTTATCATGCAATCAGTGAGTGATCCTTCATTCTCCTATTTTGCCCTACATCCAAACATATTGGAAATACACAATACAATGATAAAAAGTCTTTTACAATCCCCCCTCCTTCAAGGAACACTATCAACATCCTAACCTTGACTGTCCCCTCAACCAGTGACCCTTCAAAATTGGGTTATCATGTATGACTCTCATACACTCCAAATTTCATGACCAATAAAGATGTCTTTTGTCTTAGGCATTATGCCATAGACGCCTGCACTTTTTTCTTCTACAAATCCACATAATCATTTTTACCAAAAGAAATAATGTTGTTCCTTTCATCAATATTACTAGGAAGTTGTGTAAAAGTGAAAGTTTCACCATTCTTATGCACAATATACACATTTTAAAACCCATAATGAATTGTCCTTATAGATGCTTTCCATGGCCTTCCCAAAATGATATGAAAACATGTCGTAGGGACTATATCACACCAAAATCTATCAACATACCCTCCAATGGAAAAATAAACATAAGCTTGTTCCCTTATTACAATGTTTTGTTAATTATTCACCCAAGATTCCTTATATGGTCTATCAAGTGGAAAAATTTTCAAATTCAGTTTATTTACCATTCCATAAGATAAAAAATTATCAAAAGAACCAAAATCTATGATCATTTTACAAATCTTACCATAATTTTTGAAATTGGTTCTCAAGATTGATGCCTTTTGCCTCTCTTGTTGCTACATAGGTGTCTTCCTTACCATTAGGTAGTCTCCTTCTTCTAGGTTTTCCATATTAGATCCCTCTCCTTCCTCTTATAGATTTCCTCTTCCCCTTGTGCCAAGTGAACTCTTCTATCTACCTTCCTCATGTTTGCCTCCTTCTCAAGACACTTGTATGATTGATGTCCCACTTCTCCACAAGTAAACCACTTCCCTGTGAAGATACCACTACCTTTTCCTAAACCAAATCTACCTCATCATCTTTGTCCTTGCCTTGCACCAACAATTTGTTCCTTACCTTTGTCATCATTTTTATGACCTTGTGCCTCATTAAATCTGCCACCTCTACCTTGGTTTGAACTTCCTCCACCATTCTCTTGTCTCTCTTGTATTCTTCTTATATTTTCCTTAGCCTTCTTGGCTATTTTGTAACATTATTCCATAGATGTAGGGGTAGAAAGACTAAGTTCATCTTGTATATTAAACCTCAATCTCCCAATGTATCTTGCAAGTTTCTCCTCAACATATTCCTCATGTTCTACTCTGATATCCAACTTATAGAATTCCTCAATGTACTTGTTCATATCCATGTCTTTTTGTTTAAGATCTTGCATCTTCTTGTACAACTACACCCTATAGTCATTGGGAAGAAATTTTGCCTTCATCTTCTCCATCATACAATACCATGATGTAATCTTGGGCTTCTCATTCTTCCATCTTTTAGCTTGATCAATCAGTGAGTGATCCTTCATTCTCCTGGTCTGCCCTGCATCCAAACATATTGGAAATACATAATAAAATGATAACAAGTCTTTCACAATCCCCCTTCCCTCAAGGAAAACTATCAACATCCAGAACTTGACTATCCCCTCAACCAGTGACCCTTCAAACTAGGTTATCATGTAATCAGTGAGTGATCCTTCATTCTCATGTTCTTCCCTACATCCAAACATATTGGAAATACACAATACAATGATAAAAAGTATTTTACAATCCCCCTTCCCTCAATGAAAACTATCAACATCTGGACCTTGATTGTCCCCTCAACCAGTGACCCTTCAAAACTAGGTTATCATGCAATTAGTGAGTGATCCTTCATTCTCCTAGTCTACCTTGCATCCAAACATATTGGAAATATATAATACAATGATAAAAAGTCTTTCACAATCCCCCTTCCCTCAAGGAACACTATCAACATCCAAACCTTGACTATCCCCTCAACCAGTGACCCTTCAAAACTGGGTTATCATGCAATCAGTGAGTGATCCTTCATTCTCCTATTTTTCCCTACATCCAAACATATTGGAAATACACAATACGATGATAAAAAGTATTTTATAATCCCCCTTCCCTCAACGAACACTATCAACGTCTGGACCTTGACTGTCCCCTCAACCAGTGACCCTTCAAAACTGGCTTATCATGCAATCAATGAGTGATCCTTTATTCTCCTAGTCTGCCCTACATCCAAACATATTGGAAATACACAATACAATGATAATGCATGTAAATCTTTTAATGAATCTCAGTCACTAGTAACATATGGACAATCAAACCAGTAGTCTCCAAAGCATTCAATAAGTGAATATGAATGTTTGAAAACTTTCCTCTCAACTTCCCCAACCACTCCTAATCGGTTAGAGGGATATTTATAGAATCTCCACTATTCCTATCCTTACCAACAATTCTTAAACATACTTTATCCGATATGATAATAACATGCTAAACTGAACCAATGGCATGTTCTTCGTGTGGTACAAGGAATATTTGGCTATCAAATCTTCCTTCGTGCAAGGTGAGCGAGAGAGAAGGTATGTGATTTCTTAATCTTTGATTGGTATATTTGATGGGAAACATCTTTCGAGCCTCTGGCATCATATTCGACCGTAAATTTCAAATGCATTGCATTTTATTTGATCATGAATGCTCATTGAAATGACCGCATTCTACTGGTGTCATGCCCTAGCCCGTGCTTTATCTCCATTTTTTGATGTTATTGGTGCTTGTGCTCAAGGATATCGATTCACTATTTTGAAATGTTTGGATTCACGTTTGTTGATATTAAAATTCATCATATCAAATAAAGTATGTTTAAGAAGTTTTAGTGTCTAAAAACTCCACTAATCCCTCTAACTGATTAGGAGTGGTTGGGGAAGTTGAGAGGAAAGTTTTCAAACATTCATATTCACTTATTGGATGCTTTGGAGACTACTAGTTTGAATGTCCATGCGTTAATGTTTATAAGAGATCAATAAAGTATTTAAAGACATTCTTTCATTTTTGGAGAGGTTTGAGAGGCACTTATCATGACTGTACCCTCACAAACAGTGGCATAGACTAGTTTTACTAAGTTTCTTTTCTCTACCATAGGG
Source organism: Chamaecyparis obtusa (assembly GCA_027943335.1). Lineage (NCBI taxonomy): Eukaryota > Viridiplantae > Streptophyta > Pinopsida > Cupressales > Cupressaceae > Chamaecyparis > Chamaecyparis obtusa. The sequence continues at coordinate 142,021 of BSBK01000191.1, read as the reverse complement.
GTACAGTCAGAGGGTTCATTGACAAAATGATCATTTGAATGGTTACTACAAATATGAATGATTTGATATAGCATATTTCTCATTTTACTTGAAGTTTGGAATAGCTTGTGCAAGGGTGAAAGTACCTTTGATCATTTTGGTCATGATTGTTCCTCTACACAGTCAGGAAATGTAACTTTCTAATGGTTATACGTAATGTTGAATGGATTAAATACTTTATTCTTGGTAGAAGTGAATGGAAGGAATAATGTTGGTGTTAGGTTTCATTTATTATTCAATTCAATGGTTTCCATGATGTGTTGAGGAGTTTTCTCCTTGTTTAATGTTAATTGTTCTTGCACAATTTACTCAGACAACACTGAAATGCTATGTGATTGACAATTTCATACAACTGGTCCTTTGGCATGTATTAAACAGATTAGAATTTTCAGCATATTATTATCATTCTATTTCTTTGTTTTAAACATGCCATTGGTTCAATTTTGTAAAAAAAAAATCGTGTTAAATTTTTTTACAAAATAGATTACAAAATACTCTTCAAAACAAAGGAAAAACTTAGCAAATTTAGTCTAACTCATTGTAGATGAAGGAACAATCATGGTAATTGTTCCTGTAAGTCTTCCAAAACATTTATTAAACTCCCCTAAAGTCCTATTGGATCCCCAAATTGCTTAATCCAATCAACTTACATCATGATCATGAGAAACTTCAAAGGATTAAAAACATTACTTGGAATAGTCACTGGTTTTACCAGTCAAAACATAAGGAACATAATTGTAAAGTACTCACAATACATTCAAAGATGAAATGATTGCTTGGAGATTTCTTACTATTCCATCCTTGAATTTTGAAACCAAAACAATAAGTAAAGAAGCCTTTCAACAATGCATAACACAATGGACTTGCAGATTTAAACTTCTATTTTTATCGAATCTCTATTCCTATCGTACACTCCAGGCTTAAGTCTGTCGTACAATGACTTCCAAAGGTTACATATAACTCCATCACAACTTCCCCAACCATAAAGAACACAGGTGAAGAACTTGATGGTTTCATGCTTTAATCTTTAAGAACTTGATCAAGAACATAGGTTTTAGTGAAATATCAATTTGATTTGCAAAGTTTGTGTTCTTTACAAATTTGAAAGGATCTAATACTTACTAGCATGGATGTGGATGTGCAATCTTATTCTTTTACTACTAAGTCTCTACTTTTGGGCATACTGATTATAATTACTTGACATATATCACAAATGTTGCTAATTAAGGTTGGTGGGATGATTACGCCTATCCTAAAAAATATTGTCAAATCATTATGCTTTCAGATCAATTACCTATCGACATATCCATTACGAGGGAGAGAAACCAAACACATAAATAACATGCACATAAACACGATAGCTGAAAAACATAAATGGAATACACCAAGCAGTACCAAATGATGAATGCTCAATTGTTGTAATAGCAAAGCATCAGAACCGTCCATTTCTAGAACTTGATTTTCTAGTCTAAATGATTTTTCTAAAACTTGATTTTCTAGTCTTAATGATTTTTCTATAATCCTAATGATTTTTCTACAGTCTTAATGATTTTTCTTTCATCCTAATGTTTGTTGCTCTTGATAAATTAGGCCTTGAATTTGAATTTTTGTTCACTATTTTATTTCAGCTTGATATTTCATTCATTTTTCATATACACATAGACTACACATGCTGATAAAAAATGAGCTATTTGATTAAGGTTAACTATTCATGATTATAAATAGTCAATATTTCTAATGGTACTCCTTGGTGTATTCCATTTTAAAATAATCATGTTTCTATGGCTATGATAAATGTCCCTTTGTGTTGAGAAAATTAGAGTTGAAAAAATGGTTGCAAACAAATCATCCTTCTTCCACCAACATTCTAGTCAGTGTACAAGTAACGATTCATTACATTCAAGAAAGATCATGTCTGACAATATCAATCCACAACAAAACAAGGAGTATGCAGAATTGAGTGATTGTATCTTCCAGTAGAGCCACTTCATATGCACAGGTGATGAACATGCATATTTGTCTGAGCGCTATTGGGAGCTTACCCATCAACACATGTACTATTGTGAAAATCACCACAAATCTATTTGCTGTTGGGTCTAGCTCCCAATATTGCTTGGTCAAATATGCATGTTTTTCACCTGTGCATATACCTTCTATGATCAAATCTTATATGCACAGGTTATGAACGTTTAGATTTGCCTAAGAAGTACTTTGAGTAGTCCTCCAACACATGTAATATTATGAAAATTATCACAAGTCCATTTGTTGGAGGGCCACTCATAGTATACATGTTTGGAGGTTTGAAAGAAACAAGAGAATTTGAAGAGTCACGAGTCTTAAGATTGTACTTAATATAGCCAAGCTTCATTCAATGGTACATTCAAACATGAAACAAACCATTCTTAAACTAGATTAAACTAGTAAATCAAAGGACATGTACTGATTATAAGTAAACTAGTAAACCAAAGGACATGCTTTTACTACTAAGTCTTTGTTTGTTGGGCATACTGATTATAAGTACTTGACATATATTACAAATGTTGCTAATTAAGGTTGGCGGGATGATTACGCCTATCCTAAAAAAATACTGGCAAATCATTATCCTTTGAATGGTTACTATGAATATGAATGATTTGATATAGAATATTTCTCATTTTACTTGAAGTTTGGAATTGCTTGTGTAAGGGTGAAAGTACTTTTGATCATTTTGGTCGTGATTGTTCCTCTACACAGTCAACAAATGCAATTGTCTAGTGATTATATGTAATGTTGAATGGATTAAATGCTTTATTCTTGGTAGAAGTGAATGGAAAGAATAGTGTTGGTGTTAGGTTTAATTTATTATTGAATTCAATGGTTTCCAAGATGTGTTGAGGAGTTTTCTCCTTTTTTAATGTTAACTGTTCCTACACAATCCACTCATACAACAGTGAAATGCTATGTGATTGACAATTTTATACAACTAGTCCTTTGGCGTGTATTAAACAGAATAGAATGTTCAACATATTATTATCATTCTATTTCTTTGTTGTAAACATGCCATTGGTTCAGCATATTATTATCATTCTATTTCTTTGTTGTAAACATGTCACTGGTTCGATTTTGTAAATTTATTTTTGTGTTAAATTTTTTTTTTCTATTTTTTCCATTTGATAACCATAGTCAACATTTCAAAATAGTGAATAACATCAAATAATGGAGATAAAGCATGGGCTAGGGCACAACACCAGTAGATTAAAACTAAACCAATGGCATGTTTACAACAAAGAAATAGAATGATAATAATGTGCTGAAAAATTCATATTCTGTTTAATACACGCCAAAGGACCAATCCCAACAATTCTTAAACAATAAAGTATGTTTAAGAATTGTTGGGAATAGTTTTCAAACATTCATATTCACTTATTGAATGCTTTGGAGACTAGTGGTTTGACTGTCCATGCATTACCAGTGACTGAGATTCATTAAAGGATACAAAACCCTTCATTTTGGGTTATTGTGTGTGGATTCAAATGTAGGTTTGATTTGGTTAATGTTTAGAAGAGATTAATAAACTATTTAAAGATAATCTTACATGTTTGGAGAGGTTTGAGAGGCACTTATCATGACTGTACCCTCACAAATAGTGACATAGACTAGTTTTACTAAGTTTCTTTTCTCTATTTTGAGGTTCTCATTACCAAAGTGGCCAAAGACTATGTTACGCTGATAAAATATGGGGATTCTCTTTACCGCTGCAAATATTTGAAGGTTGCTACACTTGGACAGATGTGGATGTGCAACCTTATTCTTTTACTACTAAGTCTCTGTTTGTTGGGCATACTAATTATAAGTACTTGACATATATCACAAATGTTGCTAATTAAGGTTGCCAGGATGATTACGCATATCTTGAAAAAAGACTATCTAATAATTATGCTTTCAAATCAATTACCTATCAGTGTATCCCTTGTGAGGGAGACAAGCCAAACACATAAAGAACATGCACATAAACATGACAGTTGAAAAACTTAAATGGAATACGCCAAGAAGTACCAAATGATGAATGCTCAATTGTTGTAATGGCAAAGCACCAGAACCATCCATTTGTAGAACTTGATTTTCTACTCTAAATGATTTTTCTATAGTCGTAATGATTTTTATAGAACTTGATTTTCTAGTCTTAATGATTTTTCTATAGTCTTAATGATTTTTCTTTCATCCTAATGTTTGTTGCTCTTGATAAATTAGGCCTTGAATTTGAATTTTTGTTCACTATTTTATTTCAGCTTGATATATATTTCATTCATTTTTCATATACACAGAGACTACACATGCTGATAAAAAATGAGCTATTTGATTTAGGTTAACTATTCATGATTTTAAATGGTCAATATTTCTTATGGTACTCCTTGGTGTATTCCATTTTAAAACAATCATGTTTTTATTGCTACGATACATGTCCCTTTGTGTTGAGAAAATTAGAGTTGAAAAAATGGTTGTTCAGTGTCTGTGTATCTGTAGGTTGCAAACAAATCATCCTTCTTCCACCAACATTCTAGTCAATGTACAAGTAACAAGTCATTCCATTCAAAAAAGACCATGTCTGACAATATCAACCCAAAACAAAATAAGGAGTATACAGAATTTTGTGATTGTATCTGCCATTAGAGCCACTTCATATGCACAAGTGATGAACATGCATATTTTCTTAAGTGCTACTAGGAGCTTACCCAACAACACATGTACTATTATGAAAATCACCACAAATCTATTTGTTGTTGGGTCTAGCTCCCAGTATTGCTTGGTCAAATATGCATGTTTTTCACCTGTGCATATACCTTCTATGATCAACTCTTATATGCACAGGTGATGAACATTCAGATTGGCCTAAGTAGTACTGTGAGATTTCCTTCCAACACATGTACTATTTTAAAAATCACCACAAGTCCATTTGTTGGAGGAAATCTCACAGTACACATGTTTGGAGGTCTGAAGGAAACAAGATAATTTGAAGAGTCACGAGTCTTAAGATTGTGGTATATTTTGGCAAATGAAGAGTGGAAAGAAGATGATATTTTAGAGATCATGGATGGACACAATGTTGCAAACTTTATTGATCCAGATATCTTGAAGAGGCTTAAAGAACTAGAGAGGGAAGAAGGGCTTAGGATGGTAGCTGAGGGTGATGAGGGTGACGAGATGGGGGAAGTGGAGTTGAATCCTAATGAAAAGGAAGCTCTGGCTACAATTAGGAAGAAGAAGAAGAAGATGCTTATTTTCAAACACAAGTTGAAGAAGAGTACTACAAAGAACACGCCTACCGTACCAAGGAAGTTTGACAAGAACAAGGAATATGGCTTAAACAGAATGGGAAGACATCTTTCTAGCCTGGGCTTGGATCCTTTGAAGTTTGGTCATTGTGGATAAAATATATAGATCTGTCTAGTGATGCAAAATTAACTTCTTTAAGCCTTACCCTTGTTGTTTCAAATATATCATTTGGGTACGCACAGAGGGCACAAGAATTGGGGTACGCATAGTTCATTTATGGGATTTTTCTTGGGAAGCTATTTTCTCATCTGTCATCTACATTATTATGAAGCTAATTGCCAAAGGATCTAGGCCTGGGCTAGAAAGATGTCTTCCCAAACACATAAAAACATGCACATAAACACGACATCTGAGAAACATAAATGTAGATTTCACAATAGCTGAGAAACATAATTGTAGGCATTATGGTCACAATTTTTTGGAGACAACATAATTGAGTTGTATACCCAAGCGATGGAGAGAAACCTCTACACCTCCAATTCCAAATTGAATACATTTGTGTTGGAGGACCTTGTATTCATGAGCAACAAATGTAGTCAACTTGGAATCAGAGGTGCAAGAGTTACTCTCCAACATCTAGGTATACAACATAATTATGTTGTATATCCAAACGACCCAAAGCAACTACTACTCCTCTAGTTCCAGAGGAGTAGTGGTTGCTTTGCATCATCTGGGTATACCACTCAATTATGTTGTCTCCAAAAACTTGTGACCATGATGCCTACATTTATGTTTATCAGTTGTTGTGTCCCAGGACCCCTTATGACCCTTTACAACCCTTTATGACCCCTAAGAATACACATCTTAGAGGTCTTAAAATGTCATAACGGGTCATAAGAGGCTCCTAGGAGGGGCCAAATGAGCTTCCACCTTCACGTGGTTGGCCTTGTTAAGTAGAGAATGTTAAACTATTCTCAAAACAAAGAGAAACTCAATAATTTAAGGTCTCAGTCCACAGAGATGGTGAAAAATGACGGGAATCAATGCTGGAGAGTTTTTAGATACTAAGAAGATGTATATGCAGTGGAGGCCAGAAGGGATTTTTGTGGAGATTCGCTAGATGTGGAGATTTTCTAGAGAGGGTTTCCAGATTGAGTACCAATGTAGAGATGATGATTCAGTACCACATCTATAAAACCTTCAAAAATATCCCTTTTTTGGCCTCCACTCATACCTCTTCTCAGAATCTAGAAACGTTGGATACTATTTCTCATCCATGCATGAAATGTGCTAGTGATCGTATAAAATTACTTTTGTGAGATTGGGATCAATTATGAGAAGGTAAACAACAATATAATTTTATAGTATCTTTCATTTCTTTTATCCATTCATATTTTATGCCTTCTCTTATATTGGATACTGTGCAATGTACATAAAGGCAAGGCGATGATTATTCTCAACAATCGACAGGTATAAGTCTATATTGTCTTAAAATGGAAGCACTTCCATCTTGATAGGTTTAGCACCCTCTTTTAGTACATTTATCATGATAGACTTGCATTTAGGATGCATTCTGCAGTTATCTTCTTCATTCTAGGTGAAATTAGGGTTAGGATCCCGAGGATTCTCCTTAATTTCCCTTTTTCTATGGCTCTATTTTCTAGGTAGGACTTAGAAATAGGTCCTCCTGGTCTTCATCATAATCGTCATAGGATTTTATGCCTATCCTTGGCATTTTGTCCCTTCTGATATCATTTCTAGGTCTCCAGGCATCCCCAAGACCTCTTGTCCTAGTTATGACTATGTTAGGGACCAAGGTCAGATTCGAGGTCAAACATGACTAGGTCAGGATCAAGCTCAAAGTTGACTAGGTCAGTCCCTACCTTGATTATGATCCCCTCCAAAAGTTGTGCCCCTCTTTCAAAATTTGGTCCTGACGAGCCCCGAAATCAATGTCGGGCCCTCAGATCCGATTGCGAAAAGGTTTTAATTCAAATTTCATTTTCCCTCCTTAGTTAGTTATTGTGATTGGACCTTAATTTGAGGTGAAATTTGAATTATGGGTCCTCACATTGCTCTAGGAGTCTCACCTTGGAACATCTATATAAAGACTCTCATTTGCATTCATTTTCACCAAGCACAACAAGACCAAGTGCAATCAAGCATTCTCATGATCAAGTGCTCTCAAGAAGTCAATTTCATGAGCAAGAAGATTTCAAGCAAGCAAGAAAGGAATGGTGAAGACGCAAGATAGCAAGAGGATGATATAGAAGATCAAGCCATTGTTGACATCAAGCATCTTTGTGAACACATATTTGGAGCAAGAGAGATTCTTTCTTCCTTGATCCACCATTATCAACTTTCAAGTATTCAATCATGGAGTAACAATTATGGATTGTGAGTTTGGTAGAAGTACTTTAGCCTTGGGGGCTTGGTATGCTTTTCTATCTCATTCAAATCCATGCATTGTTGTTTCATACATATTCATGCTAGGGTTTTAATCTAGAGGATTAGATCTTGGCATTACACTTTCAATACATACACACACACACATTCTATTTCAATCGGCTATTCACGGAGGTGGAGATCACCAAAATGGGGGTTTGACTAAGGCAAAACCTTATATAGCCACCCCAAAACACCCCTTTTTTAGATATCTGCAGTCGTTGTTTCAGGAATCAAAGGATAGATTTGAGTACCCTTTTTGTCGAACTTTCAGGATCTGCGAACAAAGTCAGAATCGACCTTCAGAATAAAAATGTAGCCTTTGACCTTTTATGAGGGTCAAAGTTGACCTGCTATCGGAAAGATGAAACTTTTATGGGTTTTCTTCGTCTCGGCTTTCTGATCACAAATCTGGTGCCAGAATCTTCCAAAACCTTACATAGACTTCAGAAAAAAGGTATTGTGTGAGAATTTTGAACCTAGCTATGGACACAACACTTCAGTAAAACATTAGAGGTTAGCAAAAATCAAAATCATGCAATTAATTGAAAGCTTAAACTAACCAGGCAATTTACTGCCTTCTAGTAGGTGCAAGTATGATCTTCTCAGATTAGATCGAGACCAGTGACATTGACGGCACCTAAATGAAGGATTTGAATGCAAAATATAGATATGAATCAGATGCAAATTAATCTATTTTTTTGGATTTTAGATGCAATAATATGAGAAATCTGATATGAAATCTAATCTATATGAAAAATTGATATGCAATACAATAAATCTAACAATGATATGCTAAAATATGAATGATCTCATAAAGTTGTTGATTTGCAAAAGAAGCTCCAATTCTTCAGACACCAATTCGCCAGCATAAGTTTGCAAATTCTGAGATATTAGATTGAAGAGTTGAGCCTTGGTTTTATAGAAATCCAGGGCTTTGGGGATGCATGGAAAAAGCCATAAATCACTCAAATAAACTTAGTTTGATTTTTCAGTTATTAAAGAATAAAAGATAATTAATTCACAAAATCATGCAAAAGCATGCAAAAATAGCTTTTTAACTCAAATCAGAGTTGAGTTTATTTATAAAACAACTTGAATTGATCTTCTAATTTCAAGTTTAACTATTTTTTGAATGTGCATAATAATTATGAATTAAATAAATAAATAAAGTGATTTATTTCCAACTTAACTCATTTTTAAAAATAAAACAATTGATTTATGGGTTAATCAATTATTAAAATCAAACTTTTATTCCAAAATAATATCATTAAATATGACAACGTGCTTTAATTAATTCAATAAGAATTTAATCAATTAATGATAGGAATTTTGATTTATTGTCAAATTTGAATAATAATAATTAGGAATAAATATAATTAAATTTAATTAAATAATTAAGTGGCAATATTAAGTCTAATTAATTAAATATTGAGAATATTCAATTAATCAAACTTTAGGATAAATAGGATTTATCACCAAATAACTATTAAATTAAAGATAATTATGATGATTAAGAATATTACTAGGAATATTCCCCGATGCGAAATTTGAGATAATCAATTAGGATTCGATGAGGTTCATATGTGCCTTAGGTTAGGACTTCGATGTCGATTTCATTCGATGTGTCGATATAGGAGATTAATGAACCTATAGCCCATTTTTTGGGTATTACATTTTGCCCCTCTTTGAATTGTTGTGTGAAGCACAGTGGTTCAAAGATAGTCTGTGTATGATGTTTGAAATTGAAATTGATATGAAGATAATAAGTCCTGAATGACCAAAGATAATGTTAACTATAACAACAAATGAACCGATGATTGCGAAAAAGTGTCAAAATGCCTGATTCTGAACCTTATGATTGCAAAGAAGTGAGTGACCAATTCTAGACCCGATTGTCCTTATATTGAATCACATTGGTATCACATTTGAACCCTTCAATTTTTGAGGAACCAAGGAAATAACACAATTGAACCGATAGTTACAAAAATTGATACAATTTACAAGATTAAGAGAATACTAGATTGATATGGATCTCGATGAATCTAATATGCCCTGAGAGATGATTGATTTGCCCCAAGCGATGAGGTCTTTTGATGAATCAGCAATTAGATGTGGTTGTTGTCTTGATTACTGAGGAAAGATATGATTAAAGTTTAGATTACAGACTTTGAATGATATGCAATACCATGCCCCCTTCGGGATTAAAATTGAAATCTGATAAGAAAAGTTAGTGTTGATAGTTTAGAAGCATGTTAATTGATTTGAGAAGTGGTTGTGCATGTTTGAGAATGCATTCTGCATTGTTGAGAGGCCCTGGAGACCAAGTTTAACTAGGTGAAACCATGAGTTGACCATAGTTGACCAAGTTGAAATTTTGATAGTTTCATGTAAGATAATCAGTTAAGTTGAATTCTGGATTTCTATGATGATTAGAAGGTCAATTATGCAAGCAGTAGATCATCCTGGGTCCAAAAATTTTAAATCACGATTTTGACATAGTAAATGATCTCATATTTTGATTTTGATCCCGAAAAAGGATTCTACTTGCTATTTCATTGGAGGAACCTTCGTGTGAGATTCAGCTCTTGTTAGATTTGAAGATGCGATTTGAAGAATCATTTTAAGCATTGAAGTTTAGCCAACCATTGTGAGATCATGCAAACATGCAAAATGCAAAGAGACATGCAGAATGAAATGCAACCTAAGACCTAGGACCTAGTCACTGATCATGTGTCGGTCATTCTTATCATTGAATTTTTAGGTAACCAGTAAATCAATACAATGCCCACTAGTTATGAAACCATAGACATATGAATATCAATTTGTATATGCAAGAATCAATACAACATCCACTAGTCAATCAACCATAGATATATGAATATTGATTTTATTTTCAGAATGTCGAATTAGATATAAGCACCAAGGCACAAACGCTAGGATGACCTGAATATCATGTCCATTTTGATATAGAAATTTGTATAAGCATCATAATATAAACATCATGATGACCTAAATAGGTCTTGCATTCAAACACATCAAACAGTCAAGAGATCATTCTAAATCCAGTGTGAATTACCCGTAGTGACCCTTTATCATTCACATCCTTAGGCAAGATTGTGTTTCACGGTAGGAGAAAGGACTCACTCAAAAAAGACAATGGTTAGATCAAACTTCCATGAATTTTCTAGGTATCAATGGTCGAGGTATGCATGGCCATCCAATTTGAGATAGAGGTTGTTACAGTCGAACACCATTTCAATCCAGAATTTCCAAAGTTGTTAGATTTTCACATACAAGAAGAAAACAAAGAAAAGATTATGCCTCTAGTCATCACTCTCTATATCCTATAAAGGACATCATTGAAGAGCTTGTGGGAACAAAATATGCAAAAATCTCAATGTGAATCAGTAAGCATACAAGGAGATAAAAGCATGTAAAAAGGATAGATTGTTTTCATTTTGTTTTGATGTTTGATTGTGTTGTTGTAGATGCAAAATCCTTTCTAGAGAGGAGACAGATTGATTGATTCGGATGAAGCTTCAAAGGACTCTGACTGGATATGACATGTCTAAGATAAATTGGAGGCCATAGGATATGACTTTGATTGTCCCCAAGTTTGAACATTGATAGGATACAAATGCTTGAGCTAATTGGTGTACAGACCGACTTATTGAAAACAGGAATGCGGAAACAAACCGAGAGATTTGTACAAACTAAAGCAAGACTAAAAGCTGGGAAAGACCAAGATTGCACTGATAGATGGAGCATTTTGAAACAAGTGGCACCCATTTTTCAGGTTTTCACCATCTTGGAAGAGATTCTATTTTTGCTACCAAGGTGCCTGTTTCCAAATTTTCACCAAGGCACTTTTTCTTTTTCTCATTTTTTTGTATTTTTTCATTTTTTCAAATTTTTTTTGTACTTTTGATTTTTTTACTTTTTTTGTGAATCATCAAGGTGCATATTGCTAGGTTTTCACCAAGACGTTCATTTTTTTTTCCGGACTTTTTCTAATTTTTTTGATTTTTTTCAAGACATTTTACCAATACACTGAATGATTTAGGCATAGAATTTCTTCAGATGGAGAACATTGATTGGTTCTTGGAGTTGTTCTCATTCAGTCATTGAGATTTGATAGGCACCAGAGCCAAAAGTAGCAGTGATTACAAAGGGACCCAGCCATTTGGGTTCAAACTTCCCCTTGCATTCTCGATGTGATTGATTTTTAGGATTTTCTCTCAAGACTAGATCACCAACCTAAAATTCTCTGTGTCTGACTTTCTTGTTGTAGCCTCTAGACATTTTTTTTGATATAATTTGAGATGATCATATGCTTCTTGCCTTTGCTCATCTAGTAGTTCAAGTTCTTGCAACCTAGACACTCTGTAGTCTTCATCAGTTACTAGACCATGCATTCTGATTCTTAGTGATGGGATTTCAACCTCAATAGGCAGTACCGCTTCAGACCCATAAACTAAATCGAAAGGTGTAGCCCTAGTAGGTGTTCTGATACTTGTTTTGTAGGCCCAGAGAGCTAGATTGATCATGAGATGCCAGTCTCTTCCTATTTTATTAACTGTATGGTGCAAGATTTTTAATAGATTTTTGTTAGAAGCCTCTGCTTTCCCATTCCTTGAGGATAGTAGATAGATGACCAATGTTGTGTAATCTTCAATTTAGCACATAAATCATCTAGATCTTTGTTCTTGAATTGTCCACCATTATTTATGATTATGGAATGAGGTATCCCGTATCTGCATATGATATAGTTCAATATGAACATAGATATTTGCTTTCTGGTTGCTTGTGTCAAAGGGACTGCTTCTACCCATTTTGTAAAATAATCTATAGCTATGATTATATGGGTATGTCCATTAGAAGAATGAGGATGTATAACTCCTATAAGATCAAATGCCCATTGGTGAAAAGGCGATTGTGTAGTAAAGGGAATTAGATCTCTCCCTAGAGCATGAATTAAGTTTCCATGCACTTGGCACTTTTGACAGTTCTTAGCAAACTTGATAGACTCTTTCTCCATTTTAGGCCAATAGTACCCAGCCCTAATAAGTTTTCAAGCTAGTGTTAAACCATTCGAGTGTGACCCACAAATACCATCATGGACTTCCTCTAATGCACATTGAGACTCTTCCCATTCTAAACATCTAAGTAGTGTACCATATAGACCTCTTTTGTATAGATCATGAACAATGATGACATATCAGAAGGCATTACGGATAAGGTATCTCTTTTCATGGCAGTTGAAGGTATCGGGAATGATTTGGTCTTGGAGATAGGAAAATAGGTTTTTGTATCTAGATGAATCATGACCAACAATAGTGCAAATCATGTAGGTTTTGGGGGAATCATATGCAGGATAAGATAGTGCTTCCACCAAGAACTCATAGCGTAGCTCATGTTCAGGCTGCTATAATAAAGTAGATAGCGTTGCCATTGCATCGGCATCCTTATTCTCTATTCTAGGAATTTTTTCAAATGTGATAGATAGGAAATACTTCTTTAGATCATCTACCATTCTCTTGTAAGGAATGTGCTTTTCATCTTTAGTTTTGTACACATCATTGACTTGATGGATAAGAAGTTGAGAGTCTCCATGAATGTGTAATTCTATTACTCGCCACTCAATTGCTATTTTCATGCCATTCAAAAGGGCTTCATATTCTGCAATATTGTTTGTGCAAGGGAACTTTAATCTGAATGCTTTTGGGATTGAGTATCCTTGAGGAGTTATGAACAATATGCCTGCATCTGACCCATTCTATGTGTAGGAGCCATCAAAGAATAATTTCCATTCTCTAGAAGAAAGAGTCATGATAGAGGAATCAAGAAATTCCATTTGTATTGGTGTATTATCAATCATAGGTGCATCTGCTAATTGATCAGTAATAACCTATCCTTTGATAGCTTTTCTTTCCACATATTCAATGTCAAATTTACTTAAGAGCATGACCCATTTAGCTAATCTACCTGTGAGGGAAGCTTTGCTTAGTAGGTACTTCTTAGCTACCAATTGTGTGGTATGAGCTAACATGTAGTGTCTTAGTTTCTGTGATGCAAAGATCACAGCTAGACAAGCTTTCTCAATCATTGAATAGTTCTTCTCATATGCAACCGATGTTCTACTAATATAGTATATAGCTCTTTCCTTTTTGTTCTCATCATGTTGTGAAAGCAATGCCCCCAGTGATGTATCTATAGTGGAGACATATAAGATCAAAGGCTTCCCTGGAATGGGAGGCATCAAGATAGGAGGATTTGATAGATACTTCTTGATATGGTTAAAGTTGTCCTCACACTCTTCGTTCCATGCAAAGGTCACACCTTTATGTAATTTTTTTGTAAAAGGCTATGATATGTCTGCTAGTTGTGATATGAATCTTCTGATAGATTGAACTCTTCCTTGCAATGTCCTCATTTGACTAATATTCTTTGGAGGTCGCATTTCCATGATAGCCTTTACTTTAGCTAGATCAACTTCAATGCCCTTCTTTGAAACTATGTATCCTAAGAGCTTTCCAGAAGTGACACCAAAGGCACACTTCTTAGGATTTAGTCTGAGACTAAATTTTTCCATTTTGTCTAGTATCTTGCTCAAGTTATCTAGATGTTCAGCCGTAATCATAGATTTTTCTAAAGTATCATCAACATAATCCTCCATAGTCCTATGCATCATGTTGTGAAAAATAGATGTCATGGCTCTTTGATATGTAGCACCAGCATTTTTAAGCCCAAATGGCATGACATTCCAACAGAAGGTACCCCATGCACATGTAAAAGTCATTTTCTCTTGATCCTCTGGAGCAATTTTTATTCGATTATACCCAGAAAAACCATCCATTAGAGAATACATCTCAAAGCCTGTAGTCATGTCCACTATCATGTCAATGTTAGGTAATGGAAAATCATCCTTAGGGCATGCTCTATATACATCTCTAAAGTCTGTGCATAATCTGATTGATTTATCTAGTTTTGAAATAGGTACAATATTAGAGATCCAGTCTACATAGTCAATAACTCAGATGAATCCAGCTTTCAGGAGCTTCTCTAATTCATCTTTCACCAAGAGTGCAACATGAAGATGCATCTTTCTTAACTTTTGCTTGACAGGTTTTACATTTGGAGCTATAGATAAATGATGCATTATAAGATTAGGATCCAACCTTGGCATATCTGAATATTTCCATGCAAAATTGATCTTCTTCTCAGTTAGGAACATTGTAAATTTTTGCTTCTCTTCTTCTAATAAAGATTGTGCTACATGAATCAACTGTGGTTCTTCTGCTGTTCCCAAATTGATGGGTTGAGTGGGCTCAATTAGAACTGGAGATTTGTCCTATAAATGACTCAGAAGGACATCAAATATCTCATCCTTAGGCACCTCAGAGAGGTTTTCACCTTTAGATACATCTTTTATTTTTACTTTGTAGGTTCTGAGACTGCCACAAAGTGGTTTTCACCCTCAGAACTCCTTTTCTTTTTATTCTTATTCTTATTTTTCTGACTAAGATACTTGATGTTTGACTCTATCATGCTAACGCTCAGTTCACTGATGGAAGTACTCATAGGCTCAACTGCATTGAGGTAGCAAGCAAGGGCATAGTCATTCAGGAAAGTATAAATACCATGGCATGGATTTGTGGAGGTTTGATCAATAAGGTTTGGATATTGGATAGTCAAAGTGGGGAAAGATTGGGAGATAGTGTTTATAGATATGGATCTGTCATCATTGGTCCTAATCTAATGCTCAAGTTCAAAGGTGATATTACAACTTAAGACATTCAATTCATGAATAGGCTCAATGTCATTGTGGGAGTCCAATTCTGCCATAGGTGGATCAGACTCGATCAGTTCATCATTTCACTCTAGACTTACATTGAGTTCAAGTGCATATTGGTGAATAACATCAACATGTTTATCCGTAATAAGCTCATCTTCTTCTGGAATGGCTCTCCATTCATAGTCATTAGATTCTTCATCTAGGCCTCTAGGAAATCTAAGAACATGAGTAAAGTTAGGATGAATACCCCAAGAAGGGTAACCCTCAGATTCTGATTTGAATTCATACTCATGATAATTTGTCTCAGAATAACTACCACCTTCCTCTTCTTGATTGTTTTCAAGATTAGCTAGCTCTTGTGTTACAACTATCTCTTGATTGATAGTAGGTTCTTGTGTTTCTACTACATTAATTCTTTTGATTGGATCATCTTTATCATCAAGAAGGTCTTTGATTTCTTTAGGAAAACATTCATTAGGAACAAGTTCAGAGCCATCTGAATCACTATTTGATGGTTCAGTTTCTTCCTTCTTAAAAAGAGGTTCTCCTGGTGTGATCTGCTCTATGACATGAGAATAATTACCTTCGAGGTGGAAGGGTTTCTTTTTAAAACCTAAGCCAACAATCTCTTTGTTTCCCCTACTAGTATGTGAAATAGGTGTTATGAGACCTTTTCCTCTTACTCCTAGAGGTCCTTTACCTGAATATCCCATCTTAGCTTGTTAGAAAGTAAAGTCCACCAAGATAACTGAGAGGGGGGGTGAACTAGTTATCAAATAATTATAAAATTTATCAACTTCAACAACATTTAAACATATATGCAATGTAATTACCAACCATAGAAAGATATTCATACACAATGACACATTAACACAAGATATGTTGACTAGGGAACCTCTTGATCAAAGAGTAAACCCCGGTGGGAATGATGCCCACAAAAGATACACTAATATGAATATTCCTTGTGAAAGGATGGAATCTATTAGGAGTCTTATGAAATACATTCAGTACATATGAATCCCTGTTAGGAGATTTTGAATCCCTGTTAAAAGATTCTAACCCTGTTAGGAGTTATGGAAGACACAAGGACCTACTACCCAAACAGCTTTAGGGTAAGATCACTAAACACACTGTCCAAATGACCTTAATATTATTCAGTAGAATAATATGAAATATGTTACCTTCTTATTGTGCCAAACCGTACTCTCTGCTACACCAGCTCTCAATTCCAGATCTCTGTACTTCGCATGTCTTCCTTCACAATTTCACTTTCACAACTTCATTAGCTATTTTCTTCACTTCATGCTTAAATTCGCATTCAACCCTACCATGCTCGCACTTCTTTCACATTTCTACTCTTATTCCTTGCATATCCAATAAATAAAAGCATTCCTTTATACCACACTCAAATAATTACAAATGAGTTGGCACACAAATACAAAATAAAAGTTTCAACACCCTACATCAGAATTACACAAAACTGTCAACTTCCAGATGTAATAACTCTTCACTCATGTGACCTCAAAGTTTTCACTATGAACCACATCACAATCAATGTGTCTCAACCTTCCCTTTAACTGTGCAAAACTAGATTCCATCCCGATTAGGAGATATCATCCGATTTCCACAAACCACTACTCAGGAACACTGCCTGAATACTGCTTCCACAAAAATGCTCATAAGTTTTATGAATAAATGAATTTCTATCTACGCTCTTAACCATAGACAAATAACATATCAAATAATATAACCTCAACATCACATAGCTATATCTTTAATATCCCACGTGCGCTAATCAAAACATTGTCTACTTCTCTGCTAGTCTAGAGAAGATCACTGTGTTGACATCAATGACAATCATAGTCATGAATGCAACAACAACTACTACAGAATGACTGCCAACATTCAAAATTCATTCCAAAAAATCTTCCCCATTGGCATTGATGGCAATATAGATGAAAAACATCCAATGTTCCAAAAATCCAATACTGCAACACTGCTGCTCTAACAAACATTTCAAATCTTGCTTCGTTATCCTATTCAGTTCTCTCCAACAAGTGGTTTTTCACGTACACTTCTCCCCCATTGAAATCAATGACAGAAATTTCATCACTATGTCAACAACAACTCAATGTCAATAGACATTGTTCATAAAAATACATTCACAAGAGTCCTCGTGACTCAGCTGACATACTCCCCCATAGAGGAAGTACCAACATCCAATCCAGAAGAAAGATAGGGCTCATATACCATTGGACGAATGCAACCAACTACATCATTACTCAAAAGTAGGCTGGGGCATAACCCCAAGCATACCTCTTAGATACTCAAATGTATCCTTAGGCAAAGGCTTTGTAAATATGTCTGCTATCTGTCCCTTTGTGCTTATGTACTCCATTCAGAATTCTTTTTCAGCAACTTTCTCTCTTACAACATGATACTTGATCTCTATATGTGTAGTCTTAGAATTTAAAATAGGATTTTTAGACATACTAACTATACTGGTGTTGTCGCAATATATGACAACATGCTCAACAAACATAATTCCAATATCCTTCAGCATCTACTTCATCCAAATTATCTGGTTGCAATTGTTTGTTTCTGCTACATACTCTACTTCTGTTGTGCTCCATGAAATACAATTCTGGTTCTTGCTTAGCCAAGAAACTAATCTTCCTCCAAGAAAAAAGTATCCACCACTGGTGCTTTTCTTGTCATCAACACTACCTCCCCAATTAGAATGTGTATATGCACATAGGGTAAAATAATCAAATTTTTCATACCACAATCCATAGTCCATTGTACCTCTTAAATATCTCAGTATTCTCTTTACTGTTGCATAATGTCACTCTCTAGGTTCAGCTTGAAATCTTGCTACCATTCCAACTAAATGTTGTATATCCGGTCTAGTATGTGTTAAGTACTACAATACTCCAATCATAGATCTATATTTCTTCTACTCAACTATCGGTGTTTCATCTTTGCTAGATAGTTTATGTCTTGTAACCATAGGTGTTCCAACTGGTTTACAGTTCTCCATTCCAAATCTTTTGAACAAATCATTCAAGTAATTTTTCTGACATACAAAGATACCATCACTATTTTGTGTTATCTATAATACCAAAAAGTATTTCATCTCACCAATCATACTCATTTCAAATTCAGTCTTCATTTCATCAGCAAATTTGTCACTAGCTTCATCTTCTCCTCCAAAGATAATGTCATCAACAAAAATAACTATAATCAACAAACCATTTTCAATTTCTTTTGTATATAGATTGCTATTAGTTGTTCCTTTAGTAAATCCCAATTTCAACAAATACTTATCCAATCTAGCATACCAAGTTCTACGTGCTTGCTTTAGTCCATATAATGTTTTTTTTTTTAGTTTACATACCATGTCTCCTTCTTGAGTCAAAGGAAAACCTTTAGGCTTCTCAATGTAGACTTCTTCTTCCCATTCTCCATTCACAAATGCTAACTTCACATCAATCTGATACACTTTAAATTTCCTAAAAGATGCATAGGCCAAGAACATTCTTACTACTTCAATTCTTGCCATAGGTGCAAAAGTTTCTTCATAGTCAATTCCTTCTTGCTGCGAGTATCCTTTACAAACTAATCTTGCTTTGTTTCTTACTACTTTTCCTTGTTCATTCATCTTGTTTCTGAATACCCATTTAGTTCCAATCACATTCTTGTCTTTAGGTCTAGGGACCAATTCCCATGTCTTGTTCTTTTCAATTTGATCTAGTTCTTCTTTCATAGCATTAATCCAATGTTCATCTTCACAAGCTTCACTAGTAGATTTAGGTTCAATTTGAGAAATTAAACATAAATGTACCTTATTTCGAGTCATAACTCCTCTGTCCAAACTTCCAATAACTTGTTCAATAGGATGATGTCTTGATATATACCTGTTTCGTGTCATAGTTACAGATCTTGCTTCAACTATAGATTCTTCTCTAGATTCCTCTCTAGTTTCTTCTACAGGAGTCTCATTCAGTAATTCACTATCAGTCTCATAGAATAATTCAGTAGTTTCAATGTTAGGCTAAGGATGAGGTTCTTCATCAGATTCGTAGTCAAGCATTCTTTCCCAAATTTTAAACTTCTCATCAACTTTAACATTTGCGCTTTCAACAATAGTTTTAGTTCTCTTATTGTAACATCTATATGCTTTTCTCTTCAAAGAATATCCAAGAAAAATACCTTCATCACTTCTAGGATCAAACTTTCCAATATCATCATCTCTCTTTATATAACATTTGCTTACAAAAATTCTAAAATACTTAACTGAGGGTGCATGTCCAAACCATAATTCATAAGGTGTCTTGTTTGTGTCTGCTCTGATTTGTACTCTATTCATTATATATATTGTTGTATTCACTGCTTCTCTCCAAAATGTCTTTGCCAAATCATTCTCAAATAATATAGCTCTTGCTACTCCTGTCACTAACCTATTTCTTCTTTCTACAATACCATTTTGTTCAGGTGTTCTAGGGGCTGAAAATTGTCTCTTAATACCATTCACTTCACAAAAAGTGTTAAACTCTCTAGAAGTAAATTCACCACCTCTATCAGATCTCAAACATTTAATCTTCATTCCAGATTCATTCTCAACTTTATTCTTAATGATCTTAAACTTCTTAAATGCTTCTGATTTTTCTTTCAAAAATGCAATCCACATCATTCTTGTAAAATCATCAACAAGAATCATAAAATACCTTTCTGCATAGAATCCTCTAGTCTTGGTAGGACCGCTCAAGTCTGTATGAACAATCTCCAACTTCTCTGTCGATGTGAACTTCTTACTAGGAAATAAAATTCTCTTTTGCTTAGCCATCACACATTATTTGAAAATCATGTTAGTAGGCTTCATAATTTTAGGCAAATCCCTTACTGCAAGTGTAGTACTTACTTTCGCAATGTTATCAAAGTTTATATGACAAAACCTTCTATGCCACAACCAACTGTCATCAATTTTAGTAATCAAACATGTCATCTGAGTAGGATTCAACTGAAATACATTACCTCTGGTTCTAGATCCAGTTCCAATCAGATTTCCATCTTTATCCTTTATCACACAAGTTTTCTCGGTAAACCAAACTTGATATCCCTAATCCACTAACTGTCCAACACTCAAAAGATTATGTTTCAATCCATCAACAAAGTAAACATCATTAGTATTAGTCTTTCCATCAAGAGTAATAGATCCTATACCTTTAATCAAACAAGGTGCATTGTTACCAACTCTAACAATTCCTTCATCATAGTTGTTAAACTTTATGAAATTTTTCATGTCACTAGTCATATGATGTGAACAACCACTATCTATAATCCAATCAGCTTTCTTTTCAACTTGGGAAACTAATGCTTTTTCTTCCTTAATATCAGATTCAGAATTTTCTTCTTTAATTGCTACAAATCCTATTTCATCATTAATCTCAATATCACTTTCACTCAAAGTTCTTTCTATACTAGCTTCAAGATCTTCATCATTAGCATAATAACATTCCTTAGATCTTCTAGGCTTAAAATTATTTATGTACTTCTTAACTCTCTTAGGACACTTAGATGCAAAATGACCATATTCTTGACAAGTCCAACATTTAAAAATTTTCTTACCATACGGTTCTCTTTTAACAAGCAAGGCAATACCTTCTTCAATCTTCTTATTTTCTTCATTTCTAGATCTGCTGCTGCTAGCATAATCTCCACTCACACTAGTACTTCTTGAAAAAGTATGACAAATATTAAGAGCACTGAATGTTGTCTCCATTCTAGGTAAGTCTCTTAATACCCTCAGATTCATTTTTGCTGCTTCCAATCTTCCAAGAAGAGTCTCTCTTGTAAAGTTTATAGTACAAGGTATAACTTGTTCAATCATCCATGTTGTCTGCTTAAATACAAGAGTTAATGTCCTCAAAATTTTCCATATCACTTCATTCTCTATCTTTGTTCCTCCACAAGCTTTTATTCCTGCAACAATTTCTAGCATTCTACCAATATAGCTTCTAACAGATTCATCTTCCATCATTCTTATATCTTCAAACGCACATATCCAATTATGTAATCTAGCTCTCTTTGCATGTTGATCACCTTCAAAAGTAGATTGTAAAGCTTTCCAAATTTCATGGACTTTTTAAAAACATTTTACCTGACTATATTCATTCTCTGGAAGTGCTGTCAAAAGTGCTTCTCTTGCAAGTATGTTACACATGAATAGATCTATCTCATCTTTAGATCCTGTCTAAAGATTATCTTCTCCAATGCTAGTCTTCTCATTCTTTGTAATCAACCAATAACCTAGTCCTAAAAATAGTAGATGTGTCTTCATCTTCTCTTTTCAGCTATCAAAATTTACTCCATCAAACTTAGGGCTTTCTTTCTTGAAATTTGCCATGGATCTCCTTAAGCTGTTAAAATTTTCTTCCAAGGACCTGCTACTCTAATACCAATTGTTAGAAAGTAAAGTCCACCAAGATAACTGAGAGGGGGGGTGAATAAATTATCAGATAATTATAACCTTTATCAACTTCAACAACATTTAACCATGTAAGAAATGTAATTACCAATGATAGAAAGATATTCATACACAATGACACAATAACACAAGATATGTTGACTAGGGAACCTCTTGATCAAAGAGTAAACCCCAATGGGAATGATGCACACAAAAGATGCACTAATATGAATATTCCTTGCAAAACAATGGACTCTATTAGGAGTCTTATGAAATACATTCAGTACATATGAATCCCTATTAGGAGTCTTATGAAATACATTCAGTACATATGAATCCCTATTAGGAGATTTTGAATCACTATTAAAAGATTCTAACCCTGTTAGGAGTTATGGAAGACACAAGGACCCACTGCCCAAACAGCTTCATGGTAAGATCATTGAACACACTGTCCAAATGACCTTAATATTATTTAGCAGAATAATATGAAATATGTTACCTTCTTACTGTGCCAAACTACACTCTCTGCTACACCAGATCTCAATTCCAAATCTCTGTACTTCACATGTCTTCCTTCATAATTTCACTTTCATAACTTCATTAGCTCTTTTCTTCACTTCATACTTACATTCCCATTCAACCATACCATGCTCACACTTCTTTCACATTTCTTGATCAGGATGAAAGTGGGAAAATACTGAAATCTAATTTTTCCAAAATTTCATATGTTTTAGTAAACTGCAATTTTGAGGGTCTTCGGTGCATTTATGGGCAACATCGATGTTTCTGAAATTTCATTCAATATTATTTGAATACCTTTCCAACGCATCAAACAGTTTGTAATTCGGAGCTAGGATGAGAAAGTTATGCCTTCTCCAAGTGGACCTAAATTTTATATTTAGTTTTTTTGATAAATTTTGATAGTTTTAATAGTTTAATTGTAATAAACATTATGATGACTCTTCATTTCAATTCCAAGGGATTTGTGTGACCCTTGGGATCCATCCGACTTGTATAAACTCCAATTTTGAATAGAATGGAGACAGTTTTTGGTTTGCAATCTTGTTGTTCTTAATTTTCGTGTTGAATTCTACAATACTGCAGGTATCACACCAGGTATTGTAATCTGGTTTTCATAAATTAGATCAGTGGTATCAGAGCGGGAACGCTCCTTTATGCCAATTTACACAAGGTCTTCCTACCAAATATTAGGATTGGATACACAAGATTTGTCAAAATACCCACCTTTGAGATGCACATGATCGAAGATGTCAGGTGATGATGTTAAGAAGTTGGTCGAGGAAGCTTTAAATAAGCAATGAGAGGAGATGATGAGTCAATTTTCATGCCTCCTATAGAAGCAAAAACCCTCTAAATCTGAAACATCATTTCATGGAAATACCCCTTTCAAAGTGTAGGTCAATTTTGACATCTCGAATTTTGAAGGAAAGGTCAATTCTGAAGCTGTTGATAACTGGTTATCAAAGTTGGATAGGTACTTTTCTGTAAATAATTTCTTAGATGCTGAAAAGATAACATTTGCTCTCCTCAAAGCTGAAACCCATGTGAAATTAGCATGGGAAACCAGAGTAGCAAATAAAGAACAAGAATTAGTTGATGAAGATGGTTTTATAATATCTCTTGATAAGAAGCCCACATGGGGAGAATTTATGGAATACATAAAAGAAGCTTACCTCCCGGAGGATGTATATGAACAAAAATACATAGAATGGCAACTTCTTCGACAAAAGAGGGATCATTCTGTGTAAGATTACACCAATACATTCCATTCACTTTCAGCAAAACTCGGTATTAATGATTCAGAGAAGCATCAAATTTTGAAATATCAGAGTGGACTTCACAGGTATGTTCAAACAGAGATGGAATTTTTAAATATTGAGACATTGGCAACTGCCTATAAATATGCTACAAAAATTGAAGAAAAATCCAAGCAAAAAGGGAAGAGGGACTACTTTGCAAACAACAAGCTAAGGGTTGAAGGTGGCAATAGATTTGCAGGAAAATAGGTGACCAAGGAACTTCATTCAAATTCACCCAAGAACACATGGTGGTCTACTAAAAAGACAGACACAGGCATGTGGTGTGAGATGCATAAGTCCCCAACCCATAATACAAAGGATTGTCAAAGTATTAAAAATTTGATGACAGAAATACAAGGAGAGGAAGCTGAACCTGAATCGTCACCAATAGACAATTCTGAGAAAGAGGAGAATGATTCCATCATAGAAGCAAACCCATATGTCGTAGTTGGAACTGCTAAAGTATTGCCCCGTGAAGATGAAGAGAGACTTTTTCATTCACAGATGTGGGTTGATGGAAAGCCTCTGCATTTTATTGTTGACAGTGGGAGTCAAAAGAATTTGATCTCTAGGGAGACAGTCAAAAGATTAAATCTGAAAGTGACAAGACACCCACAACCATACTCTATGGGATGGGTAAATGAGGGACAAGATATTCAAATAAATCAACAATGTCGTTTGCCATATTCAATCAAGCCTTTCAAGGATGAAGTGATATGTGATGTAGCACCATTGGATGTATGTGATGTCTTGCTAGGGCAGCCATACATGTATCAGAGGCATGGGGTGTATGAGTCCAGGCCACGTAGTGTTACAATCAAGCTTGGTGGGAAGAGGTATCGAATACCAGAGGTTTGTCCAACACAAACTGCTTCTTTAATTAGTGCTAAACAATGTAAATGCTTGATTGCTCAAATTGGAGTTTTTGTTGTACTCATGATTCACCCTGAACAAACAAAGTCAGTTGTTCTTAATACACATACTAAGGTAACAGAGAATCAACAAAATCAGATGGATAAAATTTTGAAAGAATATCACAGTGTGTTTACACCACTAGTGGGAGTACCAACACACTGTCAAGTCAAGCACTCCATTGATTTAATCCCAAGCACACCGCTACCACATGAGCCAATATATAGGAGGTCAGTTTTGGAAAATGATGAGATTAAGAGACAAATTCAAGAGTTGATTCAGAAAGGACACATTCATCCAAGTGCTTCACCTTGTGGAAGTCCAATTGTCCTTGCTAAAAAGAAAGATGGGACATGTAGGCTTTGTATTGATTATAGAGCATTAAACAAAATCTCTATTGAAAATAGATATCCAATCCCTCGAATTGATGATTTGTTGGACCAACTTAGGGGGGCTAAATTCTTTACAAAAGTTGACTTGAAGTCTGGATACCACCAAGTACCAATTGATCCAGCAGATGTGTGGAAGACTGCATTTAAATCTAAGGAAGGTTTGTTTGAATGGTTGGTCATGCCTTTTGGCCTAACAAATGCCCCAGCCACATTTATGAGATTGATGAATGATGTACTTAGACCATTCATTGATTCTTTTGTAGTTGTTTATTTGGATGACATACTCATCTTTAGCAGGACTTGGTCTGAGCATTTGCAGCATGTTGAACAAGTTCTTTCAACTCTGCAAAAACACAAACTTTATGCCAACATTGAGAAGTGTTCTTTTGGTATGCAGAGTATTCAATACTTAGGGTATATCATTGACACTGAGGGTGTTCATGTTGATTCAGCAAAGATTCAAATAATCCAAGATTGGCCATCCCCTAAAAATTTCACAGAGCTTCGCAGCTTCTTGGGCTTAGCCAACTTCTATTGCAGATTTGTGTTTGGTTTCTCACACATATCATGGCCTCTTAATCAATCACTAAGGGGTGGAGCACAAGCAAAATTTTAGTGGACAGAGGCAAAGCAACAAGCATTTGAGGAGTTAAAGAAAAGACTATGTTCAGCACCAGTATTGGTCCTTCCAGATCTACACCAAGCATTTGAGATAGAAACAGATGCATCAGATTATGCTCTTGGTGCGGTACTCACACAACATGGGCATCCTGTTGCCTATCACAGTGAAACTTTTTCTGATACAGCACATAGGTATCCCACCTATGATAAGGAGTTGTATGCCATTGTTTAGGCTTGCAAATAATGGAAACACTATATACTGGGAAAGGAAACTGTTATACATATAGACCATAAACCACTCCAATTCTTGCAAACACAAGGGAAGCTACAAAATGATAGACATCAAAGGTGGTCAGCCTATTTACAACAATTTCACCTCAACATTCGTCATAAAAAAGGAAGCAGTAACAAAGTGGCAGATTGTTTGAGTAGGCCTCCAATTGCAGGTTTGACAATAGTGTTGGATTCATGTGGTCATCAATCATCCACTTGGGAACAACTATATAGTACTGACCCTGATTTTGCTAACATCTATAGTAATTTGGTAGAAGGAAAATCTATCTCTGATTTTCACTTGCAGGATGGGTTTCTTTGCCATAATGGTCACATATGTGTACCCACCGAAGAACGGAAGAAAATGATATGGGAAGCTCACTATAGTCATGTTGCAGGACATTTTGGTATTGGTAAGACTACTGCTATCCTTCAAAAGTATTTCTATTGGCCAAAAATGAAGCAGGATATCATTTCACATATACAAGCTTGTGCAGCCTGTGCAATTGCAAAGCCAGCAAACCGTAAGTTGGGTCTATACTTACCATTACCTATTCCTGATAAGCCATGGCAGTCTGTTTCAATGGATTTTATGTCTAGGCTTCCAACTACCAGGCGGGGGCATGATTGTGTATATGTTGTGGTAGATAGATTTTCTAAAATGGCTATCATGGTGGCATGTAAAAAGATGATTTCTGTAGAAGATACTGCCAAGCTATTTTTTGAACATGTGTGGCTTCATTTTGGTTTGCCAAAAACCATTATTTCTGATAGGGATAGCAGGTTCATCAGCAAATTTTGGTCTACACTATGGGCTAAAATGGACACGAAATTGACAAAGTCCACAGCATTCCATCCCCAAACAGATGGGCAGACAGAAGTGGTGAATCGAATGATTATTCATATTTTACAGATGTATCATTCAAAACATCCTCGCACATGGGATGAAAGCTTACCCTATGTGCAACACAACTACAACCGTGCACTCCATAGTACTACAGGGCACAGTCCATTTGAGGTTTCTCTTGGGTACCAGCCATTGGCACCTATGGATGTAGCAATACCATCTCTACACTCTAGTAGTCCATTGAATGGTGACAAGGAGGTAGATAAAGCAGAAAAATTCATTGATAACATTAGACACCTACAAGAACAAGTTCATGAGATATTGGAGCAGAGTAATCAGAAGTATAAGGAAAGACATGATAAACATAGAACTCCTCATCAGTTTCAGGTTGGTGACAAGGTATGGTTACATCTTCAGAAAGAGTACCTGCATGGACCAAATAGGAAGCTTCATCCTCTTCGTTATGGACCATACACTATTGTGAAACAAGTTGGTGAGAATGCTTTTGAACTTAATTTGCCATCCTTTTTGGGACTGCATCCAGTTTTCAATGTGGAATTGTTGAGACCCTATTTTCCTCCTTTATTGGATATCTCCCAAGCTACTAAACGCATTCAAGCTGCAGAGTTAAATCCCTCTACTATTGCTCCATTCCAGTGTGATCATGTTACTGAAGCCATTTTAAAGACTTTGAGAAATCAGAACATTCCTTTGTATCGGGTGGTTCGAGCTGGTCAGCATTCTCATCAAGGCAAGTGGTTTACTAAGGAACAAATTGAAGAACAATTTCCTCATCTGTTGCAGCAGCTTAGTGCAATGGGGCCCATTACCTCTTAAGGGGGGAGGAATGATCAGGATGAAAGTGGGAAAATACTGAAATCTAATTTTTCCAAAATTTCATATGTTTTAGTAAACTGCAATTTTGAGGGTCTTCGGTGCATTTCTGGGCAACATCGATGTTTTCAAAATTTCATTCAAGATTATTTGAATACCTTTCCAATGCATCAAACGGTTCGTAATTCAGAGCTAGGATGAGAAAGTTATGCCTTCTCCAAGTGGACCTAAATTTTATATTTAGTTTTTTTGATAAATTTTGATAGTTTTAATAGTTTAATTGTAATAAACATTATGATGACTCTTCATTTCAATTCCAAGGGATTTGTGTGACCCTTGGGATCCATCCAACTTGTATAAACTCCAATTTTGAATAGAATGGAGATAGTTTTTGGTTTGCAATCTTGTTGTTCTCAATTTTCGTGTTGAATTCTACAATACTGCAGGTATCACACCAGGTATTGTAATCTGGTTTTCATAAATCAGATCATTTCTACTCTTATTCCTTGCATATCCAATAAAGAAAAACATTCCTTCCTTTATACCACACTCAAATAATTACAAATGAGTCGGCACATAAATACAAAATAAAATTTTCAACACACTACATCAGAATTACACAACTATCGGCTTCCAGATGTAATAACTCTTCACTTGCATGACCTCAAAGTTTGCATTGTGAACCACGTCACAATCAATGTGTCTCAACCTTCCCTTTAACTACACAAAACCAGATTCCATCCCGATTAGGAGATATCATCTGATTTCCACAAACCGCTATTTAGGAACACTGCCTAAATACTGCTTCCACAAAAATGCTCATAACTTTTATGAATAAATGAATTTTTGTATGTGCTCTTAACCATAGAAAAATAATATATCAAATAATATGACCTCAACATCGCATAGTTGTATCTAAAATATCCCACGTGCCCTAATCAAAATATTATCTGCTTCTATGCTATTCTCCAGAAGATCACTATGTTGACATCAATGACAATCATAGTCATGAATGCAACAAAAAATACTATAGAATGACTGCCAACATCCAACATTCATTCCTAACAATCTCCCCCATTGGCATTGATGGCAATATAGATGAAAAACATCCAATGTTCCAAAAATCTAATACTGCAACACTGCTGCTCTAACAAACATTTCAAATCTTGCTTCGTTATCCTATTCAGTTCTCTCCAACAAGTGGTTTTTCACATACACTTCTCCCCCACTGACATCAATGATAGAAATTTCATCACTATGTCAACAACAACTCAATGTCAATAGACACTGTTCAGGAAAATACATTCAGAACAGTCCTCATGACTCAGCTCACATACTCCCCCATAGAGGAAGTACCAGCATCCAACCCAGAAGAAAGATAGGGCTCATATACCACTGGACGGATGCAACCAACTACATCATTACTCAAAAGTAGGCTGGGGCATAACCCCAAGCATACCTCTCAGATACTCAAATGTATCCTTAGGCAAAGGCTTTGTAAATATGTTTGCTATCTGTTCCTTTGTGCTTATGTACTCTAGTCTGACTTCTTTTTTAGCAACTTTCTCTCTTACAACATGATACTTGACCTCTATATGCTTAGTCTTAGAATGTAGATCAAGATTCTTAGACATACTAACTATACTAGTGTTGTCGTAATATATGACAACAGGCTCAACAAACCTAATTCCTATATCCTTTGGCATCTGCTTCATCCAAATTATCTGGTTGCAATTGTTTACTACTGCTACATACTCTACTTCTACTATGCTCTGTGAAATAAAATTCTTCTTCTTGCTTAGCCAAGAAACTAATCTTCCTCCAAGAAAAAAGGCTCCACCACTAGTGCTTTTCTTGTCATCAACACTACCTCCCCAATCAGCATTTGTATATGCACATAGGGTAAAATCATTAAATTTTTCATACCACAATCCATAGTCCATTGTACCTCTTAAAATCTCAGTATTCTCTTTACTGCTGCATAATGTGACTCTCTAGGTTCAGCTTGAAATCTTGCTACCATTCCAACTGAATGTTGTATATCCGGTCTAGTATGTGTTAAGTACTGCAATCCTCCAATCATGGATCTATTTTTCTTCTGCTCAACTGTCGGTGTTGCATCTTTGCTAGATAATTTATGTCCTGTAACCATAGGTGTTCCAACTGGTTTATAGTTCTCCATTCCAAATCTTTTGAACAAATCATTCAAGTACTTTGTCTAACATATATAGATACCATCACTGTTCTATGTTATCTGTAATCCCAAAAAGTATTTCATCTCACCAATCATACTCATCTCAAATTCAGTCTTCATTTCATCAACAAATTTGTCACTAGCTTCATGTTCTACTCCAAAGATAATGTCATCAACAAAAATAACTATAATCAACAAACCATTTTCAATTTCTTTTGTATACAAATTGCTATTAGTTGTTCCTTTAGTAAATCCCAATTTCAACAAATACTTATCCAATCTAGCATACCAAGTTTTAGGTGCTTGCTTTAGTCCATATAATGCTTTTCTTTTTAGTTTACATACCATGTCTCCTTCTTGAGTGAAAGGAAAACCTTCAGGCTTCTCAATGTAGACTTCTTCTTCCAATTCTCCATTCAGAAATGTTGACTTCACATCCATCTAATATAGTTTGAATTTATTAAAAGATGCATAGGCCAAGAACATTCTTACTGCTTCAATTCTTGCCACAGGTGCAAAAGTTTCTTCATAGTCAATTCCTTCTTGCTGCGAGTATCCTTTACAAACTAATCTTTCTTTGTTTCTTACTACTTCTCCTTGTTCATTCATCTTGTTTCTGAATACCCATTTAGTTCCAATCACATTCTTGTCTTTAGGTCTAGGGACCAATTCCCATGTCTTGTTCTTTTCAATTTGATCTAGTTCTTCTTTCATAGCATTAATCCAATGTTCATCTTCACAAGCTTCACTAGTAGATTTAGGTTCAATTTGAGAAATTAAACATAAATGTACCTTATTTCAAGTCAGAACTCCTCTGTCCAAACTTCCAATAACTTGTTCAACAGGATGATGTCTTGATATATACCTGTTTCGTGTCATAGTTACAGATCTTGCTTCAACTGTAGATTCTTCTCTAGATTCCTCTCTAGTTTCTTCTACAAGACTCTCATTCAGTAATTCACTATCAGTCTTATAGAATAATTCAGTAGTTTCAATGTTAGGCTGAGGATGAGGTTCTTCATCAGATTCATAGTCAAGCATTCTTTCTTAAATTTTAAACTTCTCATCAACTTTAACATTTGTGCTTTCAACAATAGTTTTAGTTCTCTTATTGTAACATCTATATGCTGTGCTCTTCAAAGAATATCCAAGAAAAATACCTTCATCACTTCTAGGATCAAACTTTCCAATATCATCATCTCTCTTTATATAAAATTTGCTTACAAAAATTCTAAAATACTTAACTGAGGGTGCATGTCCAAACCATAATTCATAAGGTGTCTTGTTTGTGTCTGCTCTGATTTGTACTCTATTCATTGTATATATACTATTGTATTCACTGCTTCTCTCCAAAATGTCTTCGCCAAATTATTCTCAAATAACATAGCTCTTGTTGCTTCAGTCACTGACCTATTTCTTCTTTCTGCAATACCATTTTGTTCAGGTGTTCTAGGGGCTGAAAATTGTCTCTTAATACCATTCACTTCACAAAAAGTGTTAAACTCTCTAGAAGTAAATTCACCACCTCTATCAAATCTCAAACATTTAATCTTCATTCTAGATTCATTCTCAACTTTATTCTTAATGATCTTAAACTTATCAAATGCTTTAGATTTTCTTTCAGAAATGCAATCCACATCATTCTTGTAAAATCATCAACAAGAATCATAAAATACCTTTCTCCATAGAATCCTCTAGTCTTGGTAGGACCGCTCAAGTCTGTATGAACAATCTCCAACTTCTCTACCGATGTGAACTTCTTACTAGGAAATGAACTTCTCTTTTGCTTAGCCATTGCACATTCTTTGCAAATCATGTTAGTAGGCTTCATAATTTTAGGCAAACCCCTTACTACAAGTGTAGTACTTACTTTCATGATGTTATCAAAGTTTATATGACAAAACCTTCTATGCCACAACCAACTGTCATCAATTTTAGTAATCAAACATGTCATCTGAGTAGGATTCAACTGAAATACATTACCTATGGTTC
Organism: Chamaecyparis obtusa; assembly: GCA_027943335.1. NCBI lineage: Eukaryota > Viridiplantae > Streptophyta > Pinopsida > Cupressales > Cupressaceae > Chamaecyparis > Chamaecyparis obtusa. Next base: position 110,135 of record BSBK01000191.1, on the reverse strand, counting down.
TAGATTTAGTTCCAATCAGATTTCCATCTTTATCCTTTATCACACAAGTTTTCTTGCTAAACCAAACTTGATATCCCTTATCCACTAACTGTCCAACACTCAAAAGATTATGTTTCACTCCATCAACAAAGTAAACATCATCAGTATTAGTCTTTCCATCAAGAGTAATAGATCCTATACCTTTAATCAAACAAGGTGCATTGTTACCAACTCTAACAATTCCTTCATCATAGTTGTTAAACTTTATTAACTTCTTCATGTCACCAGTCATATGATGTGAACAATCATTGTCTATAATCCAATCAGCTTTCTTTTCAACTTGGGAAACTAATGCTTTTTCTTCCTTAATATCAGATTCAAAATTTTCTTCTTTAATTGCTACAAATCCTATTTCATCATTAATCTCAGTATCACTTTCACTCAAAGTTCTTTCTATACTAGCTTCAAGATCTTCATCATTAGCATAATAACATTCCTTAAATCTTCTAGGCTTAAAATTATTTATGTACTTCTTAACTCTCTTAGGACACTTAGATGCAAAATGACCATATTCTTGACAAGTCCAACATTTAAAAATTTTCTTACCATCTGGTTCTCTTTTCACAAGCAAGGCAATACCTTCTTCAATATTCTTATCTTCTTCATTTCTAGATCTGCTATTGCTGGCATAATCTCCACTCACACTGGTACTTCTTGACAAAGTAGGATGAATATTAAGAGCCCTGAATACTGTCTCCATTCTAGGTAAGTCTCTTGATACCCTTAGGTTCATTTCTATTGTTTCCAATCTTCCAAGAAGAGTCTCTCTTGTAAAGTTTATAGTACAAGGTATAACTTGTTCAATCATCTGCATTGTCTTCTTAAATATAGGAGTCAATGTCCTTAGAATTTTTCATATCACTTCATTCTCTATATTTTTTCCTCCACAAGCTTTTATTCCTGCAACAATTTCTGACATTCTACCAATATAGCTTCTAACAGATTCATCTTCCATCATTCTTATATCTTCAAATGCACATATCCAATTATGTAATCTAGCTCTCTTTGCATGTTCATCACCTTCAAAAGTAGAGTGTAAATTTTTCCAAATTTCATGGGCTTTTGTGAAACATTTTACCTGACTATATTCATTCTCTGGAAGTGCTGTCAAAAGTTATTCTCTTGCAAGTATGTTACATAGGAATAGATCTAGCTCATCTTTAGATCCTGTCTCAAGATTATCTTCTCCAATGATAGTCTTCTCATTCTTTGTAATCAACCAATAACCTGGTCCTAAACATAGTAGATGTGTCTTCATCTTCTCTTTCTAGCTGTCAAAATTTACTCCATCAAACTTAGGGCTTTCTTTCTTGAAATTCTCCATGGATCTCCTTAAGCTATTAAACTTTTCTTTCAAGGACCTACTACTCTGATACCAATTGTTAAAAAGTAAAGTCCACCAAGATAACTAAGAGGGTGGGGTGAATCAATTATCAGATAATTATAACCTTTATCAACTTCAACAAAATTTAACTATGTAAGCAATGTAATTACCAACCATAGAAAGATATTCATACACAATGACACAATAACACAAGATATGTTGACTAGGGAACCTCTTGATCAAAGAGTAAACCCTGATGGGAATGATGCCCACAAAAGATGCACTAATATGAATATTCCTTGTGAAAGGATGGACTCTATTAGGAGTCTTATGAAATACATTCAGTACATATGAATCCCTGTTAGGAGATTTTGAATCCCTGTTAAAAGATTCTAACCCTGTTAGGAGTTATGGAAGACACAAGGACCCACTGCCCAAACAGCTTCAGGGTAAGATCACTAAACACACTATCCAAATGACCTTAATATTATTCAATAGAATAATATGAAATATGTTACCTTCTTACTGTGCCAAACCGCACTCTCTGCTACACCAGATCTCAATTCCAAATCTTTGTACTTTGCATGTCTTCCTTCACAATTTCACTTTCACAACTTCATTAGCTCTTATCTTCAATTCATGTTTACATTCGCATTCAACCATACCATGCTCACACTTCTTTCACATTGCTACTCTTATTCCTAGCATATCCAATAAAGAAAAACATTCCTTCCTTTATACCACACTCAAATAATTACAAATGAGTCGGCACACAAATACAAAATAAAAGTTTCAACACGCTACATCAGAATTACACAAAATTGTTAGCTTCCAGATGTAATAACTCTTCACTTGTGCAAGCTCAAAGTTTGTTCTGTGAACCACATCACAATAAATGTGTCTCAACCTTCCTTTTAACTATGAAAAACTAGATTCCATCCCGATTAGGAGATATCATCCGATTTCCACAAACCACTACTCAGGAACACTACCTGAATACTGCTTCCACAAAAATGCTCATAACTTTTATGAATAAATGAATTTCTATCTGAGCTCTTAACCATAGAAAAATAACATATCAAATAATATAACCTCAACATCACATAGCTGTATCTAGAATATCCCACGTGCGCTAATCAAAACACTGTCTGCTTCTCTGCTAGTCTCGAGAAGATCACTGTGTTGACATCAATGACAATCATAGGCATGAATGCAACAACAACTGCTATAGAATGACTGCCAACATCGAGCATTCATTCCTAACATAGCTATTAATTTATCTCCTGGAACATATGCCTTAGAAGGGATTTTGGATACTATAGAGTCACTAATTGGAACAGCTTGAGATTCAGGTTCATCCTTGTATAGCCATGCAAGCACAGCTTCATCTTCTTCAAATTCCTACTTGGAGACTTGTTCTGCTACAAAATTCTTTTTATATGCCTCAAGAGGTTCCTTAGAGTATGGTTTGGACTATTTTAAATATTGTCCATAAGACTTAGGTGAGATAGGGAGAGATGTCAAAGATAAGATTGGCTGTATAGTATATTCTCTCATACCATTGTCTTTTATATTTACCTCTTTTTCAATGTCTTCCATTTTAGATGTGGATGCTTCTTTGGTTGGCTCAATGGAAGATTCTCGGTTATTAGGCACAAGTTTATCTGCACTTTCCTTCAATGAATTGCAAGTGGTGGATATGTCTACTGGAATGGTGACCTCTACTCCTTCATAAGGAAATTTCAAGCATTGGTGAAATGTACAAGAAATAGCCTTCATCTCATGTATCCATGGTCTCCCTAGAAGAATGTTATAAGTTAAAGGTCGATCAAGAACTTGACATATAGTATCTTTGATAACTAGACCTGCTCTAATAGGTAAGACAATGGTGCCTTTAGAAGATCTTTCTTGTTCATCATAGGCTTTTATAGTTATTTTCTTTCTAGGATCAATAGCCAATTCAAAAAATCACAATTGTGTGACCAAGTTGTAAGAACAAATGTTTAGGCCAGTGCCCCCATCTATCAACACACGTTTGACTCTATGGTTCTAGATCAAGACTTCTATATGCAAGGGATGGTTATGTGGGTGACTCAAGGATTTATCATCTTCCTCTGAAAAGGAGATATATTGTGGAGATGTAATATGTCCAACCATAGTCTGGAACCTGTCTAAATCAAGGTCATCAGGAACATTGGATCCGAGCAAAGCTTTATCTAGAATGGCTCTATGAGTTGGAGATATTTGAAGCAACTCAAACATGGAGATTTTTGCATTAGTGTGTTGAAGTTGTTGAACAATGCTATAAGATGTTGGCCTCGTATCTTTAGGATTGGAAGATTTAGAAACAACCTTTTGTTTGGAAGCGGAAGAAAGATTGAAGGGCATCTTAGGGACATTCAATGAATCTGGGATTTGTCCGTTTAGATGTGCCTAAGCTTGTGATCAAGTAATTGCATTAGCTAAAGGATGATCTCTATCTCTTCATACAATTGTGATGACATTACAATGTTCAGAGAGACAAGGTTCAACCATATTGATAACAACATTATTTCCAGGGTAAGAATAATTGACCTTTGCCCCCATATTAGGTTGAGAAGATGAAACTTCTTGACCATGTTTCAGAAATGGTTCTGTGAATGTTGTATGATCATTATTGCTCTTATGATTGTCAATGGTGATATCTCCCTTATTAATTAGATCTTGAATAGTATGTTTCAAGCGTAAGCAGTTATTAGTTTTGTGACCTTTACCCAGATGGAAATCATAGAATTCATTCTCTCTCCACCATTTTGGTTTAGGATCAAAATCAGATTGTCAGATCTTAGGCAAAGAGATGATGTTATTAGATAGTAGAGTTCTCATAGCTAATTCTAAAGATTCTCCAAGAGGAGTGAACTTTCATTTATTATCAGCGGACCAAGATTTGTCTTCTGGCTTCTTTTGAGATGGTTCAGACACCTTTTTCTCTGAGGCTTTGATTGCTTGGGTGCCAATAGTTAGATTGAAAGCTGGTGCTTTTGATGGGGCACGGATAGTATCAACAACACCATCTATGAAAATGCCTTTATTCTCGTTCCATTTTTTTTTCTTGTCTTTAGAATTGGATCCTGATTCATACTTGTCCTTTTGAAGTGTGATTTCTCCTTTCTTCACAAGTACTTTTTCAATTTTGATCACATTGTCTACCATCTTATCAAAAGATGTATGATCTTGCATTTGTAAAGGGTAGTTGATTTCTGAGATAAGATTATTGATGAAGATTTCCAGTTTCTCCATTTCTGGAATAGGCCGAGCATATAGAGAGAATTTCTTCCTCCATCTTTTGAGAAATGTCAAGAATGGTTCACCTGGATATTGTTTGAGATTGTAGATATCGATCATGGTGACTGGATGTTGAATATTGTAGGAGTATTGCTGATAGAACAATTTGATCAACTCCTCAAAATTTTTGATAGGAGAAGGCAATCTAGAGAACCAATGAATGGCTGCCCCCCCTAAAGATCGAGGAAAGAGATGCATCAAATAGGTTGGTTCTTGCATGAACTCCATAGATTGTGTAAAAAATTCTCTGACATGATCTTGGGGATCTGAGTGTCCATCATACTTATCATACTTAGGCATCTCCACTCTTTTTGGGAATGGTGGCATGTACAAGTTTGTGTCAAATGGAAAAGGACATAGGGCCTCCATGGAGAACTCCTTGGGTTCCTTTTCTCTCTCAAGGTTATTAAGCTTGACTAGCATGGCATGCATCTATTTCTTCATAGTTGTGAGTAGAGTTTCTTCCTCGTGTGTAATGATATCTTCAACATTAAATTTGGGAGGAAGTTTAGCTCCTTGATGAGCCAATTGTAAAAAGTATGCCTCTTGGTTTTCTTTCAAGAAATGCTTCATCATTCATTTGAAGTTATCATCATTTTGATATTGAGCAATTTCTTCAGGTGTGGGTTCTTGATCTACACCATGTTGAGATTGAGCTCTTTGAGAGCCAAAGTTTGTCCCTGCTTGAGACATGGTAGGAGTTCTCCCTGGGATAGATTGATGAGGAGTTTTTTTATTACCTCTGTGAGTTGATGAAGGAGGAATGTAACCAGTTTTTAATCAAAAGTTGCCAAGACCGTCGTCTTTGTAAAGACTAGAATTGTAGAGTTGCTCAAGAGTTGGAGCTTGGAGAGTGGTTATAGGTAAAGTATGGGATGCTTCTCTAGATTTCTTGTGAGAGGAAGCTCTAGTTTCCACCATTAACCTTGGGTGAAGCAAAAGAATATGATGAAGACAACTGAAGAAGGATCTGATTCAAGAAGATCAAATGATGCAACCTTGTCATAGTTTTGATTGATTGAATCTTAGATTAGATGTAGATGAAGGAGACTATGCCCTAGATGTATGGGTAGACTCCCAAAAGATAGTGGACACGAGTTCACAATACTTAGTCATTTTGAAGATTGATAGTTATGACAAGGTTTTGACACAAGATGATAAAGACTCAAATCGATTAAACAGAAGGCTAAAGTGGATTCAAAAGGCCACTTTAGGAAAATGATGGATTCTTAGTATTTGCTTCTCTGTTCCTGACATAGTGATTTGTTTGACAGATTCTAGAAATAGGCTGGAAAAGCTGAGTCTCTGATAGTTCTGACAACTTTCTGACAACTTTTTGAAATTTCTCAAACGACTTTCTACAAGCTCGTATGATAGTGGGTATAGCATGAAACGAAAACTGAAAAACTTGTATGATTATTGCAAAACTCGCACAATAGTTGATAGCAAGAATTTTGACTTTTTGAATTGACTGGCAACAAAACTCGTACGACAATGTACCATATACCATACGACAATCTGGGGGTTCTGAAACGATAATAGCCAAAAGTCGTACGACTTTTTGACTTTAAAAAATGATTGTTGACTCCAAAAAGGTGTTTGACATCAGATTTTGCAATTTTTCAAATTTTTAGTTTCAAATTGTTCACAAAATTATTTGTCCAGATTTGAAGATTGTAGCGGATTGATTCATTTTTAGTAACCATATAGATAAACAAGCACGCAAAATAGCAAGCAAGTGATTTCAACCACATCTAAAAATAATGAACAGGGGACAAAGAAACCTTGCGCATGAACAATCAAGTGACTAAATTGTGCTAATCCCTAGGAGTGCTAATAGTGTATGTTCCAAAAAGTTTTGCAATAATGCACATATTCCTAGAAAAATGAAAATTTGGTCTCACTAGGGTTTTTAGTAATGGTTTGACTCTACAAATTTTGTGATCGCAAGAGGGTGAACTCCAATCCAGGCACACCGGGGTTTTGACACAGTCTAATAACTTAATCTTTAGGATCTACTAGGGAGATCTGACAACCCAACAAGAGACCACACCTGTGGAGATTTCTTCCACAAGGACATTTATATAGCGGTTGTCACTACCACGGCAAAAATGGCTATTACCGCTTGAGGTTCTGTCAACGTGGTTGACCCAATTAAGGGAATGTCCACTATGGTTAACCCTCTCTAAAGGTGACTCACAAAATATACCACATGGAGACTAGTTCCAGATTCAAGGATCTGAGTTTTTGGTACTACCCAAAAAGGGAGTAGAGCATAATCCTCTAGCCTTTTCACTTTTAACCCAAACAAAGTAGACAGATTAATCTGACACGCTAAGACCAAGATTATCTTACAAAGATCTATGATGTCAACCACTCATGATCTATCAACCTCTTCGGAGAGAGAATGTATCAATCAGAAGTTGAAGACGCACAAATCTAGTAGAACGTGAAACTCCCTCAATATCCTCCCTACCTACAAGGGTTCCTTCATTGAGAAGAGTTTCATTGGAAACCCACTCTCTCAAAAGCCATGAATAGTGTTCATAGGGCTTATTTACTATGTGTAACAAAGATGCTGAAAAGAAAATCTATGTTAATTTTTAATAGCCCAAAATGAAATATGTGATATGAAAGCAATAAAGGTCACACAAGCTTGACACACAAGAGTTCTTTTTAATCCAAATCAAAATGTTATTAGCTAAGAAGATTACCTAAATTCCTCACAATGCGCTTAGTATATTCTTACTTGTTTTTAGCAATTTTCACGCTTTTCCCAATCAAAACCAGTAGAAATCAATTAGAAACAACAAATTTCAATCGTTAATGTTAGTTGTTAGTCCAAATAAGAAAAATAAATATGGAAAACTGCCCAAAAAAAGAGAAACGACAATTGAAACCTGGCACTAAAACTTGTACAATAGTGGGTCACCTCCCAAACGACAGTCCAAAAACTCGTACAACAATAGGTATCAGACCATATGACAATAGAGCCTCCAAATGACACTATGATCCTGATGGTACGATTCTCAATCAAATAAATTGTCATATGATAGTGGGTATCTCCTGGTACGAGTTTTTGACAAAACTCGTACAACAACTGTATGGACAGAAATTAAAAATTGTAGCTTGGAATAGAAAACAACAAGAAGATGATACAAATTGATAAAAATTGAATGGAAACCCATTTCAGGGCCTCACAGTGGGTGCCAAAAATGTGTGTGTGAATTTTGAACCTAGCTATGGACACAACACTTCAGTAAAACATTAGAGGTTAGCAAAAATTGAAATCGTGCAAGTAATTGAAAGCTTAAACTAACTAGGCGATTTACTACCTTCTAGTAGGTGCGAGTATGATCTTCTCAGATTAGACCAAGACTAGTGACATTGACGACACCTAAATGAAGGATTTGAATGCAAAATATAGATATGAATCAGATGCAAATTAATCTATTTTTTTGGATTTTAGATGCAATAATATGAGAAATTTGATATGAAATCTAATCTATATGAAAAACTGATATGCAATACAATTAATCTAACAATGATATGCTAAAATATGAATGATCTCATAAAGTTGTTGATTTGCAAAAGAAGCTCCAATTCTTCAGACACCAATTCGCCAGCATAAGTTTGCAAATTCTGAGATATCAGATTGAAAAGCTGAGCCTTGGTTTTATAGAAATCCATGGCTTTGGAGATGCATGGAAAAAGCCATAAATCACTCAGATAAACTCGAGTTGATTTTTGAGTTATCAAAGAATAAAAGATAATTAATTCACAAAATCATGCAAAAGCATGCAAAAATAGCTTTTTAACTCAAATCATAGTTGAGTTTATTTTTAAAACAACTTGAATTGATCTTCTGATTTCAAGTTTAACTGCTTTTTGAATGTACATAATAATTATGAATTAAATAAATAAATAAAGTGATTTATTTCCAACTTAACTGATTTTTAAAAATAAAACAATTGATTTATGGGTTAATCAATTATTAAAATCAAACTTTTATTCCAAAATAATATCATTAAATATGACAACTTGCTTTAATTAATTAAATAAGAATTTAATCAATTAATGATAGGAATTTTGATTTATTGTCAAATTTGAATAATAATAATTAGGAATAAATATAATTAAATTCAATTAAATAATTAAGTGGCAATATTAAGTCTAATTAATTAAATATTGAGAATATTCAATTAATCAAACTTTAGGATAAAGAGGATTTATTGCCAAATAGCTATTAAATTAAAGATAATTATGATTATTAGGAATATTACTAGGAATATTCCCTGATGCAGAATTTGAGATAATCAATTAGGATTCGATGAGGTTCAGATGTGCCTTAGGTTAGGACTTCGATGTGGATTTCGTTTGATGTGTTGATATAGGAGATTAATGAACCTATAGCCCATTTTTGGGGTATTACAAGTATTTCTAAATCAGTTCCATGATGAGGTATGTATCTTAACCTAATAAATTTTCAAGTATTTCAGATTTACTTATGCTATTTCAAATCCAAAACATATTTACAAATGAATAGTGCTGGATGTTAGGTACATTATTATGCTTCCATTTTCCCCGTATTCATTTTGGTGAACCCATTTACGACAACTCTTTATTTTTGGTGTTAGATTTAAATCTTGCATGCTGATAAGATTAGATTTATCTCTTGCATTTATATTTGAAATTTTTTTTTTTTAAATTGCAAAATTCCTTTCAAAATACAAAAATATTTACATTTTCATGCTTTTAGTACTTTCTTTGTATTCAACATGTATGATTCTTGTTGTGAGTACTTTGATGAGGCTTTTATTGTACAAGAGGATAGATTCCCTAATGAGGTACATGGTAGTGAGGATGAAAATGGTTCGAATACGATCTCCATGGATCCTATTCCTATTTCACTCTCCTCCACAACCTCTCCAATTGATCTTTATCATAGGGTGTGTGCATGGTTACCTTCATGTCCCACTATTTGCAACATTGATAAACCTAAAATGATATATCCTACGCCTTTGATGACGGTAAAAGGATGCCCTCGTATAACAATTAAGGGTAAACCTAGAGATCCTTTGGATTTCTTTGATAACACCGATTATGTTTCACATGCTTATCGCACATGGAATAATCCTTAGCCTAATGTTCCAGTTTCTTTACCTCCTTCTCAACCTATGCTTCCTCAAGCACCTAGGTATCCATCTACCTTTAAGGAGTATAACTTAGTTCATCAATTACGTGCTACTCCTACTAAGATATATTCATGGGAATTACTTCAAATCTCCTCGACATATCATGAGGCATTGCAAAAAGCTTTATCTAATCTTCCTCCTTCACCTCCTAATCAAGAGAACATTCATTCTATTTTGGATTGTATGCATACTATGCCTTTTGTACCTCCTATTGTGTTTTCTGATAATGATTTACCTTCCCTAGAGGTGCAGAATCAATATGATGCTCTTATGGTGGCTGTCTCTATTAATCAGAGTATCATTCAAAGAACCTTAATTGATAATGGATCTAGGCTTAATGTTTGTAGCATGGATATGCTCAAGGTAATTAAGGCTGATCTATCTATTATTCAACCTGATAATGTGCCTATACGTGGATTTGACAATATTGCGAAAAGAACTTTGGGCATTATTACCTTACCTGTTAAAGTTGGTCCAATTATTCTAAATACTCCTATTCATGTTATGCCTGGACCTCTCAAATATAACCTTCTTTTAGGAAGACCGTGGTTACATACTATGCATGCAGTTCCTTCTACTCTTCATCACAAACTTAGGTACATCTATAACACTCTAATGTATATATTACATGCGGATGATGCCCCGAACCCTTTCTTAAATGCAGAATATGCCAAAATCTCTAAACCTCTTCAACCTAGTAAAGAGATTAAAAAACAATCAAAGATACAAAAATCTGAGATAAAACAACTTGAGATTCAACAACAAGAAGCTCCATCTTCTTCTTCTTTGACTGAGGATGATTGTGGGACATTGGATTTTAATCCTACATTTATTGGAGAATACAAGGTCTCTGATTTGGAATTCATGAAGCAATAGAATGAATTTGAGAAAAAAGTGTTTATTTCTTCTCCGTTGTCTAAAGAATTAAAAATTAATTTTGTTGCCGCTTCAATTAATGAAACGCTTGACACAATAAATCTTGATTGTTATGACATTGTGACATATGTTGCTCCTTGGAATCCCTCTGACATGACTGATCGATATGGTCATGGTTATCATTTGCTTAAGAAATTAGGATTTAATGGAAAAGGATGTGGTAAATATGAACAAGGTATACAAATACCTTTGGATAATGAAGCTTATGATCATACATATGGATTAGGATTCAATCCTTATAGGCAACCATCAGCTTTTCCTCTTAATGTTAATCATATTTGCAGTGGACAGTTGAAGTTGGTTAACCCATTGCTTATTGATCTGAATCAACAATCCTCTTTGGATATCTTTCCTAAAGATGAAGCCTTAATGGAATTTTTAGGGGTTTATGAGGATCTACCTAAGTTTCATCACAAATGAGGAAAGCCTTATTGTTTAAATATTGATGCTTATTTTGGAGAACACAAAGAATAGGATACCCTTCCTTTACTGATGGATTCTTTGATAAGAAGTGATTTGTTAATCACTGAAACTATTGATATTCAAGTGGATGAAAATTATTCTGAAAGGATGATAAAAATTGGGAAATGTTTGAATCAAGATGAATGTGATTAGTTAGTTTCCCTTTTGCTTGAATTTAAGGATACTTTTTCTTGGACATATTCTGATATGTCGGGTATAGATTCTAAGATTATTACTCATAACATTGTTTTAAAGACAAATATGAAGCCTGTTAAATAGAAAATTTGAAAGATGAATCCACGAATTGCTTTATTAGTCAAAGGTGAAATTGAAAAATTATTGGATTATGGATTTATCCATTCTATAGATTATTCAGATTGGATTTCAAACATTGTGCTTGTATCAAAAGGAGAAAATAAGATAAGAATGTGTACTGATTTTAGAGATTTAAATAAGGCATCCTTGAAAGATGATTTCCTGTTACCTAACATCGATATGATTGTGGATTCAACAACAAGCCATGCCTTGTTATCTTTTATGGATGGTTTTTCAGGATATAATCAAACATTTATCCCTCCTGAAGATCAATTTAAAACTGCATTTATAACACCTTGGGGAACCTTTTGTTGGGTCATGATGCCTTTTGGATTAAAAAATGCAGGAGCAACTTATCAGCGGGCTATGATCCTAATTTTTCATGATTATGTTCATAAGATTCTTGAGGATTACGTGGATGATATCTTGGCAAAATCTATACAAAGAGAAGACCATGTTACTATCTTATGACATATATTTGAAAGGATTAGAATTTATAGTATGAGATTGAATCCTAAGAAATGTGTCTTTGGAGTTGATTCTGGAAAATTATTAGGATATATAATCTCTAATTGAGGCATCAAAGTAGATACTAAAAAAATTGAAGCTATCATTAATATGCCTCCTCCTGAGAATATTTCCCAGTTACGAAGTTTACAAGGAAAAATACAAGCTATTTGTCGCTTTATTTATAATCTAGCAGACCGAACTATCCCTTTTACTTCCTTTCTTAGGAAGGATACTACTTTCTCTTGGAATGATGAGTGTAAACAAACTTTTGAGCAATTTAAGGAGTATCTGGAAAATCCTCCTATCTTGCAGCCTGCTAATTTTGATAAACTATTTCAATTATACACTTTAGCGACTCCACGGGCTGTGAGTGCGTTGTTAGCTCAAATTGACAATAATGGTAAAGAAAGACCTATATATTACATTAGTCAGACTTTACTTGATTATGAAACAAGATATACAGATTTAGAAAGACAATGTCTAGCTGTATTTTATGCATGTCAGAAACTCAGGTATTATTTGATAAATGCTGAAGTTAATGTGATTGTCAAAATTGATCCTTTAAAACATCTTTTCTCACAAAGTGATCTCTCTGGCCAGTTGGAAAAATGGGTCATGTTGCTTACCGAGTTTGATCTTAATTTTATTTCTCAAAAGTCTATTAAGGGACAAGCATTGACAGATTATCTAGTTGAAGCTCCTTGTCCTCACTTTGATGAAGGTTCTACTTCCATAGAATTTCCTGATGATAATATCCTATCTATTCAATAGGATGATATTTGGGAATTATATTTTGATGGGTCTAAGTGTAAAATAGGTTCTGGTGTGGGTATCATCTTGATCCCCCCTACAAAAAAACCCATCCCTTTATCATATAAACTAACCTTTCCTTGTACTAATAACATTGTAGAGTATGAAGCTCTTATAGCTGGACTACGAGCAACTTCATCCCTCAATATCAAACATTTACACATATATGGAGATTCACAATTGATAGTTGAACAAATTAAAGGAGGATATCAGACTAAAATTGCTAAAATGACACAATATAGAGATTTAGCTCTTGATGTGCTTTCACAATTCTCCTCTTATACAATTTAGACTTTACCAAGGAAGGATAATCGACATGCAGATGCTATGGAAAGTGCAACATCCTTGGTTTGTCTTGAGAACAATGCTAAAAACTTTCAATTTACCATACAAACTCTTAAGTGACCTACAATTTCTGACAAGATTACCTCTAACTGTTTCATTTTGCATTTGGATGAATGGTATTCACATATTTTTCATTTTTTGAAGGATGGTACTTTTCCTAAATCAGTAACAAGGAACACGCGTAATCGTATTAGGAAACTTGTAGCATGTTACATTATTTTAGGAGCTACCCTTTACAAATTCTCTTATGAAGGATTATTATTATGATGTCTCAATAGAACTGAAATTCCTGCAGCTTTAGCAGAAGCTCATTCTGGTTCTTGTGGGGGACATTTTGGTGGAAAATCCTTGGTCAATAAATTGTTGTGAATGGGATATTATTGGCAAACAATGGAACAATATTCTTTCATGTTTGTTAAGAAATGTCCTCAATGTCAACAACATAGTAATTTGATTCATGCTCCCACTCAGGAGCTTCATAATCAAGTTTCTCCATGGCCTTTTAGTGTTTGAGGTTTTGACCTTATTGGAAAAATCTCACCGGCTTCTTCTCAGGGACATACTTATATTCTCACTACTACGGATTATTTCATGAAGTGGGTAGAAGATATTCCTCTTCGTTGAACAACGGTAGATGTTATTTGTGATTTCATCCTTAATAATATTATAGTAAGATTTGGTATTCCTTTGATGATTATTTCGGATAATGGAACCTCTTTTAAAAACAAAGATGTCATGAAATTCTTGGAAAAGTATAGGATTCAACATAGATTTTCAACTCCTTACTATCCTCAATCTAATGGACAAGTTGAAGCATCAAATAAAATTATTGAACAAATTTTGTGAAAAATAGTTAGTAAGCATGCGAAAGATTGGCATACTCAACTGACTTATGCTTTATGGGCCTATAGGACTAGTGTTTGTACTGTCATAGGTACTTCCCCTTATAACCTTGTTTATGGTACTGATGCTATTATGCCTTTGGAACTAGAAATACCTTCTTTATGTGTTTCATTTCATGGGATAATTGATAAAGATACTTTTCATGAACAACACTTACAAGAATTAGAAATGTTGGATGAACAATGAATACATGCATTAGAACATATAAAATCTTATCATAAATCTCTTTAGAAATAGTACAATCATAAGGTAATTGAACAAAAATTTGTGGTTGGTGATTTAGTCCTTTATGAAAACCAATGAAATGTGAATGCTTACTGGGCAAAAAAGGAAAATTTAGCCGTAATTGGCTTGGACCTTTTGTTGGTATTGAAAACTTTGGTTCAGGTGCTTATAAACTTGCTGATATGGATGGTATTTCTTTTAAGGAACCCATAAATATTATGCATCTTAAACGTTATTATCCTTAATTTCATTTGTTCCATGTGCATTTATGTATTCATTATAAAGATTTTTTTTATAGCTTATGTAGTTTTAGTAAAAAATTACATATTGAATATATTTATGCACCTTCTTTCTATCTTTCTTTCTTTCTATTAAGTTTTCAAACATAGAACTAATCAGTAGAGAATGTTTTTCATTCATAAAAATTATATAGTTTAAAAAAAATTTTGATACATAAGTGGCCAATGGCCCTATCTATCACTGCGTCTATCACTATGTCACTCTAATGGCCGATGACTCCTAGATCTCTCTATTCTATGCTAGGAAGATGAAGATTTGTGTGTCTATGTATGGATCTAGGATATGCTCATACCCTGTACACATCCTCAGAGACCTTGTACCTCTTCCATCGACATCTCCTCTCTTTCTCTACACAATCTCATCTCTCGTTGGATACATATAAAGATGTCGGCATGCCTGTCAAGATCTCTGTGACCGATAGAAGACTCTCACTCATCAGCTGGTAGTCGATAGGATATAATTGTATCCTTGAGAACCTCAAATAAAAATCTCCTCCACTCTACTATGCTATCTGTAGATAGAAACTTTTATCAATCTAGTATCCAGTTTATTTCAAATCAAATCACATATTCAATCAAAATTTCATGGTTCATACGTGGGTCTCCCTCATGGACATCACTAAAAGTTCTAGATGGTGGGGGCATGGAGTGACTACTCTCTCCATGCTGGCTATATCTAGGTCTCAGTGGTGGTGTCTCTGTGTGGGGTTGTGGGGGCTGTCGTAATCTCAATGGTGATGCACGAGTAATAGGTATATCTGTATCTATATCACCAGCTGGGGGCATGTCCTCAGCTCTCTCCTCCACTCTCTTATCTACTCTATCTTCTCTCTCCTCCTCCATGGGATCTCCCTTGAGGATTTTCTCCTCCTCATCTCTAATTTCCTCATCCTCCTTTATGGCTCCACTATCCCAGTGTGTCCCCTCTGTATAGCCTGGATCACCTGTGGGATAATCCTAAGGAAAGATAGGACAAATCCCCTCAAAACTCTAGTACCTGATGTAATCTCAGCTCATGCCTGAATAGGCTACATCTGATGGTACCTCTATATCCTTTATCTCCTCTGCATCACTATCCTCTATGTTTTCTATCGATGGTCAGCGTATGGTACCAAGTCACTAATAGTATCTCATTGGATGTACATAGCGAGGTATTGCCTTAAGGACTCCCTCTAATAAGCCAAACTGCCTCATCACTCGATCATAATAGTAGGGCATCACTATATGACTCTAATGACCCTCTAGCAGTTTACACTATTGTGAATGTCTCATTTGGAATCGTGTATCAAGCCACTCTTTCATCTAGAAGTAGGGTCTCCATATCACATCGGTGCTTGCAATGTGGTCTAGATGTACTCTTTAGTAGAGCATATCCCCAAACTACCAAACATCTCTCAAAGGATATATAAAAGCTCTTGCTATGCTCACATCTACCATCACTAGAACCCCTTATGGAAGTGTACATGTGAACTACTCAAACATCCAAATGTGCATAACTGTGCATGTCGACAGACTCTCCCACTGATACCTCACTAGCTGACTCAACTCATGGTATAACTGAGCTAGCATGTTGCGACCCCATAAGAACATGGTCCTATATCTCACCATCCTCTGTATGAGATGTGTTAGAGGTGAAAAAAATATTTTATTCTTTGATTTGGGTAACACAACCAATGATACTATACATAGCATCACCTTCCATACTAAAGGTGTAGGGCCTGACAGTACGGAAGAAAGTAGGATCTGATCTGACCAGGTCTGCATCTATGGAAGCACTCCTGTACAATACTCTATGTCTACATGGGTCTCCTCACTACCACACTGTGCTCTAGGTCTGATGGTCTCCCCTCGGACTGGCAGCTGCATAATCCTGTAGACATCCTCTAAAGTCACTGTAATCTCACTAGAAGGAAGATGGAAGGAGCATGTATCCTCATCCCATCTCTCTATCAGAGTCGATAGCATGGCTCGATGTAGTCTAATTTGTGGAAGGACTAATACCCAATACAGTCCCACATCCCTTAGTAACTGCATCCCCTCATCATCCAGCTCAGACAGTCTCTCCTTGACCTTGACTAGTAATTCCCCAAAGGGATGCTCTCAGAAGTAGACTAGGTCCTGCAAGCACAAAAAAACATCATATCAGTCATCTATATCATCAAATCTACAAATCTAACTGAACTAGGTCAAAATTGACCTTAGTTAGGTCAATGTTGACCTTACTAGGTCAATGTTAACTTTATTGGGTCAGGGTTGACCTTTTTGGGTCAAGGTCAACCTCATCTCAAAAATTGACAAAAACCCTTTGGTCAATGTTGACTTTCATGGGTCAAAGTTGACCTAGATGGGTCAATGTCAACCTAAATGGGTTAGGGTTGACCTAAATGGGGTAAAATCAACCTGGCCTATAAAAAATAGGAATTGGGAAAGTTAACAGGAAACTCACCTCGGTTAGTGCTCGTCTAGTAGCCAGATTGTGTCTCAGAATCTCCAGGTGTGTCACTCGAAGTTCCTCTCTTCTTGGCATCTTGCTTCCTTATTCAAATCTGCAAATGGTAAAAATGAGTAAGTATTTCTCTCTTTTCACTATTTATAAGTTCAAATTAGGGTTTCCTTAGGGTAAACTCAAATTTTCCTTCTTATGCATTTAGACAGACATACACTCTTTTCATCATAACTTGAGTTTGGTAACTATGTTTTCAGTGTCGTTAGTGGTGTTGGAATCATGATTCAGATACCTAACTCCTTTAACTAGTTTAGGAAAGTGAGGAATCCTTCTAATTGGTTTAGGAAAGTGCTTTTCAACACTTTGCATATCTAGTATATAGAGTTTTTCTTATCACCATGTTTCACCCTTCTGAAGTAGAAAGCCAAAACAAAGGGGGCATAAGGGGCTCTATACACTTCTCAAATTATCATATAGTAAGCTTTAGGGGATTTATATATTTTCATTAACCTTGTGTGTTGTAGGTTCTAATGGTTTTCTACAAGATCTTTACATTGAGGACTTGGCTATATCCTTTTTTTTATTTACTATGATGTTTTCTTACTTTAGCTTGCATATTCACATAGTGTCATACCTAAGCTAAAGTGGGGGCTAAATGTATCATCTTAAAATGGAAGCACTTCCATCTTGATAGGTTTAGTACCCTCTTTTAGTACATTTATCATGATAGACTTGCATTTAGGATGCATTCTACACTTATCTTCTTCATTCTAGGTGAAATTAGGGTTAGGATCCTGAGGATTCTCCTTAATTTCCCTTTTTCCATGGCTCTATTTTATAGGTAGGACTTAGAAATAGGTCCTCCTAGTCTTCATCATAATCACCATAGGATTTTATGCCTATCCCTGGCATTCTGTCCCTTCTGATATCATTTCTCGATCTTCGGGCATCCTCGAGACCTCCTGTCCTAGTTCTGTCTGGATCTAGGACCAGGGTCAAATTTGAGGTTGAACCTAACTAGGTCAGGATCAAGCTCAAACCTAACTAGGTTAGGATTGAGCTTGAACCTGACCAAGTCAGTCCCAACCTCGATTCTGACCCCCTCTAGAATTTGTGCCCCTCTTTCAAAATTTGGTCCTGATGGGCCCCAAAATCAATGTCGGGCCCTCGGATTCGAGTGCGAAAAGGTTTTAATTCAAATATAATTTTCCCTCCTTAGTTAGTTATTGTGATTGGACCTTAATTTGAGGTGAAAATTGAATTACGGGTCCTCACATTTCTCTAGGAGTCTCACCTTGGAACCTCTATATAAAGACTCTCATTTTCAATCATTTTCACCAAGCACCACAACAAGACCAAGTGCAATCAAGCATTATCATGATTAAGTGCTCTCAAGGAGTCAATTTCATGAACAAGAAGATTTCAAGCAAGCAAGAAAGGAATGGTGAAGATGCAAGATAGCAAGAGGATGATATAGAAGATCAAGCCATTGTTGACATCAAGCATCTTTGTGAACACATATTTGGAGCAAGAGAGATTCTTTCTTCCTTGATCCACCATTATCAACTTTCAAGTATTCAATCATGGAGTAACAATTATGGATTGTGAGTTTGGTAGAAGTACTTTAGCCTTGGGGGATTGGTATGCTTTTCTATCTCATTCAAATCTATGCATTGTTGTTTCAAACATATTCATGCTAGGGTTTTGATCTAGAGGATTATATCTTGGCATTACACTTTCAATCCATACACACACACATTCCATTTCAATTGACTATTTGTTGAGGTGGAGATCACCAAAATGGGGGTTTGACTAAGGCAAAACCCTATATAGCCACACCAAAACACCCCTTTTTCAGATATCTACAGTCATTATTTCAGGAATCAGAGGATAGATTTGAGTACCCTTTTCACTGAACTTCTGGGATCTGCGAACAAAGTCAGAATCAACCTTTAGAATAAAAATGTAGCCTTTGACCTTTTATGAGGGTCAAAGTCGACCTACTACTAGAAAGATGAAACTTTTTTGGGTTTTCTCCATCTCGGCTTTCTAATCACAGATCTGGTGCCAGAATCTTCCAAAACCTTACATAGACTTCAGAAAATGGGTATTTCTAAATCGGTTCCATGATGAGGTATGTATCTTAACCTAATTAATTTTCAAGTATTTCAGATTTACTTATGCTATTTCAAATCCAAAACATATTTACAAATGAATAGTGTTGGATGTTAGGTACATTATTATGCTTCCATTTTCCCCCCTATTCAAAGTCTTCCAGCCCTTACCCAGTAGCTAGGACTAAAGATAGCAGAGCTCAAGAGACCATCATAGTTGGTCTCCATCCTTGGTCCATATACTGACAAAATATTTTACATTTCATTAGCTCATCAAATGCGGTGATTTGAAAGAATTTAATGGATGATATTTTCATGTATAACGTATATTATTTTAGTTTGACGGTGAACAAATTTATCTACTTCGCGCACTTGTATACATCAAACACAGCCATAAAGAAGCATCCCCTCCCATGACTTGAGTAATGTAGGCCATGGGAGGACATGCTTCTTTATGGTTGTGCTCATAGTATACAAGTGCACGGAGTCGATAAATTCATGCAACGTCAACTTAAATAATATACGTTATCATGAAAATATTCTCTTAAATTCTTTCAAATCCCCTCATTTGATGACCTAACGAAATGTAAAATGTTTTTCCAGCATGTGGACCAAAGACAGAGACCAACTATGATGGTCTCTTGAGCTTTGTTATTTTTACTATGCTAATCCATCGGTGTTTCAACATGTAGTAATCCTTTTCTGACAGAAGAGCTATTCCTCCAACAGCTACTTGTGTCAAAACTTGATTACTTATCATTGAACATTCCACAGGTAACCATTGGCGAGACCCCATTCTGACAGATGGGTGCAACAAGACGGCTATACCTCCGACAGGTACTCCTATCAGAGATTTAGTGAATATCCGTTGCCTTTCCGACCGATGAAATGTCGTAAGAAGAATTTTTTGATAGATCAATCACATAGTAAAATTGCTATTTATGTGGCCAATTCTAATAGGTAGGGATGTTGGAATACCGATGGTTATCACTTATGTCACCATTTCCAACGCAAAAATGCCGACGAACAAATTTGTTGCAGTTTCAACAAATGGCCATTGAAAATCTGACAAATTGCCATCAAAATTTGGCCTCAAATGTACTAGTGTTACTATTGTCGGTAAATAGAGAACTGTGTTTCTACCAAGTGGTTACCAAGTTAATTAGAGAAATTTATTTAAGGTAATTGTGATCAAGATTATTGATTCCCCTGCACCACTTTGTAATCCAACAATTGGTATCAGAGCTGAGTACTCTAAAGAGATAAGTTTAAAGACATGAGTAAAAGATCTGAAAATGTATAGGAGAGAGGTACCTATGTTGAACAAGGAAATTTTCTCTACATTGAAAAGAGAATGAAATTGTATCTGTCTAGATTGGTGAACATTTCTTGTATCTACTAGAAAATGAATACTCTCGACTGCGTAGAGGACCCTTGGCAGTCAAACAAATGAAATAAAAATAGGGACATAACTTGATTATGATAGAGATTTCTTCTTCTCTATTTAATGTTGAATTAAATGATATAAAATATTGTACTAATTCAAAAGAGATGTGGGATAGGATCACACTTATCTATGGAGGAGGTTAGCATGTGCAAAAAGTTAAGCTTGACAGTTTGAGAGGAAAATACGATGAGACAAGAATGAAAGATGAATAGAACATCACACAATACAAAAATTGAATCAAATAAGTTGTTAGTGTCATCAGAGGTGTTGGTGGATCAATGACTAATGAAGAAGTGGTAAGTAAAATATTGAGTACTTTGTATTCTAAATATGCTATTAGAGTATCTGCAATTTAGGAATTGAGATCTATACTGAATAATATTGTTACTCTTGAAGCCCTAATTGGAAATTTGACTGCATTCAAGCTAAGTAACTATTATAATAGTCTAATGACTATTGAGACAACCTTCAAGTCATACATGAGCATTGGAACATCAAGAAAAGAAAGAGAAAACCATAGTACTTCACATGGAAATGAGTATGACAGTATCCTGACCGAAGAGAAAGAGAAAGAAGAATTTGAAGTTGTTACTCCTAAGTATATAAAGAGTTGTCATTAGTATTCATCTATACAGTTGGTAAATAGAGAAAGAAAGTCCAGTCATTTATAACTACAATAGTAGTCACCGAGCATAGAGATTACCAAGCACAGTAGTCATCAAGCACACAAGATTATCGAGCGTTGGTATAATACCAAGGCAGAGACACAACATTTACTATGCAGTGTTTGAGTCAAACTCTTTGATCCATGTTTCATGAATAGTGGTTCACAAGAGCCCATCTCATTCTCATGAACCTAGTTTTGCATCACATCACTCTAGAGCATTTGCATGGTTAATGACTGATTTTTCTTCTTTTACTTAAACTTTCTAGAAATTGAACTAAGATGACATGTGTCTTAGAAATATATTGGTTTTCCTCCAAATATAATTTAGATACCAAGCCAATATTCAAAGTTAAAATGGTAGACCACAAAAGGGTAAATAAGAAACAAGAAATATGTCCAACCATTCAGATATAGTGTCATCTCCCCACCTTCTATTCTTCCAAGAAAAGATCCCAATAGATGGTTTGGTACATATTAAATTCAAAAGATCCAAATTCTCACAAAAGAGTGAATCAAAGAATGAAATTTCACATTTAAAAGGATCCAATCTATAGAGAAAAAAAGTGTGGATATATAAAAGACCCGATCAAACTCAATATGCATAAGGGGTGTGTGTGTGTGTGTGTACGCGCACACATGTATAAAGGGGACCAATAATGCACAATATCAAGTATCATTTGTTTAATATATATGCATGCATTGAGTCATTCAACTACAATGGGCATAAAACTAAAGAGAAATCTCATGGGTATGGAAATTTAGTTATTGTATTTTATCTCCACCCTTATGTGCATGTGAATTCTAAAATAGTCATATATTGAGAAAAGTATATTGAACACAAAGATACATCAAACTTATAAATATTTAAATGTAAAAGTATATCGTGAGGGTTCACATAAAGTGATTTAACCCATAGAATGTAATGAAAGTAATACAAAAATTAAAAACATGCAACAAGCAGCTTATGTAATTGAAGTAATAACAACTCCAATAATCACACTATCAATGATCGTATGAGATAGCTCAAGATATAGAAAACTTGAATGTTTAAAAAGAGAAATTATGGTACGTGAAAAAAAGAAAATTTTGAAACAATATCATAAAGGAATATTGAATTATTACTCTTTGTAATCTAATGATATGTGAATTATTGGCAAGAACTAAAAATATTGAGAAGTTAAAACTTGGTCTTTGGGAAAATTATCAAATTTCAATAATGAAAACAAATGTTTTATTTGGTGTTAAACCACATGAATGGTTATTTGGTGTACCTAAATAAGCCTTTTGCAATCTCTAAAGAAGTAATAAATGAAATTTATTTATGTATATGCGACAAAGGTGGTAATCTTAATAAGGTGGACAAAAATATCTATAAACACATTTAGAAAATCAATATTGAATGAATGGTTAATCATCATAAAAAAAAACTAAAGATCCTTAACTTTTTATCTAAGTTAATCTAGATAGTTATAGGTGCCAATAGATTCATCATGAGAACATAGCATATCTCTCTCTCTCTCTCTCACACACACACATACACAACTGATTTTGTTGATTTTTTAACCTTGAGGCTCATAAACAAGCATATTGGAACTAAATGTAGAAGTTGAGAAATCCAACTTCACAGAATGCCAAGAACACTTGCATGCAAATAACCTGTTGCTAAAAGGAAACCAAGAAGACAAAAAGCAAGGGCTTGGAAAATCTCAGCAGTGTGAGAGCAATTGTATTCCAAGATAAATGAAACATTATTTACAAGGTTCAACCTATAAAGGTGAACAAAACCCTAAAGCCTAAAAAAGCTAGGTTGCACATTAATAATTAATAAAAGAATTAATTATTAATGCACCTAAGAGAAAGCTTAAGCACTAAAGAGTAATAACTTAAAGAATTAAATCAATATGATTTAATTAGTAAGAAAACTAAATATTACTCTAACACTAAATTACTACCACAATAGGGGTGCACTATGGTTCTCAATTTCCAAATTGAACATGATGATGTACACGAATTACTAGATTAGATCAAAATAGAGACACAAAGATAAATGATGTTCATAGACCAATAAGAGGCTTAGTAAGAAAGAAACCATAAGATTCCTAATTGGTTGAATAAAGATAACTATTGTAAGAAAGGAAAAAAAGGGATCATAGAAAAAATTCTCTACCTTGAGTATTCTCTGCATGTTGTATTTATAGGTCCTAAACTCAACAATAGGAGAGAGAAAAAAACTTAAGTTAGAACATGAAATCAAGAAAGATGTTAGGATTAATCATAAATAAAATTAATGAACAATTCATACTATTACACAACTATTGATAAAGTTTAGTATATTAATGTTGTTGGACTAGGAGAGATAGGGTACTGAGAGGGGAGGGGTGAATCATTTCTCACAAAAAATTTAGCTTATAACCCTTTTAGATCTAAAACCGTAAACAATAGTAACCTTGCATAATAACTTGTATCAAATCCATGTATCATTCATTCATTCAACTTGTAAAAGTAAATAACATGAAATCAACAATATAACAGTCCCATAACACAATTATTTTGGTAACGCATAAACCCTTGTTAGAAGGTAAAAACTACGGTGGGAATGACACCCACAAATTCTTCACTACTGCAAATAGAAAAGGTTTTCCTATTAGGGCTACAAGTTTTGATCACTTCTGGTCATCTTACCCTGTTAGGAGTAACATATTAGATCAGCTAGATCTACCTAGTGATAGGATTTTAGCAACACTACTTGAGTGTGCACTCGGTTAAGAGATTTACAAAATGACTATCAAGTCTACTATGTTAGGAGATTTTACCAAAACTCTATTAAAATGATTAGAAAGAAATAGGTAACTATCTTCTAATGACAACTCAGCTTGTCTGATATAGATCAATAAAGTACTGAATATATATCACCTTATACTGTGAAAATCTCTTCTCTGAACTGCTCAGTTAGCCTGCTCTGATTACGCTCAATTTGATTTTCTCTGAATACTACTCTGCTCTATCAACTAATAATCTTGAAGGTTGGCTAATGCTTCAAGTGCTTCTTCGCTCATACATTAGTTCACATAAAAAATGATGTAAAATACAAATATATAGCATACTTCTTTATGCCGCTGAATAGAGGTAAAATGGATTCACCACTATTTAGATAGAAAGGGAAGGGGAAAATATTAAGATCTATTATCAAACCCAAATTCCCCAAGGAAGAGATTCGATTTGATCAACCAAAAGGTTAACACACAATCGAATCAATTTTATGGAAGAGAGTAGGAAGAGAGAGAGTAAATCCAATATTTCCCCTAATGTGGAAGATTATGTTTGGAATATGAAATAATTGAAATACAACTACTAACCTCAAAATTAGGGTACATCTAGAAAATGTTGAATTTTGGTGTCTGTGTACACTTTCGGGAAAATCTAAAACCTATACTGGACTAGAAATGCCGAGACAGAGAAAACCCAGAAATCTTTCCTCAAGATGGCTCAGCTCGGGTTTAACCCTTATAAAAGGTCAAATACCACATTCTTTATTTGAAGTCTGATTCGAATTCTGTTTGCAGATCCCAGAATTTTTCTAAAAAGGTTATCCAAATTCACTCTCAGATCTGAAGTTCTGCACCTGTACCTATAAGTAAAATGGTTTTGTTGTTTGTTTGGGGGGTTTGCCTTGGTCAAACCCTGGTTTGGAATCAACCTTAATATTGAAATTGAAATGGAGAATGCTAGCAAGTAGTAGAAAAGGATCTAACAATGAAGCTATGCAATTCAATAGATATGCAATTGTATTTGAAATGTAAACAAGTATATTGATATGAAAGCTTGAACACAACAATAAATGTAAATCAAACCTCCATGATTGTATGCTTGGAATCCACCTTGAGAGAAGAATGAATGTTGAAGATGAACAAAGGATCTTGAAGGAAGATCACACCATCATGATGGCTAGATTTAGGGTTTGAATGATAAATCTTGAATGCTTGAACCAAATCTCTTCAATAGCTTGAATGCTTGAATCCTTGATCTTCAATGGAGAACTTGGATGGAGAAGAAGACTTGAATGCTTGAATGGATGTTTTCTTGATCACCTTGAGAACTTGAGAGCTTTGAGAGCTTGAAAAATTGATTGAGAGATATGTTCTCACAAAACTTGATGGCTTGATTGCAAAACTTGATGATGAAAATGAGAGAGGAAGGCCTCCTTTTATAGTGATCTAGGGCACACTCCTCTAGATGGGCCACCTTGCAGACTTAAATCCCAATTATGTCCTCACCTTTAGAAAATATACCTAGATTAAATGCAATTAAAGGATTTACCATCCCGAAACCCGAAATGGCTAACCTGGAAGCGGGAAAATAAATCTCCCGAAAGCCCGAAGCCTGAAAATTCTAGAAATTGAAATTTTGGAGGAAGGGGTCAATGTTGAGGTTGACCCTAACCTAGTCAGGGTTGACCTAAGACGTTGACCTTTTTCTTAGGTTGACCCAAAATCAAGTCAAGAGGTCCCAAGGATGTCCAAAACCTAGAATTGATGCCAGAATAGGACAGAATGTCAGGAATAGACATAAAATCCTATGATTACTGAGATGAAGCCTAGGAGGATCCATTTCTAAATCCTACCTAGAAAATAGAGCTATGGAAGAGTGAAATTTAGGAGAATCCTTAAGATCCTATCCCTAATTTCACCTAGGATGAAGCAGAAAAGAAGTGGAAAGCGGGGAGAAAGCCAGATCAAAGAAAAGATCAATTCAAGGCCTCCAATATGACCCCAAACCACTTACTCAAAGGGATAAACACTCTTAACATGGAAGTGCTTCCATTTTAAGATGATACATTAAGCCCCCACTTTAGCAAGAGTATGGATTTGATGCAAACTCTTGGTAAAGGAGAAGAAAGAGAAGATCCAAGTGGATTCTCAAAGAGATAAAACAACACTTAGCAAAGGACATGAGCCCCCAAACTAAGGATTCTAACTCAACATACATGCATGAGGGTGTGAAACAATAAAACCAAAAGAACAAGGGTTAGCACTAAACAACCCAAATCAATTAGCATGAGAAACCTCGCCAAGAAATATTCCTCATACTAATATCATATTTGGAAAGCTATCATGAAAGCATAAATGTTTACATAAGAAAGACAAGAGCAACACTATAGACAACATAGCTTCATGATCCTATCCTACTAACATGAAAGTAGAAAAGAGAGAAAGGAGAAAGTGATTACCTTGCCCAGTAAGATGCCCACCTTACTATGAATCACCCTAGAGGGAGAGCCCAACAAGTTCACCCATAAACTATGCTTGCAATTGTAATGCATCTTCTGATGGCTTCCGGAATACCCATAGATCCACCTTCTTGTATCACTATGAATATGAAATGCATGTCTCCTCAGGATTTAGCAACTTATGTGCATTACCTTCGGAAGATTTAGCATATAGGTGCATGTCTTTTCAGGATTTAGCAACTTATGTGCCTTACCTTCCAAGATTTAGCATATTTGAAATTGGAAATGTGTGTCCCTTCAAGATTTAGCAACTTATGTGCATTACCTTAAGAGGATTTAGCATATTGAAAAATTTGAAAAATGTGTGTCTCCTCAGGATTTAGCAACTTATGTGCATTACCTTTGGAAGATTTAGCATATGGATGCATGTCTTTTCAGGATTTAGCAACTTATGTGCGTTACCTTCCAAGATTTAGCATGTAAAAATAAAAAAATATAGTACAAGGGAAGCCCTATATATGCCTCCCTCCTTAATATGGCAAAAACATACAATTTTGACATGTCAAGGAAAGAAAAGAACAAGGATAAAGCCTTTCTTCAGCATCAAGACAATATCCACAAACAACACCCAGTCCAAGCCAAGAAGGTCACAGCTCCTACAAGGCCATGGAAGGGATGAATGTAAAGAAATATCATGCAAGAAGTGAAAAGAAAGTAACCCTTATAAAGGATAGCACACTATTCAGTTTCCAAGGTGAGAGATATATCAACCATGAAAACCCAATGTCAAACAATAAAATAGGTTATGATCAAGGACATAGATCCTCAATGCAAACCAAAATTTTCATGTATGATTGGATATCACATAATAGATAAATACTTCTTAACCAAGGAAAGAGATGAATCCCGGAAAGATAGAAAAGAAGGAAATGGCATCCTTGCCCCCCAAGTGTAGGAACAAAGATGGAAGAGGATACCTACTTCACAATGCAAGGAGATATCCTATTTAGCAACAATGTATACCATATTCTTAGTGAGGGATATTGACCCCTACATCCAAGAGCATAGATAATCATGAAAAGGATATGTCACTCATGGAAAAGGATCCTCAAAGAAAGAGATCTTATCAACAAGACCCCCACCAAAGAGGAGTGCTTTAGATAAAATATCAACTTTCAAAGATAAATCAAGCGGGAGCAAAGATTCAATCATCAAGCCCCCTAGAAACAAGAGGAAAAAGGAAGATCTTTGGAATGAGGGAAACAAATCTAACACCAAAGCAAGGGTGAGAGTTTATAAAGAACATAATTTGCAACATAGAGAAGTGATGACCTAGGACAACAACTTCTCATATAAGAAGGTTATCCATAGTCAAAACATCAGTCAATATGATGAAATAATATTTCAATATAAACAACTACCTCTTAGCTAAGGAAAGCGGTTCCCTAGACAAAGAGAGAGAAGAAAGAACCTTGCCCCCTAGGGATGAAAGGTAAGGGATATCTTTTCAAAACACATGTCCTAGAAAAGATATCTTGAGTATAAAATAGAATCTATGAATGATTATAAACATAATACAAAACCATAGAGAGATAGGATAGAAAGAATATTGATTAAGCTCAAAAGTAGGAACATAATGGATTCTAAAAGATAGGAAGAAATATACCTCTTGCCCCCTAGTCTAGAGGAGAGAAGAGAGTGAGGGGTAAAATTATGAAGAAATCTCAAAGGAGAAATTTCTTTTCTTTTATATTTATGGATTGAATAATAAGGAGAAGGTACTTTGAAGAATCTTTGCACATCTACATCGTGAACTATAGTTTGAACCTCAACATAAGTGTGGGAAGAACTAGGAGGAGAATTAGGAATCGGATTAGGAAAGATTAGATTAGCATTAGGAAGATTAGGAACACTAGTAAAAGTGTAGGAAGTGATATGAATGGAAGACACAACCAAAGGAACACTTGGAACCACAGTTGGAAAAGGGTTTGAATAGATATAAGTAATATTATGGTAAGAAGGTTGTGAGGTAGGATCTGGATTTCCCATAAGATCGCCACTAAGAGGAAAAGTGTTAAGGGAATGCATATCTTTCTCCACTAATGCCTCATCACTAGAAGGAATCCTAAATGGAGGTGGAGAATTTATAATTTCATCTTCTTTCACATAAGGGGAGTGTGTTTTAGAGAATATGTCATCCTTTTGTATCAAAAAGTCTGCACAAGGAGGGGATAAATCAATGTCTTTATCCAAGGGTTCATCCCAAAAAGTAGAATTATCCACAATGGTTTCATGAGGAAGAGAGTAATCAATATCCAAATTCAAAGGTTCATCCCAAATAGGAGGATCATCCATAATGGTTTCATGAGGAAGAGAGTAATCAACATCCAAATCCAAAGGTTCATCCCAAATAGGAGGATTATCATCCCTATCAATAAAGCACATTGTAGGATCATTAAAACTCACTAAAGCTTCATCCCTAAAGGGGAAAGAAGGTAAATTATATTCTAAAGTAGGCTAATAGAAAAGACATATATTAGGAGAAGAATTAACATCAATCCCGAACTCATCTTTGTAAAGGTCAATTGAAGAGGTTGTGGAGGAGGATGAAATAGGAATAGGATCAATGGAGATCTCATTCAAACAATTTTCATCCTCACTTCCATGTACCTCATTAAGGTATCTATCATCTTCAACAACAAAAGCCTCATCAAAGTACTCAAAACAAGAATCATACATGTTGAATACTAAAAGCATGAAAATGTAAATGTTTTTGTATTTTTAAAGGAATTTTGCAAAAAAAAATTTGGATTTTTGAAATGTAAATGCAAGAGCATAAATAAACCTAATCTTAATGCAAGAAAAGATTAACCACAAATCTAACACAACAGGGCATCTAAATCCACAAAAGAAAGGAGAGTAAGTATGTCAGGTTCACCAAAATGTGTAGTGAAGGTGAACACACAAGATAATGCAAAGAGAGATCTAACACAATAGAGCATCTAAATCCATAAAAGAAAAGGGGTAAGTATGTTGAGTTCACCAAAATGAATAGAGGTAAAATGGATTCACCACTATTCAGATAGAAAGGGAAGGGGAAAATATTAAGATCTATTATCAAACCCAAATTCCCCAAGGAAGAGATCCGATTTGATCAACCAAAAGGTTAATGCACAATCAAATCAATTTTATGGAAGAGAGTAGGAAGAGAGAGAGTAAATCCAATATTTCCCCTAATGTGGAAGATTATGTTTGGAATATAAAATAATTGAAATACAACTACTAACCTCAAAATTAGGGTAGATCTGGAAAATGTTGAATTCTGGTGTCTGTGTACACTTTCAGGAAAATCTAAAACTTGTCCTGGACTGGAAATACTGAGACAGAGAAAACCCAGAAATATTTCCTCAAGATGGCTCAGCTCGGGTTTGACCCTCATAAAAGGTCAAATACCACATTCTTTATTTGAAGTCTGATTCGAATTCTGTTCGCAGATCCCGGAAGTTTGCCAAAACTGGTATCCAAATTCTCTCTCAGATCTGAAGTTTCGCACTTGTACCTACAATAAAAATGATTTTATTTTTTATTTGGGGGTTTTGCCTTGGTCAAACCCTGGTTTGGAATCAACCTTAATATTGAAATTGAAATGGAGAATACTAGCAAGTAGTAGAAAAGGATCTAACAATGAAGCTATGCAATTCAATAGTTATGCCATTGTATTTGAAATGTAAACAAGTATATTGATATGAAAGCTTGAACACAACAATAAATGTAAATCAAACCTCCATGATTGTATGCTTGGAATCCACCTTGAGAGAAGAATGAATGTTGAAGATGAACAAAGGATCTTGAAGGAAGATCACACCATCATGATGGCTATATCTAGGGTTTGAATGATAAATCTTGAATGCTTGAACCAAATCCCTTCAATAGCTTGAATGCTTGAATCCTTGATCTTCAATGGAGAACTTGGATGGAGAAGAAGACTTGAATGCTTGAATGGATGCTTGCTCGATCACCTTGAGAACTTGAGAGCTTTGAGAGCTTGAAAACTTGATTGAGAGATATGTTCTCACAAAACTTGATGGCTTGATTGCAAAACTTGATGATGAAAATGAGAGAGGAAGGCCTCCTTTTATAGTGATCTAGGGCACACTCCTCTAGATGGGCCACCTTGGAAAATTAAATCCCAATTATGTCCTCACCTTTAGAAAATATACCTAGATTAAATGCAATTAAAGGATTTACCATCCCAAAACCCGAAATGGCTGACCCGGAGGCAGGAAAATAAATCTCCCGAAAGCCCGAAGCCCAGAGATTCTGGAAATTGAAATTTTGGAGGAAGGGGTCAATGTCAAGGTTGACCCTAACCTAGTCAGGGTCAACCTAAGACATTGACCTTTTTCTTAGGTTGACCCAGAATCAAGTCAAGAGGTCCCAGGGATGTCCAAAAACCTAGAATTGATGCCAGAATAGGATAGAATGTCAGGAATAGACATAAAATCCTATGATTACTGAGATGAAGCTTAGAAGGATCCATTTCTAAATCCTACCTAGAAAATAGAGCTATGGAAGAGTGAAATTCAGGAGAATCCTTAAGATCCCATCCCTAATTTCACCTAGGATGAAGCAGAAAAGAAGTGAAAAGCGGGGAGAAAGCCATATCAAAGAAAAGATCAATTCAAGGCCTCCAATATGACCCCAAACCACTTACTCGGAGGGCTAAATGCTCTTAACATGGAAGTGCTTCCATTTTAAGATGATACCGCCGCTTATACAAAATTAGGTTTCAACAACTTAGAGAAAACCCTAAGATCTACGGTGTACAAAAATAACCTAGATCAAATCGATTACATAAGATCTTCATCGCACTTAATGAATATCTCAACAATAAATTATCCTCAATCTTGGTAAAACATTTTTGATTCTGTTGTAACCATTTGCATAGATGGATGTTCCATTTCTGTTTCCTATGCCATTTCCTGTGATCCTCGGTAAACACTGTAAATACTACTTGGTAATTACACTGATGCTCAGTGTTTACTACTGTTTGGTATCGGTGTCTGATGCTCAGTAAAACTGTCTAGTGCTCAGTATGAAGACTTAACCAACTATCTTGTATTGCTTATAGTTACCGACTAGGTTCAAGTAACCGACTGATGTCTTTGAATTCCTTTGATACCAATGAAAATCATTAATTCTCAATAGAGATAACAATCTCCCCCTTTGGCATTAGTATCAAAACCTTAATGTATACAGACCTTATGTCTCAAAATGTATATCTCTACCATATATATATATATATATACATATAAAAAATTTCTAAATACTCCCCCTCGGTGCATGCTCCCAGTAGTGTGTAGTATACTTAGCATCTATTTACATATTTGGCATATACATTATTATCCCCCTTTTTTATATTAATGCCAAATAAAAAATGTACACTTACAGCTTGTCAAAAATGTGCTGATGGGTTTTCTTCAATGATTCCAAGAGGTTTTCCCATTCCTCTTTCAATTTGGTGAGATCAAGGTGCTCAAGACAGACTTGTGCATGCATGTCAAAGATGTTATCCAACATAGAAATTTCTGGTGTTGCAACAAGTTTCTCTGCTTTGACAATATGTTTCTCAAAAAATTTTAGGTAGGGTAGGAGCTCAGTTTGTAATTCAGTGACCTGATCACTAACTCTCTCTTCTTGGTTCCTAAGATCTGTTATCAATCACCTAAGTTCGTGAACTCTCAATATATGCTTTGAAATAGCTTGTGGCTCGATTGTAGTGGCTTGTGCACTAGATTTGATCTCATTTTCAAATTGTTTTATCTTTTCACTGATCTCAGCAGTGAAGGTTTCCATAGTGCATAGCTTAAACAAGATTTGACAAATTAATTTAGTAATACACTGAATTTTAAAGTTATTACCTCTAATAGCTTAACCTTGTTAATTGCCACTTCCTGGCTTATTCTCTCTGTAATTTTATCTTGTATCTTCGACTCGGCCCTCTCTTCAATTCTCTTTTCATCATTGACATCTGGGGCATTTATTCTTTCAGTGAGAGTAGCAAGTTGGTCCATAATTGGAGTTTCTTCATCGATTTTTATCTCAAGTACTACTCGTTGTAAGATATCCCAGACATTTTCTAATATCTCCTTCCTTTTGCTCTCTTGTCTCAACTTTTCCTGTGCTTCTTTTCTTTTGCATAAATCCCCATATTTTCTTAGTTCTATGACACTAAGGGTCCTCAGGTCACACTCAGGTATCACAATTACTTCATCTAGAGTGACCGGTCCTTTTCCTTTATTTTTCTTCTTCTTCTTCTTCTTCTTCTTCTTCTTCTTCTTCTCTGCTTCCTATGGTGAACTCTTGGCAACTAGAACAATAGCTTTTTCTTCTGCCCTCAGAGTGTTCTACCCAATTGACACATTATCTTCCTTTTTCTTCTCCTTGGTAACCTGTGTGTTGGTTGACTAAGATGGAGCCTCTGATGTTGTGTCATGTGGGGTAGCCTCAGTTTCTTTGGGCTATTTTTGTGCCTGTGTTTCTATTTCTGTAGCATCTTTTCCTTCAGGCTTATTTGTCTTTGTAGGTGTCTCAGTGCTTTGTTCCCCTGTTGTATCTTTAGGTTGCTTAGGGTCTGAGACATTGGGTTGTTCCTGAGATAGAATCTCTACAGCTTCAACAAGTACAAGAAGCTCACCTGGTAGTGATGGAAATGTACACTTGGTAGCTTGTGCTTCATCTTGTGTATTTTCTTGTGCATTATACACATCATCATCTTCATCCCTATCATTAGGATCACCATTTTTTATGTCCTCAATGAGTACATCCTTATCATTTGTGTCCTCAATCTGAATCACTTCTGGATTTGGTGCATCCTATGAACTATTCTTAATATCTTGACCAATTGTTGTATCAATTACCTTGGTAAATGATGCAAGGGACTCTCTTTTCTGCTTAGCTATTCCATCATCTATGAATATACCTTTACCTTTGGAATTATGTCTCTTCTTAGACAAATTTTGAAATGCAATTTTCTCATTTTTCTCTCTAACAACAAGAATTGAAGTCCAGATGAGTTGACCGGACTCATCAAGTTCTGCTAGATTCTCATCTAATACTAGCATAGCTCGACCTTTTATTTTGAATCTCTGCACATAAGTGTCCATAAGCTCTTTAATCTCATCAAGAGATAGGTTCAGTGCTACTGATGCTAGAATTTGTTCCCTTCTTTTTCTCTCAGTTTCTAAGGCATATGACCACTTTTGATTTATTCATTCCTCTAATGCCTCAGGTAGTGATCCTTCAAACTCTAATGGAGTCATCATCTACATGATTGCTTCCTCAATTTTGTTTTGGTCCTCATTTGATATTTGTCAAATCGCTTCAGCTCTGGATCAGAGAGATCTACATTCTCAATTATATCTACAACAACCTCATCAATAGATCTTATCTTGTTACTAACAACCTTTAATTGTTCATTATTAAGTTCTTCATCCTCTAGGTCTTCCTTACCTCTTATTAAATTTCTCCTTTTCTTTGGTGCTTCTACTACAACCTTGGGTCCTTGCTTTACATAAGTCTTTGTCAGTGTAACAGCCTTTCATTTTGCTACTTTCCCAACTCCCTTCTTCTGTGGTGGTGAAGCTGTAGTTGATGACCTTGTATGTGCACCTATTTGCACTGGCAACTGCCTCTTCTTTGGAGCTTGAGTGAGAGAAACTGATACAGGTTCTTGTTCTTCTTTGGACTTAGTTTCTTCACTGTCATATGGTTTGTCAGCCAACATTAACTGGCCTTCAGTTGCAGTTTCAACTGGTGACTCCTTAGATGAGTCAAATTCATTCCCAAACTTCTCAGATAAAAATTTCTTCATTTTCTTTGCTTTCCTTGTCATTTTACCGATGACCAAACCTATTTTAATTCTAGACTTAGCTTCTTCAAAGGTTCCAAACCTTTCGGCCTTTATGTCCTTCGATAATGCTAGCAGTGCCTTAATAGATTTTAAACCAAAATCATGATCCATTTTGTATCCCATAGGTGCTAGCCACTTTATTCTCGGCTTAACTACTTTAATTATAGTGTGGTCGGTGTTCACTAAGAAACAAATATCCATCTAATACTTCTCGACCAATTAACTTAGAATTCTACTTCTTAAATTCATCTTTACTTTAAAATCCTCAAAATAACTATTTATAACATTTTCAGCATTATCTCCCAGACCTTTCATAATATCAAAAATTTGTGAAGTGATCGGTGTGTCATCTATCCAGTCAGTGTGACCAACAAAGGGAAATAATTTTTGGAGATAGAAAAATAAACATACAAGTAATGATCCAAACTTACAGGTATTGGAATTCTGTGTCCTAATTGTTTTCATGTTTTCTTCAGCCTATCTCAGTAGTAGCTTGGCAAGGTCTATTTGATGACCCTTCTTTATCAATTTATGATCCATGTTGACTGCACTACACGGTACACTGTTTGCTCTACTTGACTGAAATATCTTGTACCCAATTACATGCCCTACAAACTTAGCTTCAAGATCCACAATTGATGCAATTTTTAGTTCTCTACCGTCCCATGTTGTGCCAGTATTTTTCTCAATCTCGGCTCGTGATGAGCTTCTGAATGCTTTGGCTTTATCGGTAGTAGGGTAACCAATAACCTTGCTAATCATTCTTTTTGTGACCTTGATTGGTCTGTCTACCCTGAATGTGCCCTCATGATAGCGGCTCAACACAACCCTAATCCATTCATTCTTAAAATTCTTCAGGAAATTTAGGGCATCAATGGTAAGACCAAGTGTTTCAACAATTTTGTGCTCTGATTTCAATTCTATTTTGTCATCACAAAGTGCCTAATACGCTACATACATATCAAAATCACCTATTTCCCCAATTTTACAATGTATGTATGAACGTATGTCTTCAGGTAACAAAACCCTAGGTGGGATGCTTGAAAAAGCGCCCGCTGAATCTATTTTTTATGCTACTTCAGGGTGTAACTTATAAGGAGGTTCCTTGTAGCTTGCTAAGACTATTAAATTAACTTCTTCCACAACTTTAGAAGAACTCACAGTAGATGCCATTTCAACAAACTAGGTTTTCTGATAAGTACAAGAAATATGCTCGGTAGGGTTTCAACTTACTCGGAATATATCGAAGAATGTGCTCAGTTCAATCTACAACTGCTTGAATTTGCTTGAAAGATTCTTGCTCGAACTTGCTCTATGAAATTTTAGCTCTCTGAAATTTCAATGTGAAAAATGAGCTCTGTCTTCCGTGTATTTATAGAATTTTTGATATTCCCGCTCAAAACTTTATGCAATAAATGCCTGACCTACTTTCTAGTTCATGACAACTGTCAGCTTGGTGACAACTACAATCTTTTATCTACTTGGTTAACACAAGACTTCTTTTCTCTGTTGATACTATTATTCAGTTAACCTTGAATAGTGATTACCGACGAGTAACCAATGCTCAGTCTAACTTTTACCGACTGTGTAACTTTGTTAGCTCAAAACATATAAACCAAAATGCATCTTTACTCATGCAGATTTGGTATGTGCACAACATGTATAAGGCACTGTATGTAAAATGTGATCATTTTGAAATGTCAATCCCATACATACCTATATCATCTTAGGTGGAGGTACCAATGTCACCCAATCCAGTGGACGAGGTTTCACTAATAGCATTACTTGACTCAGCATTCTCATTAGATGCCTTTCTCCACATGTCATTCCTTATTCTCGTGATATTTGCAATAGTGTTTCCACTCTCAAATACATGATTTTCTTCTAGTACTCCGTCTCTACAGTCTTTTCTTAGGTGACCAACCTTATGACAATGCAAACATGTCATTCCAGTGCTTATCCAGCTTCGTGATTGTCCAGCCCATCTTTTCCTATTACAATTTTCTATAATGTGCCCATATCTACCACATGCAATATAGTTAGTCCATGTGTTGTAATCCCAAACATAAGAGTTACCTTGTCTCTTCAGTTGATAAGGCTTGTGTTGTGTCTTCTGCTTTGGTGTCCATACTTTCTTTATTTTTTCCTTACATTCTTGTGCAGTGTGTCCATGTTCATTACAAGTGTAACATAATTTCTCCATAGTAGGATTGTTAGCATTCTTGTTCAGTTTAGCTCTACACTCATAAGCTTGGTGTCCAAATTTTCCACAATAATAGCAATAACCATTAAACTTAGGAGTGACTGGAGGTTTACATTGTGCTTTGCTTCTACACACATTAGAAGTATGTCCTGGTTTGCCACAATGATAACATGATAACACTTTAGGTCTTTGACTTTGATTTTTGTTGACTTTTTCAGCTTGTTGTGATGACTCTCCTTCATCGGTATAGCCTAATCCAACGTTGCTTCCAAATTTTTGTTGATTAATCAAAAAATCATCAATCCTTTTAGAACTATCCTCAACCAGTTTCTTCATTTCATGATGTTGTTGTTGTGTTTTCACTTCATTTCTCAACTTTTCATTTTCTTCTCTGAGTATTCCTATATCTTCAAGTTTTCTTGATAGTTCACCAATAACTCGGTTGACTTCTTAATTCACAATCACCATCTGATTTGAGATTTCGAAATGGTGCTCGGTGAGTCTGTGAATCTCACTTTCTTTTACTTGAAGTTGTTCAGTTATCAGTCTTCGGTCTTCAATAGCTAGATTCATTTCATGCTTAGCCTGTCTAGCATTGTTCATTACTTCTACCATTCTTACCATCTGAGATTCCTGACCGATTTGTAGTGCTTTCACTTGTTCGATTAAGTGAAGAATCTTTTCAGATAAGTTAGAGACTATACTTTCAGATCCATCAGAAATACTTCCAGAACTAGATCCAATGTCATCAAATAGATCCTCAATTGCTTCTTCATGGTAACCAATCTCATTTTGCAATATAGCTAGGTTCTTTCTTTCAACCATTAATTTCTTCAATCCATCCTTCACTTGCTTATACTGCTCAACAAACATCTGCATTTGAATCTTCTGATTTTCTATTGTCTTATCTAACTTATACCTCTCCATGACTAGATCTTTACCCTTCAATGGTTGAATTGTCCAATAAGAGAACTGAGCTCTGATACCAATTGTTGGATTAGGAGAGATAGGGTACTGAGAGGGGAGGGGTGAATCAGTTCCGACAAAAACTTAGCTTATAAACCTTTCAGATCTAAAATTGTAAACAGTAGTAACCTTGCATAATAACGTGTATCAAATGCATGTATCATTCATTCATTCAACTTGTAAAAGTAAATAACATGAAATCAACAATATAACAGTCTCATAACACAAGTATTTTGGTAACGCAGAAACCCTTGTTAGAAGGTTAAAAATGTAGTGGGGATGACACCCACAAATTCTTCATTACTGCAGATAGAAAAGGTTTTCCTATTAGGGATACAAGTTTTGATCACTTTTGGTGATCTTACCCTGTTAGGAGTAACATATTAGATCGGCTAGATCTACCTAGTGATAGGATTTTAGCAACACTACTTGAGTGTGCACTCGGTTAAGAGATTTACAAAAAGATTGTCACATCTACTCTATGAGGAGATTTTACCAAAACTCTATTACAATGATTAGAAAGCAATAGGTAACTATCTGCTAATGACAACTCAACTTGTCTAATACAGATCAATAAAGTACTGAATATATATCACCTTATACTATGAAAATCTTTTCTCTGAACTGGTCGGTTAGCTTGCTCTGATTCTAATCAATCTGATTTCCTCTGAATATTGTTCTGCTCTATCAATTGATAATCTTGAAGGTTGGCTAATGTTTCAAGTGCTTCTTTGCTCATACATCAGTTCACATAAAAAATGATGTAAAATACAAATATATAGCATACTGCTTTATGTCGCTTATACAAAATTAGGTTTCAACAACTTAGAGAAAATCCTAAGATCTACGGTGTACAAAAATACCCTAGATCAAATCAATTACATTTAAGATCTTCATCGCACTTAATGAATATCTCAATGATAAATTATCCTCGATCATGGTAAAATGTTTTCTGATTCTGTTGTAACCGTTTGCATGGATAGATGTGCCATTTCTGATTCCTATGTTGTTTCCTGTGATCCTTGGTAAACACTGTAAATACTGCTCAATAATTACACTGATGCTCGGTGTTTATTGCTGCTTGGTATCGATGTTTGATGCTCGGTAAAACTGTCTAGTGCTCAGTATGAAGACTTAACCAACTGGCTTGTATTGCTTATAGTTACCAACTGGGTTCATATAAGTAACCAACCGATGTCTTTGACTTCCTTTGATAAGTTAATGACAATCATTAATGGTCAATAGAGATAACAAATGTTCTTTCTAATACAATGTACTATTACATTTCATATAGTCTCTTTGACATATATATACAATCTCTCATAATATTATTTTTATTGTTCTCATATAGAGCATGAGTGTATGTGTTTAGTGGATAGGGTGAGGGATAAGTCCAAAGGAATATGTATAAATAGATGGGTAAAATAAAAAAAAATAAGAGACATAGTTTCACATAAGATTACATTGTTTGTCAATATGTAAATATGTTTTGGCATCCTCTCAAAAAGGACATTAAACTAAATGTGAATTGTAGGATATACAAATTAACTATTACATTTTTCTCCTATTTTAACATTCATGTGAATCCTAGAATAATTGCTATGTATATGAAATCATTTAGTACCCATAAACATAGAATAAATTCAAAAGAATGTATCTAAATAAATAGATGAAATCAAAATATAAGAAACCCAACTTCGAATAAGTTCAAAAGAATGGTGAACTACTTGCAATGTTCTTGGAACCTTCATCACCACAACAATTATTTTGTTTCAGACCCTTTGAGATCGTAGAAGATTATTCTTGGGATGTAATGATTTGATGCTCATCAAGCCAAGCTTGATCATCATCACAAGGGGATGGGATGTTCTAATGACATTGGCCTTCATTGACCCATTAGAAATTGACGGTCTGTTACCTGTTTTTCCTCACTTTTAGCTCAATAATAAGGAGCCGAGGACATTGTTGCATGGTAACTCAAAATCCCATGCGTGAACCTGCTCACATTGTTTTGAAACATGATGAGATGAAATAACTTTTTTCGTTACGCAATTACGTCTGGAGGTCAACATCCAAGCCAATCATTTTGACTACAACTATTTTATAATAATAATCAACAAAGCTAAGTTCACAGTATGCAAAAAAAACAAAAAAATACTGCTTGCTTGAATCCCGCGTGCAACAAAACCTTACTACCATAAAACGTAAATACAAAGCGAGCTCCAACTCATCCACTTTAACAACTCTGTGAGAAATCTCTCGCTACTTTCCATTCCGTAATGATGCTAACGCTACCTATGTATAGATTCCTTTCTTTTTCCTCAGCCATAACCATTCAACATTTCCATACCTCTATAACTACAACGTTTCTACTCTTTTCCCAAGTTTCCAATGGATCTCTTACCATGTTTCCTCCTGCTAAGCCTTCTACTCTCCTCCTCCCACCTTGTTTCTGCTAATTTTTATAATGACTTCAACATCACATGGGAAATGACTGTGCTAAGATCCTCGACAATAGCCAACGCATGCAACTCACTCTTGATCAGTTCTCAAGTATATTTTATCTCATTTATTTACTATATAATTTTAACATGCTTGCAGCTTACTCTTGAACAGTCCTCAAGTATATTTTATCTCATTTACTTACCATACAATTTTAACATGCTAGCAACTCACTCTCGATCAGTCCTCAAGTATATTTGATCTCATTTACTTACTATATAATTTTAACATGCTTACAACTCACTCTCAATCAGTCCTCAAGTATATTTTATCTCATTTACTTACTATATAATTTTAACATGCTTGCAACTCACTCTCGATCAGTCCTCAAGTATATTTTATCTCATTTACTTACTATATAATTTTAACATGCTTGCAATTCACTCTCGATCAATCCTCAAGTTTATTTGATCTCATTTACTTACTATATAGTTTTAACATGCATGCAACTCACTCTCGATCAGTCCTCAAGTTCTTACTCTATAATTTTAACACGCTTGCAACTCACTCTCAATCAATCCTCAAGTATATAATTTTAACACTATGCTGATTCCTGAACCGATCCTTATCTCGTCCCCTGCCTCTGTTGTAATTAAACAGGTTAAGGGTTCCAATTGAAAAGTGTATCTTTTATTTTATCTTCTCTTTCTTTTTTTGGCAAAATTGATATCTAAACTAATAGATTCTAAATGGTACATGCGGTTATTTCAGTATAAGCTTACTTTTTGGATAGTAATTATGCGCATTGTAAGATTTGTTATGCATGTACTAGTCAAAAAGAGGTCATCTCAAAATGTTGTTTGATACCTGCTCAAAGATGTTCCAATAACCATCCACAACAACTACCTCAAAAATTGTCAATACTTATGCACTAATATTTATGTAGTGCTAAAAAAATCTACTTAATAGAAATACAAATAAATAGCTATTGATACATGATATATTTATTAATGAACTTCAAATTACTATTTTTTTCCAATATTTGTAATAATTGTAGATTGATTAGAGAAAGAATAAATGATAATTGAAAATTAAAGGCTGCATTCTGCACTACTCGTATTCTTCGCTGTACCGGAAAAGCAATAGTGCAACTCAACTTTTTTTATTATATTTATTAAGTTTAAATTTAACAGCGGGTTTCCTTTAGCGTTCACTAAATGAGCTCAAATCGCCGGATGTGTCTGATGCTGATTCATTCGAGGGAGTTTGAAGATCATGTGGAGCTCGACGTACAAAACAGTCTTTAGATCATTCTATCTCTTAATGGAACGATGATAATGGGCGACTTCAATGAGCAAAATTTTATTGTAAATTGATCATTAATATGACACTTCAGACGTCGGTGCGAAGAAATCCCAGGGATCTTACGGAACCTCATGCCACAGTTGAAAGTAATTTGAAA
The DNA here is from genome assembly GCA_027943335.1 of Chamaecyparis obtusa. NCBI lineage: Eukaryota > Viridiplantae > Streptophyta > Pinopsida > Cupressales > Cupressaceae > Chamaecyparis > Chamaecyparis obtusa. The sequence continues at coordinate 68,562 of BSBK01000191.1, read as the reverse complement.
CTTTGATAACTAATATAAATTGAGAAATATATTTAATTGGGATCTATTGGTTACAAATGTAGCCTTTTGGGCTTAAAAATCGCTTCAAAAATTGAAAGAATAAAAGAATTTGAATTAAAGAATTTGGTTAAACTTGGCGAATTATGATCCTTTGAACTCAGTCGGATGCCTAGCGAGTGCATTCAGCAGGGAAGCCCTGTGGAAACCTTTTACTGTCCGAACAGTAATCGTAAATCATGTAGTTTTTGCGCACCCATTCAAGTTTCTGCTGCTCGCTCGTCTCCAACGCCTCTGCAGCGTACCATGAATTTACAGAGCAGTCAGAGGAGGCAGAGCATTTCTCTGCTTTGAAATTTCCATAAGACGCCACAAATGGGGATTTGGTCCAGTCGATCTTCACTGCACCCCCTCTGGTTGCCCAATCGTCTGCGTTCCAGAGGCTCGAATATATTCTCATCGCTTGATTCTTCGGATATGCAACGCCCAAATCCTCGCTGTTCTTGAACACTCTAACCGGAGTTCCATCCACAGAAAATCTGCAGAGTATCAGAAATAAATGTTATAAACTACAATAATGATGTTAAAAGTAAGAGGGCCAGGCCGAGGAGGACATTCACTAGTTGATCTGAAGTTGCAGGGACAGTATTAACTTACATGATTTGTTGGGGATTCCATGTTACAGAGTAAGTGTGGAAGTCTGCGGTGGGGTCGAACCAGAGGTAGAATTGCTGCTCGCGGTTGCCTTTGCCTTGAGAGAAAACATTGGTGTGCATTATGTACGGATCTCCCGACAGATTTCCCAGGAATTCAAAGTCTATTTCATCGTGTGTAGTCCCTTGTGACGAGAGCTGCGGCAGAACATAAGCATTTTATTAGGCCACGCTCAAATTCCCACAACAATACTACTACTGCTCAGTGCCTGCTACTAATAATATCAGGAAACTAGAATGAAATGAAGGGAGAGACTTACATAGTATGCAGTAACAGTACCGGCGGAGTTACCAGGAACCAGCTTGATTTGCATATCAATCTTGCCAAAGAGATATTCATTCTTGGATTGGAACCCAGAACCTGTTTGAATACAGCAGAGGCAGGGGAGGAGATAAGCATCGGTTCAACATACTGTAAAGTGTAAAGAAGACACACATATTTATATGCAGTAAGCAAATGAGATAAAATATACCCGAGGACTGATCAAGAGTGAGCTGCAAGTGTTGGCCATTGTCGAGTATCTTAGCACGATCATTTCCCCATATGATGTCAAAGTCATTGTAAAAATCAGCAGAAACAAGGCGGGTGAATGAGAGTGCAAGGCTTAAGAGGAGGACACAGAGAATGAGATGGTCCATTGGGAATGGAAGACAAGAATGTAGGGCGCTGGAATAGTGATAGAGGTAAGGATGTGGTGAATGTTGATTGCAGAGGAATATCAGTGGGTTTATATATAGGCAGGATCGGGAAAGGAAGGAAAGCAGGAAGAAGTTTCCCCAAACGGGCTACTTGGAGCGCACTCTGTATTCCCAGCGAGACCAAGTGTTGGATATTATTGAACGCGGAGTTCCAGCAAGAGGAAATTATTGTTGAGTAGAGCTGGCGAAGGTGTGCACATTAATGAAACAGTTGTATTCCATGAGTTTGGGTGCAGTTCGAGGCTTCTCACAATGCAATTTCTGGATGTTGACGTCTCATCTTCTACTAGGTAAGCGGTCCAACACCAAACAGAGCGTTTTTCCTTTTTTTATTTCAAATGAGTGAAAGCTGGAGAGCGACCTGTTGGGTGGGCGGTTATAATTATATTATTTAATTCTGATATGTTTTTATTAAAAGGAGAGATGGTTAATAATTATTTAGAGCAGCTTTTTTAGGTATTAATTTTCCAAATCATTAAGTTTTCCGAGTCTATAATTGTTTTCTCAATGTTTTACATCATGGTTAGCAATCTTGAAGCAATTTATAGAGCTGGTGGTCCCATAAATATTTGATTGTGCAAGTTATTTTAAAGTAGTTATTTTAAATTGTATTTTTAAATGAAATTATTGATAGTTATGTTTTTGTCAAAATTTAAAGAAAAAATTAGAAGGAAATAACAATGAGTAAGAAAAATTTGTAGTGCAAAATAGGATTAACAAGGAATAAAAGAAAATGAAAAATGATTTATATCCAAATATAATGCTAGAGGAAAAAATATGTTTTTTCATATTTTGTTAACATTAAAATAGCTATAATATTAGTAAAACTAGGTATAATGATTTCTTCCTTAATGAATTCAATCTTTAAACATGACAAAATATGAGGGAACATGTTTATACTCACTTTACCAAGATTAATAAATACTCAATTTTAAATATAAATGAATAATTGATTTGCAAAGAAATCGCATAGTTAATAAAAAAAATATGTATTAAACTATTATATTGCACATTTAGATTTAACACTTTATTCCAACAATTTTTCAACATATATTTTCAAATGTATAATTTTAGATTCCTCTATAGAAATCAAAATATAAAGAATCAATATGAAAACTCTACCATATTAAAAACAAGAAATGTTTGAAGAAGCCCTATCTTTATTAATTTTAAGAGGAATTCAGTACGCCATAATATTGGTCTTCTCCTTCCAAAGTCACTTATATATTTATTTCCCTAAAGCAAAGAAATAGTGACAACAACAAAACATCACAACTTCTCTAGCAAGGTAAACCCAAAACTAAATTCTAAACTAGAACTCTACATGAACAATATGAACATATACTCCAAGTTGCAACTCTAGAAACAACACTGCAGACCATTCTTTGGGCCAGTCTTTCCAGACAACCTCACTACCAACAAATTATAACAACCAACTTTAACAATTGAACTTTTGAGGACTTACAAACATAATCTAGTGCAAAATGCTATTTTCTTTTGTAACTATAGATGCTTTTCCTTGGTTAGTTGTCAATAAAATTATCATGCTCCCTTAAAATAGTTGTCAATAAAACTAACAAATTATCACGGTCCACATAAATTTATAGTTTTGATAGTAGATGTGACTTTCTCTTATTTCTATTACTTTTTTAATGTCTAACTAATCATCGTCTTCCTAAATAAAATATCAAAAGAGGAAATCCTAATATTTTATGGGTTGCTATACCCATTAAGTTTCAATAGAGTTCTGGTTGTCACATATAAATTATGATAAGGGCCACTTGCTCCTAAGCTTGCATGCTCATTATTTCTATAAAAATTTAATTTCTTTCTTGTTATATTCAAGAAAAAGATAAATTGCTTCTCCATTTTTCTTTTATAACAACTACCCATATAGTTTTATGTGTCTTTCACTAACCTAGATCACTTACATGAATATAGATAACTAACTCCACGACCATCATAACAATAGTTTGCATTTCTACTAAGACTCTATAACTTGTATATTTATTTCTCCAATGCATAAAAATAGTGACAACAACAAAACATCACAATTTCGCTTGCAAAGAAAACAAAAACATTGAATTTTGTACAAGAACACTACACAAACAATATACTCCAAGCCACAACACTAGAAACAACATTGTGGATCAATCTAAAGAATTCTTTGGACCAACTACTCAATACATTGAGAGAAATAACTTATATAATTATTTCTCTAATGCAAAGAAATAGTGACAACAACAAAACATCACAACTTTTCTTACAAAGAAAACTAAAACTTGAATTATGCACTAGAACATTGCATGAACAATATGAATGTATACGCTGAGCTACAACACTAGAAACAACACTACCAAGCAATGCATAGAATTCTTTGGACCAATCCTGCTAGACAACCTCATTTTTAGAAAACTCCAGCAACTAACTTCAATAACTGAACTTCTAAGGATTTAAAAATATAATAGTGCCACATCCAAAAAACATCATCTTCAAATGTTATTTTTATTCTATAATTATAGATGTTTTTCCTCGGGTAGTTGTTTATAAAACTGTCATGGTCCCTTAAAATAGTTGTCAATAAAATTAAAAAATTATCATGGTCCACATAATTCTATAGTTGTGAAAATAGATGCGACTTTCTCTTATTTTGACTACTTTTGTAATGTCTAACTAATCATCGTCTTCCTACATAGAATATCAAAAGAGCAAATCCTATTTTTTTTATGGGTTATTATAACCATTTAGTTTCAATAGAGTTGTGATTGTCACATATTAATTATGACAAGGGTCACTTTCTCCTAAGCTTTCATTCTCATTATTTCTTTGAAATTGTCAATTTCTTTCTTTTATATTCAAGAAAAAGATAAATCGCTTCTCCATTTTCTCCTTTGTACCAACTACCCATATGTTGTTATTTATCCCACACTAACCTAAAACACTTACATGCATATAGATAATTAACTCTACAAGAATCATGACAACAGTTTGGATTTCCACCAAGACTCTATAACTTATATATTTATTTCTCTGATGTAAAGAAGTAATGACAACAACAAAACACCACAACTTCTCTTGTGAATCAAACAAAAAATTGAATTTTGAAATATAATACTACAAAAACAATATGAACATATACTCCAAGCCACAACACTAGAAACAACACTACATATCAATCCAAAGCATTCTTTGGAACTACCACTCAATACATTGAGATAAATAACTTATATAATTATTTACCTAATGCAAATAAATAGTGACAACAACAAAACATCATAAATTCTCTTGCAAAGAAAACCAAAATTCAAATTATGAATTAGAACACTACATGAACAATATGAATGTATACTCCAAGCCGCAACACTAGAAACAAAACTATGAAGCAATGAGTAGAATTCTTTGGACTAATCCTGTCAAACAACCTCACCATTAGAAAACTTCAACAACTAAAATTTTGAGGACTTAAAATCATAATATTGAAACATCCACAAAACATCATCTTCAAATTTTTATTTTCTTTTGTAACTATAGATGCTTTTCCTTGGTTAGTTGAAAATAAAATTATCATAGTCCCTTAAAATAGTTGTTAATAAAATTCACAAATTATCATTGTCCACATGATTTTATTTAGTTTTGATAGTAGATGAGACTTTCTCTTATTTTTACTATTTTTGTAATGTCTAACTAATCATCATTTCCCTACAAAAAATATCAAAAAGGGAAATCCTATTTTTGTATGGGTTGTTATACCCATTTGGTTTTAATAGAGTTTTGGTTGTCACATATAAATTATGACAAGGGTCACTTGCTCCCAAGCTTGCATGCTCATTCTTTCTTTAAAATTGCCAATTTCTTTCTTGTATATTCTAAATAAGATAAATTGACTTGAAAACCCTAACTTCATAGTGAAAAGATTGAAACATTTAGACAATGTGTATCCCTTTGTGTAGCAACAAATTCTAAGTTAGTTATCATATCTTTTCCTTAAGAAGATTAGCTTAAAAGATTATTTAGTCATCAATTACCATCTAGTTCTCCCTTTTTTGTAACCATTGAATTTTTCATTAAAAAAATTCACCGATACTTGTTATTTTTATATTTAAATAAAAACATCATCTCATTTCCTTTAAATTTAGTTAAAACTTGTAACCTTTATATTAATGTATGGAAAAATGTACACTTCTCCTAAATGTGTTATCTAAAATAGTAAATTAAATCAAGTAGATAAGTATCTATATATACTAACCTAGATAATAGCTCATTGTGGCCATACATATCATAAAAATTGAAATTTAAATATTATTGTACAAAGTAAATGAGGAGGTCAGGGTACTTAGCTCTAAACTTGGATGAGAATGATTGTAATGGTATTAAAATATTGATGTCATTTGATTGGAAATAATAATTTATTATCTTTATTTTGTCTCAAAATTAGTAAAATTTGAATTTGAGTTTTTTTATTAGGTCTTTTTTGCATTCATAAATTTGATGTCTACACACATTTAAGTTAGTTGGTGTAATGTACACTTGTATTTTCTTATTCACCTTATTCATTTGTGCCTAGTCTACAATGGGAACTAGCAGTATCGAGGAATTTGTTTATAAGGTTTTCAAATCAAGTTACAGTACATATTCTCCCAAGTTAAATCTCACAAAAGATAGATTTTTCAATTGTACAAATAATTGAGGATAGTATGTTTGAAACAAGTAAATATTTCTAAGGAGATTATGTCCTTTTTAACTCATTTGAATGCTTCAATGTAAGTGAATTTACATTCTATATTTCAAATGTTAGGCGAGCAATGCTCAAATGTGTGAGGATGAGATAAGATATTGAAAATGAGTACAACTAAATGCCTTGAATTATAATTATATAGGATAAATTACTCAAACATGTTACTATACTTTTTTGTTGATAAAATCAAGGACTTCAGCATCATGACAAGTGTTTTTTATTATCAATATTGTTATCTCCACTTCATACCCTTCTTGTCTTTGGTGTAGCCTAAGAAGCTATGTAAAGGAAGGTAGGCAACCATATGATCAATTAAATAGTAGAAATATACACAGTACAATGTATGAATGATGTGTACACCTTGTGACACACCAGGAGAGATGGTATTCTCTAAGTGTTTATGAAAATAAAGTGTTTGGAAGTGAGAGTATATATGTCCATTCTAAATAGGATATCTTTAGTGGAATTACAGATGGAGAACCTCTCACTAGAATTTTTAGAATTTGATAAAGGGAAATAGATATTTTTGAGAATTGTATCAAATAACATATTTGAGATCCGAATACATTTTTAACAAATACTGATAGGAACAAACAATTATGAAAATGCCTACAACATACCTATGAGAATATGGTAATAATGAATAAGTATAGAAATTATCATACCATTCCATGGAGTACAAACACTAATATGTTTGGACATCATTACTAACACAAAAGTAACAATTCTGCTTAATTCACATATTTAATGAAAGGGTAAACCACATTGACTAAAAAATATTGTGAATATATTTATGTGAAGATTAAGAGTTATTATATATTCATCTAAAAAAAAGAATAGAGAAATAAATGTAAACTCAATATCTTCCTCCTCATTATTTTTAACTATTTAATTAAAACTATTTTTAAATATAATAAATATAAGACCGCATCTTAGTGTAATGTCATTTTTCACAATAATGTTGGGATTGGCTTAAAAGGGAAACTTCACTGGTTAGCTTCACTTCCAAATTCTTTATTTAAGAGGTTCTTGAGAGTTGGCCCTTACTCCATCACAATTCCTTTTTTGAAAACATTTGGATAATTTAACCTCTTATATTAATTTGGAATTTACATTAGGAAAGGAATAAGATAATCTTTTAGAAACAATCTTACTTAAAAATGTGATTGGTGCAAATTAAACAATAATTTTCAAAAATGTCAAAGCCTATACTTCTAGTCCATGATCTATTCTCCTTTTTTGTGCATCTTGGGATTCACAAATTTTATTGGATTGGAATTATATTTCCATCCCCTTCAAAGGACGTCTATTAGGGAATGTTACTCAAAAGTTGGATAGAGAGTTTAAAAAGTGGAAACACCTCCTCCAAGATTCACAAAACTAAACTTTGATGGAGATATGAAGGGTAATCCTAAGTTTTCTTGTATCACTTATGTTCTTAGGTCACATGAGGGGGTGGTTATAATAGCCATAGCTTGTAAAATTCTAGATAATTCCAATAATGTTGCAAAAGCCAAGGCCCTGCTCTTGAAACTCAAACTAGGTAAAAAGATTAATATTTCTCATCTAGTTATTGAAGGAGACTCATTAATTTGTATCAGTGCATTGGACCTACTTGATATATTTCAAATTGGAAATTAAAGTAAATAGTCTTAGAATCTTTGGAACTACTTCACTACTTTCAAAATTACCAATTTTCCCATTGCTATAGAGAAGGAAATGGAGTTGCAAATTACCTTCCAAATATCAATGTCAATCTCACGTATGGGGAAACATGATACTCACTTTATGGGATGGAAAACGTTGTAGAGTTTGTAGATGAACTTCATGGAAACATATGTTTTTTTTTCTCTAATCCTTGTTTTGGTTTTCCAGACTAGTTTGGCTTGATCGCTATTTGTACTTTGCTTGCATCACTTTTCTACTGTCGCCACTTGGTTTGTCATCAATAAAAAAATATTTTCATCATTCTTTAACTTTGGGATCTATGACATAGTATCCTATCCTCTCCTCTCAGTCTCCTGAAGCTTTATTTCCTCCCAACTCCTACCTATATTTCTCTCAAATTGTTTTGATCTATATTAGGACTTTGGTGCTTTATCTCATATTGCATATGAATTTGTTTAAAATGAATTCATCACTAATCATGCATTTGAGGTGGCTACAAGGGGATACAATTTATTTGAAGGTTAGACTAAAATAGGTCATTTGTTTCAAAGAGATGACCTCCAAAAGAAGTCAAAATTAGTATATATGTATAATAGTTTCACTTGATTCCTATCAAAGTCTATCATGAAGAAACTCTAGGCAAGGGCCTATATTTATTTGAGGACAACATTCACCCAATGAAGATGGAAGCTATTCAAAATAGGTGCAAGGCCTTATCACTTGTGATTAATCACAAAGGATACTGGAAATCATTTTCATTCAACATGAAAAAGTCATTCTCTTGCATAGCTCACCCAAGAATGCCCCACAATAATTGTCACCCGAGTCTATTGGATACCAATGAATGTAATCTTAACTAGGATTGAGCCATGGTAAATTTAAGTGCTGCTACAAGTGCAAATAGAAGGAAAGGATCTATATAAAGGAGTAAGGGTTGTGGGATTTCATCCCATTCCTCTTAAATGTAGATAATGGTCTATAAATGTATGTTCTACAATCCAGTGTTTATTTTTTTATGTGGGTTGTTGGTTTCCCATGCTTGTAAGTTATGAGAAAAGGCATATATTTTCTTCGAGGTGGTTCTCTGTCATCTTTGGGTGTTTTTGATACTATTATTTTGGTTGAGCCCCTCTCTCTACTTTTTGGTTCGAAAGCCATTGTATATTTCCTATATTATTATTTTAATATCTATCTATGTACACATTTTACATTTTGCCCCATAAAATATTAAGTTGATATAATTTTATACTACACAAAATAGATTTCTCATAATACAACAAGGTTCCATATAAGAACCATATATTTATTACTAATTATATAGTCAAAATTTTATTTATTAATTAAAGATCGTGCAATCAAAATTTTATTTCATAATAATTCTTTTGAGTTTCTAACATTAAGTCAATGTGCCCTTGGTCTGCTGGTGAAGTTGAATGGTTCTCAATGATCCCACCAGGGATCAAGTCTTGCTATGTGCAAGGCTTCAACATCATAAGGGATGAGATCGGGATTGTGCCCTAGGCGATTTTGGCAGAATTGATACCCGAGCAGTCCTTGACTCCTACCCGGATAGGTTTCAGGCACAAGTGCACCTGTATCGGGTTGTTAAAACGTCTTTGTGGTGGCCCTTCACTAATTGGTTGCTCGCAGGCTTCGTGCCTTTGCTCGACAGTCTCGCAAGTCTAAACCCTCCATCAAAAAAAAATAAAAATTCTAATATTAATATATACATTTTATGTAATACTCACCCATACACAAATATAATATTTTTTTCAAATTATTAAACCATTCTCTTTTGAAAAAGAGATTGAATGATTAAAAAACATTTTTTATACACAAAATCTACCATTTCAATTATAAACTATTGAAATAATATGCCAGCCCACAAAATGGTCTCCCTCCTAGAATCACTGGTTTGAAGAATAGAATAAAATAAAATAAAAAAGACGCTCTATGTAGCGTTTGACCGCTCAGTGGACGGTGAGATGTCAACATCGAAGACACTGGATTTTAAGCAGAGCCTCGAAACTGCACCCACGGTTATGGAATACAGCTCTTTCATAATGCACACAATTATGATATACAATACACCCAGCTGGAACTCCGCGTGCAACAAAAACCCAAAACCTTGTCGCGCTGGGAAAAGCAACTGCACTCCAACTCATCCAATAAACAAATTTTAGGGAAATATCTTGCTACTTTCCGTCCCTTTCCTTCACCCTGCCTATATAAATCCCATCGATATTCCTCTCTAGTCACACATTCACATCATCTTTACCTCTATCAATACTCCTACATTTTGCAGTCTTATCCCAAGTTTCCAATGGAGCTTTTACCCTGTTTCCTCCTCATAAGCCTTGCACTCTCTTTCTCCCACCTTGTTTCTGCTAATTTTTACAATGACTTCGATATCACATGGGGAAATGATCGTGCTAAGATTCTCGACAATGGCCAAGGCTTGCACCTCACTCTCGATCAGTCCTCAGGTGTATATTTCATCTCATTTCCTTACTTTATATAAATATGTGTGTGTTTTTTACAGTATGTTGAACCGATCCTTATCTCCTCCCCTGCCTCTGCTGTATTCAAACATGTTCTGGGTTCCAATCCAAGAACGAATATCTTTTTGGCAAAATTGATATGCAAATCAAGCTGGTTCCTGGTAACTCTGCCGGCACTTTTACTGCTTACTATGTAAGTCTCTCCCTTCAATAGATTTTTGGTCCTGAAATTAGTAATGGGCACTCGTACTATTCTAGTAGGATGTTGAGCATAGTCTAATAAAATGTCAATGGTCTGCCGCAGCTGTCATCACAAGGGGATAAGCACGACGAGATAGACTTCGAGTTCCTTGGAAATCTGTCAGGGGATCCGTACATTATGCACACCAATGTTTTCTCTCAAGGCAAAGGCAATCGCGAGCAGCAATTCTATCTCTGGTTCGACCCCACTGCAGACTTCCACACTTACTCACTCCTATGGAATCCCCAACAAATCATGTGAGTTAACACTGTCCCTGCAACTGCAAAACAACCTTCTTTGGCCTGACCCTTCTGCTGTTAACATCATTATTCTAGTTAATAATGTGTAATTCTGATTCTGTGCAGGTTTTCTGTGGATGGAACTCCAGTGAGAGTGTTCAAGAACAGCGAGGATTTGGGCGTTGCATATCCAAAGAATCAAGCGATGAGACTATATTCGAGCCTTTGGAACGCAGACGATTGGGCAACCAGAGGTGGGCTTGTGAAGATCGATTGGAGCAAATCCCCATTTGTGGCGTCTTATGGAAATTTCAAAGCAGAGACATGCTCTGCCTCCTCTGACTGCTCTGTGAATTCATGGTACGCTGCACAGGCGCTGGAGTCGAGCGAGCAGCAGAAACTTGAATGGGTGCGCAAAAACTACATGATTTACAACTACTGTACAGACAGCAAAAGGTTTCCACAGGGTTTTCCGGCTGAATGCAGTCGCTAGGGTTTCAGCTGAGTTCACAGGATCAACTTTCGCTAAGTTTCACTAGATTCTTTTATTCATTCATTCTTTTTAAAGTGATTTTCAGGCCAAGGAGGCTATATTTGTAACGATTGGATCGCCGTCAATTGAATATGTATCTCAATATTCATTTCTTAGCATTGGAAGAATTTCAAATTTATTGGACCTTTTATTTAATTATATGGCGGTCGTTCTTAATGACCTTTTCTTTTAACTTTTAAATTATATTAAAGAAATAATTAACCTATGGTAATTACTAACTACATTCTGGTTGTTGATGTAATACTTATAATTGTTGATTTAATTTTTAATATTTTTGACAACATTATACTAATAGTTGCGATTTTAAAGTTGTTATTGTTGATGATGACTATCCACAATTGAATTAAATGTGTCCCTTAGTTCTACAAAGCAACCAATCATGTCATGTCATATCACCTATAGAAGTATGGGTATCCCTCTTGCGCGACCATTGGTATGCTTCTTTTTGAGTCCGTTTGGACATCTTGGCAAAAAAACATGTTAATGTGACATCGTATTTGATGATGCCCAGTAAGCTGATATAAAAAACTATGGAATTTCCACATAGGATATTGAGAAGTGAAACTTAGGGTGCTCAGCTACTAGGTCCTCTCCTCTAATAGGGTGATATGGTAATAAATGTTTTGAACTAATTTTGTGAGTGTGTTTTTGCACTATCGTTTAAAGTGTGTTTTTAGCCAAGTGTAACTAATATGTCTGCATCTTTGATATTCGTTACTCTAAGCAATAATTTTTAATTTTTAATTCCCATACAAAGATATGATAATTTTTTGGTAAGTATTAATAAGCTAATTAAGAGATTGAGATACACAAAGTGAGGATACAAAAATATTGGATTCTCTCCCATACTATTTCCTATCCAAAGGTTAAGAAGAGAACAATCAACTAATCTATGCTTTTTAAAGACAATACTATAAATGGGAAATCATACTTGAAGATATAATGGGTGCATTGATAGGTGTAACATGAAATTATGTATGTTGGAACTCAAGTAATTGCAAGAAGTTTTGCTATGGTGAAAGTCTTGGTAGCGGAGACATAATTACATTTACTTAAAGATGAAGTATTAAAAAGTAGTAATTTTGAAGTAAATTAATAAAATATGGAAAGAATTTGAAAATAAATTGTTCGTGTAATTATAATAGTGAAATTTGCATACCATGTTATTTTTCATTTACTTTTGTGCTTATTTTGAAGAAATGTCTTGATACATGTACATAGTGTGGTACTGTGTAGAGTCAAGTTCATCCCTCTAGCCTTTTATCCATTTGCATACATGTATATCCCTATACACTTAGCCCTATCCTCTTCGTATTCATAGACATAATATATTTTCTTTGTTTGATCATTTTTCACATTTTCCAACGTATATATGCCCACATTTATCCACTAGCCTCCTAGAATTGACTATTAATCCATTTCCTGTCACTTCTTCAATTGCAAGGGTGACCCCAAGATCACAAATGTATTCCCTTTCATTTTAAATAGTAAAATTCAAACTTCTAGCTAATTTTCTTCATTCACCCTTCTCCTTTGAGTTAAATAAACCCTCTTAGGCATAATTTACTAACATATGCTAGTGTTAAGACTAAAATATGTATTCATTTTAATAATCAAAATATTCATTTATCTTAGATTATTGAAGCAATTAGTAATGAGACATTTGATTTGGTATAATAAAATTGAGTACCAAATTTACATGCCTAAAGCACTTGTCTACTATTTTCATCTTGTCCAATTAGTGTAGGTTGATCTAGGAGAAAATTTCTCATTGTGACAAAGCAACAACCACAATGCTATCTCTAAATACCACCAAGTTCCTAGATATTTAAGAATAGCTCAAAGATAAACATTTACAAGATGAAATAATACATCAAATCATCAGTAACTGAAGGAGTGGGTTTGAATATAGAGTTAAAAACGTCTAAATTGTGTCTTTGTTTTAAATTTAATAACTTGTTCTTTGCCAAAACACAAATCTTCATATACTTTTAGGCACTTTACTTACATTAAGAAATCATTTTCTAACTATAAAATGTCATCACGAAATCTTCTTTATTTGGTGTAGAGATAACTTTAGTGGTGAATCTTCGCCTTTTGGTGATCCCGTCTGATGGGTCAATCGTCATTTGGCGAATAGAGCACGCAACGCAGGTCAACTGCATCGCCGGATATTTATTAGATTTGGGTCCAACGCCCGGGGTAGTCGCCCATTAGTTATCACATGATTGGTCAAAACTATCGGTGCAATCGCCAATGCAATATACGTTTTGGATACATTTATTTTAAACATATTGCCAGCTTTTGCATGCTGTTTCTTATTGGCCCGCGTTCTTTCGCCATTACTACAACCAAATAATTTTCCCTTGGGTTGGGCGTCGCCAACCATTTTTCGGATGTGTGTCGACCACCAGCCCCGTTTAGCCAACTGTTTCCTACTGTGGGCTTGCATAGGAAGGTGCGTTTCGCCTGCATTTGACATTCCCGCTTGTTAATCCCGCCTAATTCGCCAACCTAGATTGGACTATAAAATATTATTATTCTACACAGTTCGCTCTTTTCTGGTCTGGAGACTGGCATTTCTTATTGCTGCCGAACTTTCAGAGTGCTGAGTGCATTGGTCATTGACTCGTGGACCCTGGTTTTTTTAAAAGGCAAGTGCTTTTTAATTTATTTTTTATGTCAACAGTGGTACTGGTTATTTTTTTAGTTTTACTGTCCAATGTAATGCTAAGATAGCCTATAGGTTTGCGAATTATATTGGCCCTTGGGTAGTACCGTAGACTGTAGTACCGTAGCAGTAGAACCCATTTTTTGAGAATGAATCATATTATTGTTATTATATGTAGTCTAAGTAGTTGAGTCTTTTGTTCAACAACTAAGTTGATATATTTTTTGCAGCCTTTATCGGTTTGCCATGTCAAATAAGAGGGGTAACAGGGGTTCCGGTAGGATCCCTGAATGCCAAGAGAAGCCACCATTACCAAAACGCAGAACCATAGCAGCATATTTTGGTGGTGGAAATGTTGGCAAGCTACAATCTGATAGATCGACGGCCCGGGATGAATTTCGGGCCGATTTGGGGAATCTTTTCCCATCTGCCCAAATTCATCCGGAATCGTGACATGTGTCACGATTCCGGATGAATTTGGGCAGATGGGAAAAGATTCCCCAAATCGGCCCGAAATTCATCCCGGGCCGTCGATCTATCAGTCTTCAGATTGTATTATATTATATTATATTATATTATATGGTTAAATTATATTATATTATATTATATTATAATTATATTATATTATATTATATTGTTATGATTATTATTATTATTATTATTTATTATATCATATCGTTATGAATATAATTATATTATATTATATGGTTATGATTATATTGTATGGTTGTAATTATATTATATTATATTATATTATAGTATAAATAATTATATTATATATATATGATATGGTTATAATTACAATTTAAAAATATAATTGCAAATGCTCTATTTTTATTCATATTTATTATTTAGTTTCAAAATTAAAATATAATATAGTTATAATATCTATAAATTATTAAAATTTAACATATATTGAAAATTGTGATACTTGTTTATAAACTATTCTTCATCATTTAAAAGATTTTATAATGAAAAAAAAGTTAGGAATAGGTGACAAGATAGGTATGAAATAAAAATTTGACACATAGATTATCAAAATTATATTTAACTTTGTTAAGCTTATAATCTATTAATCTTTAGTTTTCCTTGAAGCTCCATTTGTTAACTTTTAACCAATCAGATTAAAGGAAAATAGTTAATTATTAACAGTTCACTATTTTTAACTAAGTCGCAGACTAACAGTAACATTTCAAGTTTCAACAGTGCATAATTTGAGAAACAACTTAACAAGATGCCAAAAACAACCTTACAAAGTCGTAGATTAAGAAGAACAACGATTTGAGATTAAACAATTTTTCAGTTTACCAATAAATGTGCAAATTTCGCTTTCAGATTAAACAATTTTTCAATTTACCACTGAAGATTAGCCAAGACCATTATTATTCATTTTCCTACAAAACAAGTAATTCGCCTCTGAAATTATTAATTCATTTTTGGCAAGGGAAAAAATAGCCATCATTTATATATCCGTCAGTGAAAAAAAACATTAATTCGCCACATTTAAAATGATTTTTGCTAGGGCAAGAAAAAAATCGCCAACATATAATATTTTATTTCCCTATATGGAACAAAAAAATCGCCCTCGATATTAAAATTTTCCTGCCCACAAGATGTTGGATTCGCCAGCATTTTAGGCTTTTTTTTCGGGAGGGGTTTCTTAAAGTTATCCCTGATTTGGTACTCATTGTTTTCCGTTAAGCTAAGTGTCCTTTATCTTCTTATTTTTTTTCCTAAAATAAATTGCACATTAATCTATTGCAATCCTGTAGTACCCCTCGCATCTTACTTTTGCTGATACTATGTTTAGTTTGACACCGTTTTATTTTGGTTGCTTAGATCAGACATATATTACATGTTATTTTATATTTTGGTGTGTGATTAAACAGTTATAGTTTGGATGTTAATTGTCATGATGAACCTGAAACAAAACTTTACGTAATGGTTTAATCTAGTAATGATGGATTTTATATGATGTTTCAAATGCATGTATAAATTGAAGTAATTAGATGATGGTTATATTTGGCACTTACCCCATACCCGCATGTGTATGGTATCATGTTTGTTATCATTTATGTTTTCTTTTCTGTTGACATGCATGTATGGTAGAGGAGGAGGCGTAGTTACCTGCATTTAGTCGGGTCCACACGTCCTAGCCATCCCTACCATTGTCTGATAGTATGTTATATATGCACATGTACATGCAATGGTTCTTATGCAGGTTGCAGGTACCGGGCATCGACTTCCCTGGCTTGACAGGATGAGCGTGCCCTCATTATGTCTCAATGGCGGAGAAGGGGAGTTAGCACCTAGGCCAATTCCCTAACCTAACCTAACCATCCTAAAACCACGGATGGGACCTTACTTGACTTACCTGAATCGAATTCGTTTTGGTAGAACGAATCCGATATATGTTTTCCCGGTTGAGCATGATATTGTCTTAGGTGTTGTTCCATGTCGGTGTTGCATTTTGACCTTGTAGATCTCATGTATGATCTCTGATGGTTATTTAAATTATGTTGACACATTGGTAAATATTATGTTATTAGTATGTTATGACTTAATCAGATACATATGCTTACACTATGTCCCTTATGGTTATACTATTATTAATTGTATATACGTTAATTGTATATATATGATTATATATAAACATAGCTTACTATATAATAGTGAGATATTGAGTGATATAACTTAAACCAAATGATAAATTGAAAATAAAAAAAAAAGAAATGAAATTCAAGAAGAAGAAATAAAAAGAAAAAGAAATTCTACAATTTTAAATTGTCTCATTTTAGGTAGTTGACTTGAATAGTAGGGGGAAAATAATAAAATATTTCTTCCCTACTTTCCAAGCCAATTTAGAGGCAAAAGAGAGAGACTTGTCACCACTTTTTGATATGCAATTTTTTGGAGAAGAAAAGAGAGGAAGAGGAGAAGGCTGGGAGAAGGAGAAGAGAGCAAGAAGAGGAGGATTGAGTTTGTGGAGTACATTGGGATCACAGTTGAGAGGCTGGCTTCATCAACCTGCTTTGAGAATCAGGTAGGTTTCGTATTTCCCTTAGTATGTTTCCATGTTAGTTTTAAAATTTCCATTAATGAGAGAGCATATTTACCTTCTCTAAATGTGGAGTGAGAAATCAAAATAATCAGAATTTTAGTTTACATTTGTGAGATTACATTTTTTCAACTTATAAACCCTCTCAATTCAACCATAGATGAAACCAAATTGAAAAGCAAGAGAGCTTGATGCTTCAAAATCTCAATGATAATCATTGTATTTAGATCCATAAATTTGCCATTTAGTCATTTGATTGATCATTTATCATTCTGAATTAAAGAATTTAATATATTAAGTTATTTTAGAAATCAATGGGAAAAACAAAACATCATTGCATGGATAACAAAATCAACTAAGTCCTTATGAAAAGAAAGAACAAGCACAAATAAAACTTAAAACTTGAAGCCAAACATACATTCTGAAAAATATATGGAGACTACTATTTTCCCAAGTTTTACACAGAGAATATTCTCTTTGATCAATGGATATTAACTAAAATAAATTCAATCTATAACATCCCCTAAAATAGCTATTAGTCTTTATGTTTTCCTCCTTATAATATTTTTATAGACATGCTTTTAAGGCCTCTTATGTCATCTTCCACATGTTGAGGGCCCCACTAGGACTCTAGGCGCAGGTGTTGGGGGTTTTGAAAAAGTTTTGCATTTAAAATTTTGCCCAAGTCCATCTCCCCACGTTGGCTTAAGGGCATGAAGACAAGACATTAACATAAAAGTTTTTTAAAAAATGCTATCTTTCCATTAATAAGCTGCTGGGACTTTATATCATTGTTGACTTCATGAAATCTTCCTCCCATGCGTACCATGCTTGGGGATTTGCAAACTGACACCTCTTCCCTTTTGTCTTTAATGTGTCCCCTCACCTTGCTTAGCGCACCACCTAACTTGCAAATTTTTCTTAAGGAATGAAGGACACTTGTCTTTTCCTCTTTGCCTTGGGTTGGTCAAAGTACCTCCCATATCTTTTATCATGTGAGCAGCCTTGTGAAAGGTGGCGTGGGTTTTTCCTTAGCCATGTTTATGAATTTATTACCATGTTTGAATCCCCTTTGAAAATGGACGCCCACCTTGGGTTTTGCATCCATTTGCTTTATTTTAAATTGTTTACTTTATTCACTATGGAGATGAGGTGGAAAGTAGATTAGGGACCTAGGTGACTTTAGATTTGGATAGCTTTGATGTTTTCTTTGAATAAGCTAATACAAAATGAAATGTTTAATTAATTTATTATTTGAATTTGTTATCCATTGGAGTAATGCACTTTTTTGGATTTGTTTATGATTGTGTAATATTTGACACCTTATTATTATTAGTAAATGTATCATATTTGCCATCTAATTTAACTAAGAGAATTTGGCTAAAATTAATATTTCATGAGCTATTGTTTAATTAATATTTGAATTAATTGCTGAGTATAATATAATCACCTTAGAGTCCTTTAATTTTAGTCATTACTTTTATTATCGATATAGTTACATTGCCATCTTTTATAAATTAACGATGACTTTATATCAAACCATTATAGGCATTAGTGAATGATAACAATATGGTTATTAATCTATAGACGTGGATATACTGATTAGTGTAATTAACTAGTGTGAGCAAATAATTACTTTTTATTATGATCATTATGTCTTGGTTTATCTTACGACATGTTAATTACTTGTGTAAGATGTTCTTTTTGCGTATACTGTTTGTGCATGGAAGTATACTGTTGATGTAGTTGTTTTATATACGGGATTAGATAACCGAATAGGGGATAAAATCCAGAGGTCGGGTGCATTGTTGTGGTTATCAGTTATCTGTTTGTTGATTTTATTTATGGTGCAATGTGGATTCTATCTTCATTTGTTTGTTTTGGATTAGGGTCAATGTGAGACCTTAATGGGATGGTTAAACCGATCCCTGTTATTATTTCCTCCTGGTGGGTTAAAAACTTGATTTAGTGGCCAAGTGAATTTATGTTTTGAAATGAGATTTGCTTTAATTGTTTATCTGGTTATTGGATCTTATTATGTCATAAGTGGCCACAAACTAGGATGGGTATTGTTGTGAAACTAGGGTAGGTTATCTAGATGTGGTGTAGGAGGTGGCTTGCAATGGATCGCCGAGGCCCGCAAGTGGCTGACGGATCATCCATTGTCAAGTTTCTTAATTTCAGTGGTAACATTATAAAAATTGATTTAGTCAGGATAACATTAAAAAAAAGATAATTTGAGATACCTCGCCCATGCCTTGAGTGCTAGTTAAGACTAAGGATGGATGCGGGAAGATGCTAGATGCATCATCGATATACTTGTCTTCATGAGAGATATCGATGCCACGTATGATCACTTGAGTGCCGTCGGTTCAGTGAGGAACCTTTAGGACTAAACTCAAGGGTGGATCTACGTGATGACACCTTCCTACTCACACCGTAGATATCCTACGTAGGTCAGTGCCTCTGGTAACCCATATACCCTCTTGTATTAGATATATTCTCTTAGATGTGGATTGGGGATTGGTCCTTAGTGTGTGTGTGGGCCTGGTGTTATCTCCCTCGCACGGTGGGGTGGACCTCTGGGTTCCACATGGTCGGGAGGTAGTGTACTTCTCCATTGAGACAGTTGCGGACTACCCTTCGTCACTTGATTGTACACTTGGATCAGTCTATCTCTTTTGTTGCAGATTTATGTACCCAGTTGTTAGAAGATTATATGTTGTACTTATAGGAGGTTTCACTTGTTTAGTAATGATCCCTACGTGGATCCATGATGTATTTGGATACTTGTAATTGTATTAAATACCACCACATACCCTACGACATGTGTAGCGGATGTAGGTGATCATGTGTTGTATTGTATATGGATTAAGAGATGTATTTAATT
This sequence comes from Chamaecyparis obtusa, assembly GCA_027943335.1. Lineage (NCBI taxonomy): Eukaryota > Viridiplantae > Streptophyta > Pinopsida > Cupressales > Cupressaceae > Chamaecyparis > Chamaecyparis obtusa. The sequence continues at coordinate 48,597 of BSBK01000191.1, read as the reverse complement.
TATCTATGTACTTAAGAGTTCTTAAGCATTAGTCATGTTAGTGTAGTGTTAGTTAGATGACATAATTCTACGTTAGGGACCCTTGAGAACGAAAATGAAATGATATGTTTTATTCAGAACTCATGTTTGTTTATCATTGTGTTATTATGTTTCAATGTGTTTGTAAACTTTAGTAAACAAAAAAAAAATGTTGCATAACTTAGTATAATTTTAGTGTTTTTCTCTTGGGTCTCCTGGCGGGGCGTTACAAATCCCCCTATCAAATATTAATTAATTGACTTATTTTTTATTACATGTAACAAATAGGTTTTGAAGGGACTTGAAACCCGTTTTACAAAAATAATAATAAAGATGAGCAATAAAAATAAACCCTTACAATAGAAAGTTGCCTAAAAGAAGAGAGACGTAACACCAAAAATAACTAGACAACCAAAAACCTAGAAAAGAGCTAGACAAAATAAACTAACAAGGAACATAACAAGAAACCTTAGGAAAGGTTTCTTAGTGCCTCTGTAGCTTCAGCCTCCAACTGAGTCATATTGAGAGAAATTTTCTTCAGATTGAGGATGTCCCGAGGTGCCTTTTCTGCCCTCCCCTTTAGATTTCCTCTAGTTCTCTTGCTCAAACCAGTATCCTCTTCCTTACTCTTTTCTATGTCAACCTCCAAATCAATCATCAATCTATCTTGGTGAATATTCTCCAATTTGTTCACCATCTAGTAGTGTTGAGACTCTTAGTCATGCTCTTAATAACTTTATGACTCAAGGTAAAAATATTGGGCAATGGCTAAAAGTGCGAATATTTGCACCGGCCAATAGCCAGTGCCGTTACTTCCGTCAATCTCTGGTAAGTTATTTCCATCAGTCCAAAATGTACTTCTCTTGATGCCCATGTTTACCAATGCCCGTACCATATGTAGGCCCCTGCCGACCGATTTGACATGCACAGAAAACAAAAATGCATATTTAATACTTGGGTTTTTTTTTCAAACACTCGGTGTAAATTTTTAGATAGTTTTTTTAATTACAATAGCCACGGAGAGGCTTAATAAATTTTTTTACAGTTTTAAAAATAAACATTTTTTAATTTTTATAATATTATTTATATGTTTATTTATTTTATTATTTAATAATTTTAATAAATATATGGTAAAAAAATAGTATTTGATTATATATATATATATATATATATATATATATATATATATATATATATATATATATATATATATATATATATATATATATATATATATATATATATATATATATATATATATATATATATATAATAATTATAATTATAATAATTGTAATAATTAAAATAAAAAACTTTAAAGTTTAAAATTTTAATGTATTTTTATTTTCTCTTTTTGATTCAACTATTTTTTATGTTTAATAATTTTAAGATTCTAATGTATACATATTATGAATTTTAATTTCATTTTAGCTACGTGTTATAATTTTAGATCTCGAAGATAGCGTGTATACAAAAATTAAAATAAAAAAATTCAAAGTTTAAAATTTTAATGTATTTTATTCTCTTTTTTATTCAACTATTTTTTATGTTTAATATTTTTAAGATTCTAATGTATACATATTATGAATTTTAAGAATATATGGTGATACTAGATCTCTTTAAGAATATTAATGTTGAATATAAATAATATCATATTTAAATCAATACAAAATAAAATAAATTCTATGTATGTATGTATGTATGTACAATATTGTTTATATTCAACATTAATATTTTTAAAGAGATCTAGTATCACCATATATTTAAATTCAATTATGAGGAGTTATTTAATAAATACATATAAATTATAATTAATTTAATTTAATAATAATTCTTAGTTAATGTCAAAGTTTCTAAATTCTATGCATTTTTTTCATCAATAATATTATTTTTCAATTTAGTATATTTAAGATTACAAATTGTATATTTTTAATTTTAATTTTTTTAATATCTATTGAATAAAATATTTATATTTATATTTAAAATTCTAATTATATTTATTTTGAAAAGTTAAATAATAATGTTAATAATTAATATAAATTTTGATAATTAATATTAATTATTAACATTATTATTTAATATTAATATTAATTATCCTAAAATATTAATATTTAGAATAATAATAATGTTAATAATTATTAGTATAAATATAAATATTGATATTAATTATTAACATTATTATTTAACTTTTTTAATATATTAATAAGTTTAATAATTAATATGAATTTTGATAATATATTTAAATTTAATTTACTTTGTATTTATTTAAATTTTATATTATTTATAGTAAACTTGGTATCACGGATTTAATATTTGCACAAAAAGTATATATAACCACACATCAAATTTTGATGCCTATTGTCAATATCCCAAATTGAATGTGTAGTCAATATAGATAATTTGAAAAATGATAGTAGCACCAAACATAGAATAATAGAACAAAAATAATTATCAAAGTACATATATGTATAAATTTTATAACACGTAGCTAAAATGAAATTAAAATTCATAATATGTATACATTAGAATCTTAAAATTATTAAACATAAAAAATAGTTGAATAAAAAAAAGAAAATAAAAATACATTAAAATTTTAAACTTTAAATTTTTTTTATTTTAATTATTTTAATTATTATATATATATATATATATAATCAAATACTATTTTTTTTACCATATATTTATTAAAATTATTAAATAATAAAATAAATAAACATATAAATAATATTATATAAATTTAAAAAATATTTATTTTTAAAACTAAAAGAATTTATTAAAATTTATTAAGCCTCTCCGTGGCTATTGTAATTAAAAAAACTATCTAAAAATTTATACTGAGTGTTTGAAAAAAAAACCCAAGTATTAAATATGCATTTTTGTTTTCTGTGCATGTCAAATCGGTCGGCAGGGGCCTACATATGGTACGGGCATTGGTAAACATGGGCATCAAGAGAAGTACATTTTGGACTGACGGAAATAACTTGCGAGAGATTGACGGAAGTAACGGCACTGGCTATTGGCCGGTGCAAATATTCACACTTTTAGCCATTGCCGAAATATTGCTTGAAAAAACGATAAAAAATGAGCAAGTTATGATTATTTGAAATCAGACTATAAAATGAAATCTCCAATGGTGAAGGAAATTTTTTTAAACCAGTTGATGATGTCAGTAAACCAATAGGTTAAATTTGATGGTCATGTGTCTGTCACATTAAAAAATCCTCCTAACCCTATTTGATAGTTGGATGATCGTCAAATTTATGACGGTAAAACACTGCTGACATGGCAGTCCACATGGGGGGCTGACATGATAGTTGACTGGGCGTACACTCGCTGGCATGGTAACTGAGGCAGAGGTAACTGCGTGCTTACATTGGAAATGATGTAGGCGAACATATCGATGTTGTCAGCACTGACATGGACTGGGCGGTTGAGCGCTAGCGTGTGTCGACCGAGATGGGCAACAGTAGTCCCGGTGGCAGCGGTCAACCCTGCTGTTCGAGGCCCCATGATGGCATCGACTGTGGGCGCTGCTAGAGAGGCATCACACTGGGTTGTGGTGCCTTAAATGCTACTGCGCTTTATAAAGAGCATTTTTTATTTAAAAAATTAATTTTTTAAAATTTTTTTTCAATGTGTGCAAGTTCTGATTGGGAAAATCTTTTTTTGCATCAAATGCTCCCTACATCAAAATAGGGTGAATTTTATATTAAAATTCATCGCTCAAGTCTCCTGGACCTATTGGAAGGTTCTTTTTAGCCTGAAAATGCTTCGATTACACGCTATCTTCGAGATCTAAGCTACAAACACTAGTTTTGAAACTAATGCAAATGATCTCCAAATTAGATGAAACGAAAGCCAATCTTGATTTTCTCAAGCCTTCCAAACATAATGGCACAGTCAAAATTTATCTTTGAATCCTTCAATGTGTTGCAATCAACAGACCAATAAAAATAACATATATGCAAAAGGAGACTTATTGGATCTTCATTAATCTTGTTTGTTCTCCATATCGTATGAAACACAAGAGAAACAATCAACAAGATTTTACAAGACCTCTAAGAAATCTAAACTTTCAAACAATCAGATTGAAAGTGTTAGATCAATAACTGGACATAAAATAAGAAGAATAACAATATTAGACTATCTTGATGTAAATTCTCAAAGGTGTAAAAACATCAAGAAAAATCTCTAATATGATATATCCTAACATTTAAATATCTCCAATATATATAAAACACATGTAAGCTAGCCTGTTTATATAGGCAAGAGCTGATAGGAGGCATGAACAAGGTTGAGACAATTGTCTCAACCTGGAGGAAGTAGAGTCCTGATAGAACTCAACAACATCCTCTAAACGAGTAGAGTCCAAATTGGACACAACCATATCTTAGGAGGAGTTTGACTTCAAGTAGGAATCAACCATATCAAAGGAGGAGTTGGAGTCAAAGTATGACTCAACAATATCCTCCTAATAAATAAATTCACCTAAGTAAACTTAAGTTGATAGTGAAATGGAAAAGAACCATTTACTCTAACAATATATAGGCAATGTGAGTGGTCATTAGGTAAGGATTATAAAGTAGTGAGAAATTTCACATAGAGTTAGTTAAAGCAGATTAATTGGAGTGCGCTTTGTATTAAGATATTATGGTGGTTGGGTTTGTTGCACACAAAATTATAGCAAGAAGAAGAAACACATTAATTCTTTTCATATGACATTAGTGGCTATCCACCAAACTAAAACATACAATATATAAAGAGAGTTTAAAAAAATACAAAGTGTCCCCCTTGCTAAGATATTTATTTTAGTTTGTTGTTTAGACGTTGGCTCATATAGTTGGCTTATCTATGTTAATTATTAATACTAGAAATCACACCTTAGTGTGCAATGGGTTCGTTGTAGAGGCATGAGATTTCAACTAAGTATTTTTCCCTTTTTCTGTCTCTAGGTCAACTAAGTATTTTTCCCTTTATCCATCTCTCTCCCTCTCATCCACTCTATCTATATCCTTATCTCTCTTTCAATATATCTCACCATCTATATCTCTTTCTATTTCTTCCTCTCCGTATATCTTTCTCTATTTCCCCCTCTATATCTCCCTAGATCTATTTATATTTTTACCTCTCGATCTATCTCTATCTCTCTATTTATTTTTTCTCATCCCCTCACTCTATATTCATCTCTATCTCTATCTTATGCTCCCCTCTCCATATCTAGACACATATCCCTTTCTCTATCCATCCATCTCTCTCTATCACCCCCTTCTTATACCCTTGAATCTCTACATCTCCATACTTTTCCCCCATATATCACTCTGTTTCTATATATATCTTGTTATCTCTCCATCCCTCTCTATCCCTATATATCTCCCCCTCTCTACGTCTCTCTATATATCACTTTCTAACCTCTATCTTTACATGTATATCTCTCCCTCTCTCATTCTCTCTTCTTTATATATTTATATCTTTCATCCCCACTCTCTCCCTCTCCTCTCCATATCCTTCTTCTTCTTCTTCTACCCAATCTCCACCTCCAAACTCTCCTTCCCCAACTCTCCTCCCCCCTCTCTATCACTTCCTATCTCTATCGTCATCTTTTTATTTATCCCTCTCTCATTTTTTCCTTATGCCTCCCCTATATATATTTATCTCTACCATCTCTATCTACTCCTTTCTCCTCTCTTCGTATCTATATAATCATATTTTTACAAATACTTAATTATATTTTAATTATTATTAGTACCACTACAAATAGTAATATTTCTTTAATTAGCATAATCGCTTAAAATTTATTTAAATAAATGGTGTTGATCTCGCACCCTTAATAAGTTGGGGAATAGTGAAATTAATGAGAGATTGGTCCTATGTGCTGAGAAGTCCTACCACCATTTGGAGAGGATTTAGGTCTTGACTAAGATCCATGACATTGTTGAGAGACTTGGGGATGCCTTTCTCGTAAATATATTTTACGTCTTGCAATGAGTGAAACTCATCACCAAATATGGACTTGATGGTGGGTATTGTGTGGTTAAATATTGATATCAAATTAGAATGCAACCAAAACTCAATAAACCATTAACTCGAGAATTTATCTATAGGAGGCCATATAAAATAAACCAACTAGACTCTCAAAAGAGGCTTATTGCTTCCTAGTTGAAGCGAGTTTAATCCCTCTTATGATATTCATAAGATTGGCATGAAGGATTAGTGACTTGACTACTCCAAAATGGAAGATTTAAATGCAATGAAAAACTAGAAATGAAACTAGAATGCAATATTTTAGCTAAAATGAGAGGATTAAGCTAGCATGGATGCAAAAAAATAGTATTCTAGAATGACAATGCAAGAAAATATGCTATGATAAATAATGCAAGAAAGTAAACTAGAAATTGCTAAGAATGCTCAAGAATGCTAGAATGAAAATCACTAAGATGCAAATGATCAAAATTCTCTAGATGACCAAGATGGAACCCTTGAGCCAAGGAAGAAATTCATTTTAGAGGAATTTACTCAAGAATGGAGGGTGGAGATTAAGAGGCAAAATATGTTAGGTAGAGATGAGTGGTGAGAGGGATCAATCCATGTGAAAGGATTCAAGAATTTTTATTGGTCAAGCTTGATTGGAGAATAAGACAAAATAGAAAATCCCCTTTTAATTGTCAAGTAATCAAGATTAAGATGCACAAAGTGCTCTTTTTAATAAAAGTGCTAGTACTTTATATTAAAATTAAGTTTGACAATTAAATAATTTTTCAAGTTTAGAAATGACTTAGGCTTGATTTTTTTAGGAATAATTTTAATTATGCAAGGGGGATTATTTAGGTTGCTTAAATAATTATGTCTAGTAATTATGCCTTTGAGATTTAGAATTTTGTTTAAGGCAATTTGATCAAATTTGGGGCTTAGGTTGTACTAGACAAATTTTAGGTAATTACATTTGTCCCTCTTTGAATCGATGTGTGAGTAACATCTTGTATCAAAGAATAGATAGTAGCTAGATCAGAGAACAACCTGATGTGAATCGATGAGGCTATTTATGATAAGGAGAATCTCTAAAATTGATCGATAAAGAGATATCATCTCTAGACTTGATTAAGCGAGGACTGATGAGTGAGACGAGATTATCCAGCCTAATATGTGTTGGATATTGCTAATGCATGGGGAGGTGATTGAGACATTTTATATGTTTAATCACTATGTTACTGAATGGGCACTCATACTATTGTCATTTGTGTTTTGTCACTGATATCAACATATGTTTCTGTAAGGAGAATAAGATGGTTATCATAGTGTATAGACAATGTACAGATATTTCAAATGCTGTGAAGCCAAATAAGAGTTTAGGAAGGTTTTGTGATCTTATATCCAAGATTGTATCACGTAATGTTTCATATTGGATGAGTTACAAATATTTTGGTGAAGACTGGTCACTGGACTGTGACAGTGAGAAATGACAGAGTTAGTCTTTGTGTTTTTGGTATATCTTCCAAATGATATGGATTCAAGGTATGGAAGATTGACAGACGATAGACAAGGTACTGAAGGATGTTCATTGGTCAGTGCAAGGTATGAAATGCTTGGTGACATCAACTATGGCGTTTGTTATGGAGAAGACCTATTTGGACTCCGACTTAGGAGATGTAGTGTGTGTTTTCTTTGGAAAACATAAATTAAGGATGTTGGTCCTTAAATATTGTAATGTAATCATTTTATACTTGTTTTAGATACCATGTGTATCTTAGCAAGGATTTATGTAATTATTTGTAATTAGGAAAGGCTTATGGGCCGACCTGATCATGAGAATTGTAATAAGGTATAAATGAGAGGTCTTTTTTGTGGAAAAGATATGGATGGAAAAAAAGTGATATAAAGAGATTGTGTAAGATTGTGTCTGTTGTATGTAGAGTAGAGGTTTACTAGTGGACTTCATTAGAACTGATCAAGAAAAGACAATTGTTGCCAAACAGTTCAAAAGATTGTGTATTTCCTCATATAAACTTGTGTTGCAAATAGTGAGTTTTGAAGCTAAATCCTTCTTTGAGTAGTGAGCCCTCCCTTTTTCCTTGACTCCTAACAGGGTTTGTCCTCTAACAAGGACTATGTACTTTAATGTTTCAATAAGATCCTAACATGGCTAAATCTTCTAACAAGGATATTATACTCTCAGTACATTTGTGGGTGCTAATTCCCACCAGGTTTTTTACCTTTTATAGGGTTTCCCCGAGACTAAAATATTGTGTTATTATGTTGGGATTTATTGTGTTCATTGGATCTGATATTACTTCTACTTAAAATTTAAAGTTTAATAATCTTCTATACAACTGATTCACCCTCCCTCTTAGTTGTATTATGGACTGTTATTCCTAACAATTGGTATCAAAGCTTGTGGTCCTCAGAGAGAAAGCTTGACAACTTGAGGTGATCTTGGAGATGGCACTCTATAGGAAGGATGGTCCAAAATTTGATCCTAAAAACTTTGACAGTTGGAAGAACAAGACGCGAACTCATCTACTATGTTTGGGCATCGACTTTTGGTTGATCACAAAGAATAAGGTGGCTATAAATATTGAAAGTGATTTTCTATCAGCTACTAATAATGAAAAGAAGGTATTCACATACAACATGGTCACAAGGGAAGCACTGATAAGCGCACTATCTGAAGGTGAGTTTACTAAAGTTACAGACTTGGATTGGGAATATGATATTTGGAGAATACTAGAAGCATTATATGAAGGAGACAAATATACCAAGCAAGTGAATCTATAGAACTGGAAAATAAACATGGAGAAGTTGCAAATGAAGGATGATGAAAGCATTAGAGCTTATGTTCAAAGAGTTACAGAAGTTTTGGTTGGAATCAGAAATTGTGGAGGCACTTATGATGAAGAAGAAGTTGTTGCGAAGATCCTTAGATCATTGACACCTGTATATAAGTTCAAGGCTATGTCTATTCAAGAGACTATACCCTTAACTTTGAATTTCAGTAGAGAGATGTTGATTGCAAAGCTAACTACCTTTGAGGCTACTGAAATGGGAGATTTAGTAACCAAAGTGGAATCTACATTCAAGGCATTTGCACACAAGAAAATGTCTTCACTTCCGAGCACTGGCAGTGAAGACCTAAAAGAAGAACTTGGTGAGTATGCCGAGGAATGGGAACAGATAATGGCAGAGGAAAGAAAGATGGATGAACTTGTTGCACTGATTAATAGAAGAGAAAAGAGAGGTAAGGGAAAATTTGAAGGCAAGTTACCTTTGAAATATTTTTCATGCAATAAGGTAGGTCATTTTGTATCTAGATGTCCTACAAGAGTCCCTAAGTACAAACCTAAGTTTTTCAAGTCTAAAAAGGATAAAGAATGTTATTATGCTAGTGAAGGCATTTCTGATGATGATTATTTAGATTATGAAAAGATTGGATTTGTATCTATTAGAGATGAACCGGTGGATGAGGAAAAGGCTTTAGTATCTCATGTTGACAAGAAAATTGAATGGATAATAGACTGTGGTTGTTCACATCATATGAGTGGAGATAGAAACAAGTTTGTTAAACTAATGAAGTATGATGGTAGTGTTGTGAGATTCAGAGAAAATCTTCCTAAACCTATCATAGGTGTAGGATCTATTACTTTGGATGGAAAGACTAATACAGATAATGTGCTACTTGTTGATGGAATGAAACATAACTTGTTGAGTGTTGGAAATTTAATGGATAAAGAGTTTCAATTAAGTTTTTTTAATGGTAAATATTTTATTAGAACTAAGGAAGGTAAGTTGATTGCAACCAGTACTAAATCTAGAGGTAATATATTTGAATTAAATACATCTAGAGCCTCTTGTTTTGTTGTTGTATCATATTAAAATGGAAGCACTTCCATGTTAAGAGAATTTATCCCTTCGATTAAGTGGTTTAGGGTCATGATTGGCATCTTTGCATTCTCCCTTATCTTCCACTTCTTCTCTGCACTTGATTTCTTCATTCTACGTGAAATTAGGGTTAAGGTCTTAAGGACTTTCCTAATTTTCTCTCTTCCATGGCTCCATTTCCTAGGTAGGATTCAGAAATAAGACCTCCTAGTCCATCATCACATCAAACAGAGGATTTTGTCTATTCCTGACATTGGGTCCTATTCAAACATCAATTTCTAAGTTTCTAGCATCTCTGGGATCTCTGTTGTAGAACCTGACAAAGTTAGGGTCTGAGGTCAAAGTCAACCTTGACCCTGACTAGGTCAGGGTCAACCTCAACCCTGACTAGGTTAGGGTCGACCTTGACCTTGACCTCTTCCCACCAGGATTTCAAATTCTCATTTGCTAGTAATTTAGCTTTTGGGAAAGTTATTTCTCCACTTCCGGGTCAGCTATTTCGAGCTCCGAAATGGTAAATCCTTTAATTGTATTTAATCAAGGTATATTTTCTAAAGGTGAGGACCTAATTGGGATTTAATTCTTCAAGGTGGCCCATCTAGAGGAGTGTGCCCTAGATCACTATAAAAGGAGGCCTTCCTCTCTCATTTTCTCCATCTCATTCATGCATCAATCACTCAATCATCAAGTTTTGGCAATCAAGCTCTCAAGTTCTCAAGGTGATCAAGCAAGCATTCCATTCAAGTATTCAAGTCTTCTTCTCCATCCAAGTTCTCCATTGAAGATCAAGGATTCAAGCATTCAAGCTATTGAAGGGATTTGGCTCAAGCATTCAAGATCTATCATTCAAACCCTAGATCTAGCCACCATGGTGGTGTGATCTTCCTTCAAGATCCTTTGTTCATCTTCAAGATCCATATCATTATTTCTTCAAGGTGGATTTCAAGCATACAATCATGGAGGTTTGATAATGTTATGTTCAAGCTTTCATATCAATATATTTGATTACATTCCAAATACATTAGCATATCTATTGAATTGCATAACTTCATTGTTAGATTCATTTCTACTACTTGCTAGCATTCTCCTATTTCAATTTCAATATTAAGGTTGATTCCAAACTAGGGTTTGACCAAGGCAAACCCCCCCAAACAAACAAATAAAACTATTTTTCTTGCAGGTACAGGTGCAAAATCTTAGATTTGAGAGCGAATTTGGATAACCTTTTTGGCAATCTTTCAAGATCTGCGAACAGAATCAAAATCAGACTTAAAATAAATAATGTGGTCTTTGACCTTTTAAAAGGTCAAAGTTGACCTGTGTGAATTTGGAGAAAAGATTTTTGGGTTTTGTCCGCCTCAACATATCTAGTCTAGAACAGGTGACGAAATCTTTGAAAAGTTCATATAGAAGCTAGAATTCAGCATTTTCCAGATCTGCCCTAATTCAAGGTTAGTATTTGCACTTCAATTATTTCAAATTTCAAGCTTAATCCAACTATAGGGAAGTATAGGGTTTCTCTCTCTCTCTCTCTCTTTCATATTCTTCATAGATTGATTCGATTGTGTATTAACCTCTTGGTTGATCAAATTGGATCTCTCCTTTGGAAATTTAGATTTAGGAGCGAATCTTACATTTTCCCCACACACATACACAAATAGTGGTGATTCCAAATTACCACTATTCAATTGCGAAGGTAGATGACAGTTGGTTATGGCATAGAAGATTTTGTCATGTTAATTTTGATAACATTGTGAAGAAAAGTATGGCTAATGTAGTAAGAGATCTACTGAAGATTGTGAAACCATCTAACACTTTATGCAGAGAATGTGTTATGGGAAAACATACTAGAATAAGTTACAAAAGAAAAGCATATACATCAAAAGGAAAGTTGGATTTGGTACATACAGATCTATGTGGACCTACAAGGACAAGATCATACTATGGTGATCTTGAAGAAGAAGTATACATAAAACAATCAGATGGATTTCCCCTATTCAAAGACAGAGGCATTGTATGCAAATTGAGGAAGGCACTGTATGGACTAAAGCAAGATCCAAGGGCTTGGTATGCAAGGTTGGACAAATACTTACTTGACCTTGGATTTAGAAAAGGTGAAATGAAATTATTTCTTGGACTACAAATAATTTAGAATGAGAATGGTATCTTTATTTCTTAGACTAAGTATCTCAAAGAAATGCTAATGAAATTTGGAATGGAAGACTATAAACTAGTAGGAACACCCATGGTGACCGGTAATAAGGTATCATGTAATGATGAGACTTAGTGTGTATTTCAGATCAGGTACAAATCAATGGTCAGAGGATTACAATATCTGACTCATACCAGACCAGATATTGCTAATGTTGTTGGAATTGTGGCTAGATATCAAACAGAGCCAAATGAGACATACCTAGCTACTATGCAAATGATATTTAGATATCTGAAAGGGATAATTGAATATGCCATGTGTTATGATAGGAATGATAGTTTTGTACTTCATGCTTATACTAATGCTGATTGGGCAGGTAACATTGATGACAAAAAGAGTACTAGTGGTGGTACATTTTTCATTGGGAAAAAGTTGGTTTCATGGCTAAGTAAGAATCAAGATTGTATAGCTTAATCTGCTATGAAATCAGAGTATGTTGCTACCGCTGTTAACTACACTCAGATTGTTCAGATGAAGAAAATGCTTAAGGATATTAGAATAACTTTTGATGAGCCAATGGTTATCCATTGTGATAACACTAGTGCAGTGAATATGTCAAAGAATCCATGGATGCACTCTAAACCAAACATATTTCAATCAAATATCACTTCTTGAGAGACAAAGAGGCAGAGAAGGAAATAAAATTAGAATATATATTCTAGTACAAAATAGAAGATTGCAAACATCTTCACAAAGCCACTGCCAAAAGATACCTATGAATATCTCAGAGGTATGTTGGGGGTTTAGGCCCCTCCTAGTCAGAATTAAATGATGCAGAGATGCATCAGTCCAGAGATTTTTAGAGCCTTATCATATTCTAGACTGGATGTAGAGATCTACTCCTCACGGGGAGTGATCATGGAAGAAAGATGTTGGAAAATAGTTGATGACTCATGGCACCCTTTTCCATTATTGTCAAAGGGGGAGTGTTGCTATGAGAAAATACCTACTATATGGGGAGATTGTATGTAGTATTTTTTGGTTGCAGAACTTTGGATTGATATAACTTTGGGATGATAGATTTTTCCATATGTTGACATCAATGCCAAAGGGGGAGATTGTTAGATATTGCTAATGCATGGGAAAGTGATTGAGACTTTTTATATGTTTAATCACTATGTTACTAAATGGGCACTCATACTGTTGTCATTTGTGTTTTTTCACTGATGTCAATTTATGTTTTTGATTGTAGGAAAAAATAGGTTTTAAAGGGGACCTAAAACCCCGTACAAGTAGAGAATAAAAGATTTAAATGTTAAGAATACTAAAGAGAAACAAGACTAGGCAATAGTCCACCAGAACCAAAACTAGCAGAAAAAACCTCAAAACCAAACACCAGCAAAAGAATGACAACCAGGGAGAACCACAAAAGGACAACACCAGGAACCAAGAACACTAAGAAAACTCTTTACGAGTTTCATGCGCTTCCTTCTTCACCTCAGAGATCTTTTTGATGGTAGCATTGAAGTGGGAAAGCTCATGTATTCTATCTTGGATCTTTCTCCTTTTAGCAGACTGGGTACATTTACCCGGGCCCTCCTCTCCCATATTGTCATTATCCTCCTTAGGTTTCTTGCTGGGGGAAGCGGCATCCAGCTCTGCTTTGATGGTCAGAAAACAATCCAAGGTAGAACCCATGTTATTATCCTGCATATGTTTCTTCATGGCATTCTCCAGTGTATCCATTCTAACTTGCATTTCCTTCACCTTCTTGTTCCTATCATTGTTCATGTTGCCATCCAAAGTGTTCGAACCAGACTCCAACCTTTCCTATAGGGAATCAACCTTAGCAGAAATAGAACGACATTTCAAATTCAAATTTTTTATTTCTTGAAAGACCCATTTCAACAAAAATTAATGAGTACATAGAAGCTTCCTTTGCAGTCTGGAGAACCCCAAAGGGAGGGTCAATTTTGTCGTCTATATCTTCTTTGAGAAGTTGAACATTTCATTCCTGCATATCAGCAGTTTTGGAAAAGGGAATGTTTTGAGAATGGGTAGGGACATTGACTTTCTCCGCAACAGGGGAAACCATCTCTCCATCAAGGGAAATCTCCTCCACATCAGAGGCATCCTTTTGAATATCCGAACAGACCTCCATGATAACCTCCAACTTAGGGGAGATGGGCACGTCATGTTCTTCAGAACTATCATAATCCACCAAGATGGGTACCTGTTGACCACCAACATTCTCCTCATTCTTGTCATCATCATTGTTATTCTTGATCACAGAGGTATTCTCCGCCTCCATAGTACCAACAGCCTCCTCCTCTGTGTTCTCATAATCCCCTGAAGTCATATTTGACACTGAAGTCAAAGCATCACTACCTTCCTGAGTCAAATTAGCCATGTCCTTATAACTGTCTGTACTATCAGCAGTGGTTTTAGTATCCATACCCACATCCTTATCCTTTTTTAATTTTTTTCCAGAAGGATTCTCCTCTTTAGCAATCATCTCCCTAATATGTTTCTTATCTGAGCTAGAGGTTTTGGGTGAAGAAATGATAGGGCTAGAGATGGAAGTCTTCTTAATGTGTTCTACAATGAGGAGAATAAGCCCCTCATGCAGGATGAGTTTCTTCTCTTTCTTTCTATGCTGAGAAATACTAAGGCAGAGGGATTGAAGGATATAGTAAGGAAAAGACGCCCTAATTTTGTGATGAAAATGACATAGCAACACAAAATGGTAGGAATGGGCATGTTTATACCTACCGTCAAAGGTAACATATTCCATGATCGTCATCATCACCACTGCCCATATTTCCTTGAAAGTAGTGACATCATAGTAGCCACTAGAATCTTTCACCAAACTCTGCACTTCAACCTTGCTTTTGGGGAAATGTGGGATGGCCTTTTGCAAAATTTTCTTCTCTATAAAATTTGATGCCCTTGAGGCTTATCTTGGATACCTCATCAATGAGTTCCTCTGTTATGTTCATAGTGAGACCGGCTATAGTAACTGCCCCATCTTTCCAGGACTCCACAAACATTTTCGTAGCGTTGTCTTTAGTCCCATGCAACCATTCCATATAGGTAGTAAGACCTCCCTTGCTAAGAATTTCCCAGACCTCCATCATGTTTTTCCATTTCACATAGTCCTTCAATTCCCTTCAATTTAGCCCGCCACCCATGATCTCAAAGATAACAATGACAGTATCATAAGTAGAGAAAAACTAAATGTTGAAAGAAAAGGCAAAATTGAAATAAACAGAGATTAACTCATGTCTACAATTAGTAATCTTGGGAAAGGCACCACTTTCCATAATCATATTAACCTGTTTCACTAAAATGTATCTTATCATCATAATTTCTTGAAATGCTCCCAATCCACCCTTCTTCTTTGAGACCTATCAAAAGCCAACTTGGCTTTCATATCAACGGTGAGATTGCTACATCCATGCTAGATCACGATGTCCTTAGCTTTAACCTCAAATTTGGCTAGCTCATCAGCAGTACAATTCACTTCTCGGTAAGCATGAGAAATAATGACTAGCTTAAAAGACTTAATAATTATCCAGGCTTCCTCAATTATCACCTTAATGGACCATGATGGTTTAGTAATTTTATTGATGCATCTTAATATATTCATTGAATCTCCTTCAATCCATACATTCTGAGCCATCTCTTTCTTAATAATTTTAAGGGTTTGTAGAAGAGCCATGGCTTCCACAATTTGATTGGTTTGTACCCCAATGGGCATCACCACATCATCAAGGCAATTTTCTATGTCATCTCTTATGAGCCCACCACAACCCACCGGGCTCGGGTTTCCCTTCGCAACACCATCAAAGTTTATTTTAATCCATCCTAGCGGGGAAGAGAGCTAGATGGAATTCTCCCTTTGAGTTGAGGTTTTATTTATGGGCCCAACACTGAAAACACCAGCATTGAAGTCCAACATCATACCAGTCAACGAGCTGTAGTTTTCCCTGAGACTTCTCTTAATCTTTTCAATAATCACCACAGGCAGGAGATCATTATTCCTGAAGACTCTGTCATTGCGTTCTCTCCATAACCTCCATATCACGTGGGGAGCAATAAGATTCCACAGCTGTTGATCCATGGGGACCTCCACTTTTCTCCATTACATACAAAAATTCTCCATATTGTTGGGCAAAAACTAGTTAATCTACCAGCATTGTAACAAAAGACACCATACTTCCCAAAAAAAGCTGCAATCAATGGCGGGATGGAAGACCAACTCTTCAATTTTCTTACAAAGGAAACATCTATTTCTCAAAACCATACCACATTTCTAGAGGTTGTCTGTAGTAAGAACTTTATTTTGCAAAACCAACCAGAAAAAAATATTAATTTTTTGGAATTAAAATTTTGTCCCACACCTGAGTCCAAAAGGAGAGAGGATCCAACTGCTTCAGTAAGAGCTCAGAGCAAGAGTCCATAGCGAAGACACTAGAAGGAAGAATACCCCAAAACAACTCATCTTCTCTAGATGACTTAACTTTCTAGATTCTTAGATCCAGCATCAAAGGCTTAAGTGCTTCATCCACTAAGGAGAGGTCAATCCATGAACCATTCCTCCAGTAGTCCTTGACCCTAGACCCAAATCTCTAAATACAAAAGTTAATGAAAGGTTGAAAGGTGGAGACAGAGCTAAGAGGACAATCTTTGAGCCATCAATCATCCTAGAACATGATTCTTCTTCCATTGCCTAGATACCACTTAGCCCATTTAAAAGCCACCTCCTTAGCATTCTAGATACTATTCCAAATGGAAGAACCCTATACTTTCAGATCCATTTTCCAAAACTTAGAGATGTGGGAAAAAGAAAAGAGATACTTTTTATGGATAATATCATTCCATTCTCTCTTTTCCCCCAAAATCCTCCAAGTCTATTTGGCCAGAAGTGCCACATTGGTCACTTTTAGAGGGTGAATGCCCACCCTCCCCACTTTTTAGGAGTACAAACCTTTTCCTATGCCACCAGAGCCAATCTCTTTTTGTCTTCCACTCTCGACCACAAAAAATTTCTCTGAATTTTCTCAATAATATCTGCATGTTTACTGGGAATTTTAAAAAGACTAAGAGCATAAATGGGGAGGCTCTGTAGAGAGGTCTTCAAGAGCTGAAGTTTACTTGCTTGACTAAGTAACACACGTTTCCAACCAGCCAACTTTCTGTTAAATCTATCCACTATACCAACCCAAAAAGAATCAGAATTTTTGAGACCTAGAGGAAGGCCAAGATAGGTAGTAGGAAAGATATCAATTCTGCACCCAATAATTCTAGCAATTCTATTCTGCCTATCCTCAAGAGTATTGATAAAAAAAATAAGGAGCTCTTATCCCAGTTGATAGTTTGACTAGAGCCTAAGGAATAAGTGGTAAGAGCCTATTTGATAACCCTAGCTTCCTAGATAGATGAAAATCCCATGATGATAGTGTCATCCATGAATTGTTCATGAGAACAAGGTCTAGAAGCCCAAGAGGGGGAGAGACCTTTGAAAGAACCAATGGAGACTAAATTTTGGAGATAACACCCCAGACATTTAGCCATGATTGAAAACAAGATAGGAGACATAGGATCTCCTTGCCGAAGCCCCCTAGAAGGTTTGAAAAATCTGGAGGGGGATCCATTAAATATAATAGAAGCAGTAGAAGTACTAATGAGTTGGAAAATCAGTCTGAGGAAATTGTCATCGAAACCAAAAGATATCAACACCTTGATTAGCAAGTCCCATTCCACCTGATCATAATCCTTTGAAAGATCAAGTTTCAAAAGAAAGCCAAAGTTAAGAGAAACCTGAGTAGAGTGAATAACCTTATGAACCTTCATAATCAAATTAAGGATCTTCCTACCAAGAAAAAATCCACTTTGTTGAGGTGAGATGATCTGAGGAAGAATAGCCAACAAATGAGATGTTATAACTTTAGATAAAATCTTGTACATAGAGTTATATAGGCTAATCAGTCTAAAGGAATCCACCGAATCAACACCAGGCTTCTTAGGAATCAGAGCAATAAAGGTGGCATCAATCTCTTTTAACAAAGATCTTGCTTCAAAGAATTCTTTAACTGCATTGCAAATGTCCTTACCAATAATATGCCAAAATTTATGAAAGAAGAACATAGGGAACCCATCCGGACCCAGGGATTTATCACCTTCAAAAGAAAAAATAGCAGACTTGACTTCTTCCAAAGAAGGGATAGCAGTTAAAGCTTTGTTGGTGGCATCATCAACAATGGCAGGAATGGAAAAAAGAAGACTATCTTGATTTTCCAAATGAAGATTCAAATATTTAGATAAAAGAGAGGAGAAGAAATCAATCATAGCCTTAGATATATCCTTATTGTTACTAACCTCCCAAGCCTCCACTTTGAGCTTGGAGATCCTGTTAGAGGCTCTATGTTTAGAGGTAGACATATGAAAGAATCTAGTATTCTTGTCCCCCGCTTTAAGCCAAATTGATCTAGATCTCTTTCTCCAATACTCTTCCTCCTTGGAGATAATATTATGAGTCTTGGCAAGGATACTCTCCTCCTTATCCTTGAGCTCTTGATTCGTCCCAAAATGTTGAATGGTATCCTGAATAATATCGAGGTCCCTTTTTAGCTGAATTTTAGATTTAAAAATGTCACCAAAAGCATCTTTGCTCCAAGACTTGACATTCTGCTCAACATTATGAAGTTTTATAACCACTCTAAACATCACAATTCCCTGAATATTGATAGTCCACTAGTCTTTAATCTTCTATTCAAGATCCAGATGATCGATCCACATCTTTTCAAATCTGAAAGGTGGGTTGCCCTTAATCGTAATCAGATCAACACTAAAACACATCGGGAAGTGATCAGAACTGATCTTCGAAAGGGATGGCAAGGAAAAACCAAAGCTTTGGAGCCAACACCCAGAAATCAGTGCTTAGTCTAGCCTAACTTGGATGAGGTCTTGACCAATCCTCCTATTTGACCAGTTGTAATTGGCCCCCTGAAGCTCCATATAAAAAAGAGCTTGATTGTTGATGAATTCCATAAGCTCCACTTTGCCATCAAGTTGACTATGATTATCCACTCCACCAAACTTCTCATTTTCTTTCAAAGGATAATTGAAGTCACCAATAATCAATCGTGGAAGGTCTTGGAATGAATTTATATGATTTTCAACCCTTTTCCAGAACTGGGATCTACTAGATTTAGAGTTGGGGGCATAAATAGTAGTAGCAACCCATTAAAAATCTAGCTTGACATGAACAAAGTTGATGCTTAAGCTGTTCAGATTCTCCATAATCACAGTCCCCCTAACATGATTCTAATTCCAAAAAATAGAAACCCCTCCTGAAGCCCCTTAAGAGCTAATACCTACCACCCCACTAGTTTTGAATATTCTAATTTTTTCCACCATATCTTTCCCCATCTTAGTTTCTTGAACAAAAATTATATCAGGTTTATGGTTTCTTACTAGATTCTTGAGGATGTCTTGCTTATGAGGGGCATTCAACCCTCTTATGTTCCATGATATGAACTTCATTTCTTGACCAAAGTGCAGACTCCCTGGATAGTAAGTTGCTTACCATCTGCAATATCCTTCTTACTTTCTCTTTCTCTGATCTCTTTATTAGTATATCTACCTTGGGTTTTTTTTCTGAGATCCAACATCTACCTTAAGACCCTTAGTTCCCCAATATTCTTTACTTCTGGTAGTGACACCCTTGGAGTCAGGTGCAATAAGTTTTCTCTCCTTATTTTTTGGTTTCTTCCCCTTTTGAATAGTTCAGGGTTCCTTATTTTGATCTACTAAGGGATCTTCACTAGCAACAAGATCTTCATCACTACTACTTGATAGGGTGTCAGGAGAAGAAGAAGAGTCATCTTCATCTGATTTTAATTCCTCAATAAGAACTCTATCTTCCGGAGAGCCACTCTGAGAGTCATTAGTTATATTTCCCAAAATAGGAACCAACACCACCATAGGAACATAATCATCACCAGAATTTCCAACGCTCGAATCCAAGAAGGGACTAATAGGAGAATCTAAAATATGAGAGACTGGAGCAATAGGGTTACCCGCAGTAGGGGAAAAATCCATGGAGGAGATAGCCAAAGAGTCTGAAACATGTGAAGCAAGTTCCCCCAGTTCCCCTTCCTCCAATGCTGGGATAGTATTTGAATCCACTTTCTTAGCTAAAGCTTCCTTTTTACTACTATTATCACCTTCCAAAGCCTCCATTTCCTTCTAGACCTGTCTGGTTGTCTTTTGAGGTTTAGGATCTAAGTCCATAGGAAAAGAAACCTTTGGAGTTTTCTTTGGGAAATTCTTAGCCTAGTGACCCACCTTATGACACACAAAGCAGGCAAAAGGGAGTGATTCAAAAATCACCTCCTTCTTCCACAAACCTAGTTTGGAGTTGATATTAATCACTGAGGGGAGATTGTCAAATTGACCAATATTAACATAGATCCTGGCAAAAACTAGTCTAGACTTAGCAATCATCATAGGATCAACCAAGATAAGTTCACCTCCAAAATAAGAAGCTAAACCCTTAAATACCCCCTCAATCCAATACTCGAGGGGAAGCCTAGGAAACCTAACCCAAGCAGGGGTATCCATAAAGATATTATCAGAGTAATCCTAGTTAGGAACCCATTTGCGAAATGCCACAGTCATTCTACAAAACATCTAGGGTCCTCCACATAACACATAGTCCTGATCTTCCTTATTGGAAAAAGAAAAGGAGAGAAATCCTTTTGGAAGGGCAGAAATATCAACATGGCCTTTCAACTACCATCTTTTCTTAGAAAAAGACCTAACCGCCTCAATGTTAGGACCAGGACCCAGGAACTTACCAACCAACCAGAACTCCATAGCTGATACTGATTGATCAACCAAGGAGTCTGGCACAGAAATAGAAACTTCTCCTTCTTGAAGACATGCCTTAACATATTCTTTAGAGGAAGGACACTTTCCTGCCTTTCTGGCTCCCAATAATTCTGACCACTTTTTCAGGCTATGAGGGTTGACTTCAGCACCAACAAGGCTGGATTTTCCACTTGACCCCACTTGTGGGTCCTTTGAAGATGTAGCCTCATCATTCAACACCTCAAGAGAAGGACAGGGCACTTCACCTAACAAAGCTTCACACATAGGAAAAGCCCCAGAAAACACTTCCTTCAAGGGGGTTCCCATGACTCCCCTGCACGGGTAAATATTCCCCTTACCCAACAAAGAAGGATATGACACCAGCAATGCTAGATACAGTACTAGAGAGGATGGCATCCCCAAATCCAAAGATCCATCCAGACCAATGCTACTACCAGTGCCAGAGCCAACACCAGTAGCCACTTTTCCATGGCTCTACTTGAAATTTAAACATGCTCTCCCACTCGATTCCTCTCCCATGCTCTCCCTCCTTCAGCGATTGAAAAAAGGATTCAATGGATATTGTTCTTGATGTCAACATATGTTTCTATGAGGAGAATAGGTTGGTTATCATAGTGTACAGACACTGTACGAATGTTTCAAATGCTGCAAAGTCATATGAGAGTTTAGGAAGGTGTTGTGATCTTATATCCAAGATCACATCATGTAATGTTTCACGTTGGATGAGTTACAAATGTTTTAGTGAAGACTGGTCACTAGACTATGACAGTGAGAAATGACAGAGTTAGTCTCTGTGTTTCTAGTATATCTTCCAGATGATATGGATTCAAGGTATGAGAGCTTAATGGATGATAGACAAGGTACTAAAAGATGTTCATTGGTTTGCACAACATACAAAATTATTGGTGACATCATCTATGGCGTGTATTCTAGAGAAGACCTATTTGGAAGCCAACTTAGGAGATGTAGTGTATGTTTTGTTTGGCAAACATAAATTAAGGATGTTAGTCCTTAAATATTGTAATGTAGTCATTGTATACTTGTTTTAGATACCGTGTGTATCTTAGCAAGGATTTATGTAATTATTTGTAATTAGGAAAGACTTATGGGCCAACCTGATCATGATAATTGTAATAAGGTATAAATGAGAGGTCTTTTATTTGGAAAAGACATGGATGGAAAAAAGGCGATATAAAGAGATTGTGAAAGTTGCGAGCTTGTGTCTTTTGTATGTAGGGAAGAGGTTTACTAGTGGACTTCGTTGGAATTGATCAAGCAAAGAAATTTGCTTCCAAACAGTTCAAAATATTGTGTATTTCCTCATATACAGTTGTGTTACGAACAGTGAGTTCTGAAGGTGGATTTAACCTTCTTTGTGCAGCAAGCCCTCCTTTTCTTCTTGACTCCTAACAGGGTTTGTCCTCTAACAAGGACTATGTACTATAATGTTTCAATAAGCTCCTAACAGGGCTAAATCTTCTAACAAGGATATTATACTCTCAGTACATCATTTGTGGGTGTTAATTCCCACCGGGGTTTTTACCTTTAACAGGGTTTCCCTGAGACCAAAATATTGTGTTATTGTGTTCGTTGGATCTGATATTACTGCTACTTAAAGTTTAAAGTTTAATAATCTTCTATACAACTGATTCACCCCCCTCTCAGTTGTATTGTGGACTATTATTCCTAACAATCGGTATCAGACACTAGTACATTTGACCCACTTTTAAGACCAACATTTTTGACCAAGTTATAAAATGATTTTGCATGGTCGGTTTATAGAAGAAAATTTTGATTTTTTTTACTTCTATTCCTATGTTAGTCAGAATTATGACTCTAAAGAGTGGTCGTAATTCCGACCAACATAGGAATAGAAGTAAAAAAAAAAAAGTCAAATTTTATACATGTATCCCACCTACCGGCACATTTCATTTTATTTCATTTTTCCATAGTCCACAAGCAAAGGAGTGCTGAAGGAGGCAGTATAAGGAGGGAAACTGTATGTTGACACCCACTATATGCATCTAGCTTGTAAGTTTTGGCATCTCCTTCTCTTCCACATTACTATTCTCAAACCCGAGCAAGCATCAAGAGGAATAGGCATTCGATTTCAACCATTTCATTGCAGCTTTGGTAAGAGATTTGATTTTTTTGGCATTCTTTTAATGAAGGGTACATTTTTTTTCAAATTGTTTTCATTTGTCACAGGTTTGAAACCCTAATCTCTGCACTTCTAATGGTGTTCATGCCATCATTAGAAGTGGCATGAACACCATTAGAAGTGGCCCGTGAATTTCCACTTCTAATTGTGTTTAATTTCCAGAGATACAGAGCAACCAGTCAACTAAGGTTGGGTTCTTTGTTTCCTCATCAACTGAGTTTAAGGTAAAATTGATGCTACTTTTGGTTTCATTGTAAAAAAATGTTGAATAAGTGGTTGAATATCATGGAAGTGCGGAAAATAAAAGCTAAAACATTGATGAAACTTTGTTTAACTATGAATTGTTAAAAATTTAAGATAAAACCTCTATTAATTGCGTGCCCTTAGTTGCAGACAGAAAATAATGATGTGCTCTCAGTCGCTGACAAAAAATTGTGTCTTGAACATGGAAAAAAAAAACCCCAAAATGTTTGCAATGAATTCAAATTTACAAGGGGTATTGGGACACAATTTTGATGAATTTTGCAAACAAAACCGCACATAAGAGGGAATTTTTCTAGAAAAATCATAAGTCTTTAGAAAAATTGGTGATGAGTTATTTGGTAATTAAGTGACCTGTGTTAGACCCATGACTATGAATACTATGGGTAGTCACAAGGTTTCACATCTTTGATCCATTAGCCATTGTGTTATCCTTAATCTACTTAAATTTTTGGTGTCGACTTCAACCTGTTAACGGTTGGGTTTCTATGTCAATCTTAAATTCTCTTGCATTTTTAGTATCTCTTGCATTTTTAAGATCATTTTACATCAAAATCATATCTATGTTTACATAATTCCTTTTGGATTTTGCATTCATCTTATAACTCTTTGATTCTTCATAGTTTCTTGTATATCATGTTTCTGAGAGCACTCAATATAACACAAGATCTTGTTAATTCAATAAAAGGACTAAAATTCTTTGATTTTAAGACTTCAAAATAATATAATCAGTACATGAAATGATCAAAACTTATAATACCAATCAATAAATTATTTTCCTATCAATGTTTCATTGAATAGAGAGTTTAATAATATAAACACCAGACCGTGTCTTCACGAGCAGAAAAATGATTGTTTGTAAAGAATTAAAAGTTTATTGCTTGGTAGTTCATTACATTGTCTTCTTTGACCATACACACCTCCACACAAGAAGGACTAAAACCAAATAATAGGATGATCTAGGAATTTATGAGACATCCTTTATTACAAATCAAAACAAAATATAGAACTCAAGTCCCAAAGAAAAATTGAATGGACTAGGTGCCCTGCACCAACACACCCCCCATGTAAGTCATTATTCTAAAGTCCTTGAATCCAAGAAAATGTAAGTCAATAACACCAAATATATCACTTAGAAGTCTTGTGAAGAGTCTTGGTGAGTTTAGGCCTTTTGAAGAACTTTAGAAATATTGAATAAATCATAGCTTGCCAAATATTTGATAGAGCCTAGGAAATCATTGGTTCTTCAAGACAAAGATGGTTTGCACGTCAAGCAATGTACAGGAACACTCAATAAAAGGACTAAAATTATTTGATTTTAAGACTTGAAAACAATATAATCAGTATATGGAATGATCAAAACTTATAATACCAATCAATGAATGCTTTTCCTATCAATGTTGCATTGAATAAAGAGTTTAATAATATAAACACTAGACTGTGTCTTCACAAGAAGATCACATTGACCAATACACCGCCCATCCCACCATCCACACCCATCCACTCATGTCAAGATCTTGTGAATCCAATCAAATGTAAGTCAATAACACCAAATATATCACTTGGAAGTCTTGTGAAGAGTCTTGGTGCGTTTAAGTGATATATTTGGTGTTATTGACTTACATTTTCTTGGATTCAAGGACTTTAGAATATACTGCAAAAGTGATTATGTAACGAAGGAAGTGAGAGTGAAGGATCTTGATTTAGGTCAATGGATATTTCAACATGATTTTGGACAAGCTCTTGACATGAGTGGATGGGTGTGGATGGTGGGATGGGGGGTGTATTGGTGAAGAGTCTTGGTGAGTTTAAGCCTTTTGAAGCACTTTAGAAATATTGAATACATCATTGCTTTCCAACTATTTGACAGAGCCTAGGAAATCATTGGTTCTTCAAGACAAAGATTGTTTGGACGCCAAGCATTGTACAAGAACAGTCAATAAAAGGACTGAAATTCTTTGATTTTAAGACTTCAAAACAATATAATCAGTACATGGAATGATCAAGACTTATAATACCAATCAATGATGCATTGAATAGAGAGTTTAATAATATAAAAACTAGACTATGTCTTCACGAGCAGAAAAATGACTATTTGTAAAGAATTAAAAGTTTATTGCTTGGTAGTTCATTACATTGTCTTCTTCAACCATACACCACTCCACACAAGAAGGACTAAAACAAAACCATAGGATGGTCTAGGAATTTAGAAGACATCCTTTATTACAAAGCAAAACAAAATATAGAACTCAAGTCCCAAAGCAAAACTAAATGGCCTAGGTGCCCTGCACCAATACACCCCCCATGTAATTCAATATTCTAAAGTCCTTGAATCCAAACAAATATAAGTCAATAACACCAAATATATCACTTAGCAGACTTGTAAAGAGTCTTGGTGAGTTTAAGCCTTCTGAAGAACTTAAGAAATATTGAATACATCATTTCTTGCCAACTATTTGATAGAGCCTAGGAAATCATTGGTTCATCAAGACAAAGATTGTTTGCATGCCAAGCACTGTACAGGAACAGTCAACAAAAGGACTGGAATTCTTTGATTTTAAGACTTCAAAACAATATAATCAGTACATGGAATGATCAAAACATATAATACCAATCAATGAATGTGTTTCCTATCAATGTTGCATTGAATAGAGAGTTTAATAATATAAACACTAGACCGTGTCTTCATGAGCAGATCACATTAACCAATACACCCCCCATCCCACCATCCACACCCATCCACTCATGTCAAGATCTTGTGAATCCAAGAAAATGTAAGTCAATAACACCAAATATATCATTTAGAAGTCTTGTGAAGAGTCTTGGTGAGTTTAAGTGATATATTTGGTGTTATTGACTTACATTTGCTTGGATTCAAGGACTTTAGAATATACTCCAAAAGTGATTATGTAATGAAGGAAGTGAGAGGGAAGGATCTTGATTTAGGTCAATGGATATTTCAACATGATTTTGGACAAGATCTTGACATGAGTGGATGGGTGTGGATGGTGGGATGGGGGGTGTATTGGTGAAGAGTCTTGGTGAGTTTAAGCCTTTTGAAGCACTTTAGAAATATTGAATACATCATTGCTTGTCAACTCTTTGAAAAAGCAATGATATTGAACGTTTCAAGGGACCAATAGTTCTACAATTAAATCATCATAACTTTCCCATTACTTAACCATCACACATGGCACAGACTATCTTCAAACTGACAATATGTTTCATGTGTGGTACAAAACTATTAGTAATTGGTAGATTAAATGCAGATAATTACTAATAGATTAAGCATATTATTACTAATAGATTAAGCATATTATTGCTATGCTTAATGTTCCATTTAAATGCTAGTATACAAAGAAGACAATCAAAAGACAATGAAGATTTGTCTGACCAATAGTCTATAGAATTAGACCTTTATTTTAAATGCATTCAACACAAAAAATAAATTACAAAACTAAACCAACGGCATGTTTACAACAAAGAAATAGAATGATAATAATATGCTAAAAATTCTATTCTGTTTAATACACACCAAAGGACCAATCCCAACAATTCTTAAACATACTTTATCTGCTATGATGAATTCTTTAATAATTGTTTCAGAATTCATCATATCAGATAAAGTATGTTTAAGAATTGTTGGGAGTTCTATTAGACCTTTGTTGTAAACATGCCATTGGTTCAGTTTTGTAATTTTTTTTTGTGTTAGATGCATTTAAATGGAACATTAAGCATAATAATAATATACTTAATCACTTAAAAGGACTAAAGGACCCCAAGTGATATATTTGGTGTTATTGACTTACATTTTCTTGGATTCAAGGACTTTAGAATATACTCTAAAAATGATTATGTAATGAAGGAAGTGAGAGGGAAGGATCTTGACTTAACCATAACATAAGCACCCATAATAATATTCTTAACCATCCAATAACTTAAACTCACCAAGACTCTTCACCAATACACCCCCCATCCCACCATCCACACCCATCCACTCATGTCAAGATCTTGTCCAAAATTATGTTGAAATATCCATTGACCTAAATCAAGATCCTTCCCTCTCACTTCCTTTGTTACATAATCACTTTTGGAGTATATTCTAAAGTCATTGAATCCAAGAAAATGTAAGTCAATAACACCAAATATATCACTTAAGCTCACCAAGATTCTTCACAAGACTTCTAAATGATATATTTGGTGTTACTGACTTATATTTGCTTGGATTCACAAGATCTTGACATGAGTGGATGGGTGTGGATAGTGGGATGGGGGGTGTATTGGTCAATGTGATCTTCTCATGAAGACATAGTCTGGTGTTTATATTATTAAGTCAAGATCCAGTCAAATGTAAGTCAATAACATTAAGCATAGTAATAATATGCTTAACCATGTAGGTAGCCTGCACCCCAAGTAAGAAATGTTAGTCACTTCAAGGAACCCCTATGGGCTCTCTAGCTCACTTAAGAGGGAAGTCACTAGTAGCTTCATCAGTAATCCTAGATCTTACATCTTATTTCACCAGGATACTATTACTTAAATGGATAAGTTTGAGGGAATCAACTTGAGCATCTCTTTTCAAATTTATTCTGTAGTTTTCTACAAAGAAGTTATGGCCATGGATGTGCTTCATAAGAAAAATAGAGGTAGTTTTTTCCAGTCTGGTTAGTCCAAACTTCATGGAGAGGCCTATGGGATCCTTGGTAAGCTCACCATGGCACCTGAAATAGGGGTCAATCTTCTTTGGCCGGAAGCTAGCTCTTTTATTAAAAGTGCCAACACTATTCAACTTGTCGCGGCCCACTTTCATCACGTGTCAAGGTATGCCACCTAGGTCACTGATTGGATCGCCATTCTAGTGCTAGCAAGGAAGCTAACATGAGTTGGATCCATGCCAAAGATCTCTCCATTGATGCAGATGATTCTCTCAATGTGGATGGACTCCAAAGTACCGAAGTCATGATTAAAGATAATAATGATAGCAAAAGGGGTCTTTTGGAGGAGTAAATTCACTAATGACAAGCTGCAGAGGGAGAGTAAGATTAATTACTATGCGTCCTCTCTTCACACTTTTTGGGTATCCCTTCCCAAGAAATGCAATTATCTCCGAAGGCATATCTCTAGAAAGCCAAGAATTAAGGTAGCTAGAAAGACAAAGAGCATTAAGGCTTCACTGAACTAGAGAGAAACCAAAGCCCAGACTATAACCATGGTAGAGGAAAGACATAGAAGGGAGCCAAAGACAAATAGCAAGAAGTGGAAGAATAGAACTAAAGTATGGAATGCCCTTTAGAAAGGGGAAATTGCCACCTTCATTGAAAGACTCCATGGTTACAGAAAGGAGATCACCAAAATTTTTGTAAAAAGATGGAGCGAAGGGACGGTGGAGATAGAGGGAAAGTCCTTCACTGTCACGGAGGAGGTGATCTCAAAGGTTACTGGAATCCCCATTGTTGAAAATAAATTCTACAAAGACCGTAAAATTTCAGACAATTTTGTTAGTGAGTTTGTTAGAAATGACCAGGAGAAGAAGGCTATCACCAAAATAGGAAATTACTACTAGCCCACGAGTTTGAAGATGAAGTGGCAGTTTGTTCTCAAGGCACTCAATTCTTACATCACTCTGGATACCAGGTTTGATAGAATTCACACCTACCATTTTGTCTTTCTGAATCACTTTAGGCATGGAAAAAATATTTCCATTCCGTTTTATCTCTACTCCTCTATAAATGAGAATGTTAATGGGTTTAGAGAGAAAAACATAGCTAACCCCGCCTTGCATGAAGGTTTGTTACTTTTTCTTTATGATTTCTTTAAAGCCCAAATTCTAGGTAAGGAAATTGTGGACAAGAAAGCTATTAGTGAAGATTCAGTTTCGAACTACATCCCTTTGGGAGACTCTAAGGATAATCTCTCTATGGAAAGTGAGGATGAAGAGAAACATAATTTGAAAAAGGGATCCACATCCAAGAAGAGATCTCCGAGTGCTATAAAAATAAAAAAGCCCCCAAAAAAGCAACACAAAAAGGAGATTAACGTGGATGATGAGTACAAAGAAAATGAGGAAAACATGGATACTGATGAAGAGGAGGGCAACCCAAAAATGAAAGCCACAAAAATGTCAGATCAGGTCAAAGGGGAAAACCTCAACATCATGAGGGATTTCTCGGGTTGCCTCTCTATTTACCTCAGGATCAATGATGATAACTCCTTTCCTCCTCAGACCTCACCTAGCACCAAAAATGAGACTCAAGTCCCTATTTTTGAGGACCTCAAAGATGAACAAGGTAATCCTTCCACTCAGTCTCCTATAAGGCTTGAGACCTCTGAAGATAATTCCAGAGGGGAGTATCACACTTCTGAAAAAGGGAAAAAGGTCCGGAGGAGATTCAACATCAACACAGTGAAAATGTGGATCATAAGGGAGGCTGTTTTCCCTAAAATTATGGAGGATACTAAAGGCAATGTCCACAAGGAAGAGTTGATTGATCCCGTGCTAGTGGTCCTAAGTGATAAAGTCAAGGAAATGGATTTGGACTTCCTCAACAACACTAAGAATAGCATGTTGGATCAATATAGGTCCTTCAAATGGCTCTTCCATGAAATCAAAGACCTCAAAGAAAAAATTTAGAGTACTGATAACAAGGATCACTAGACCACAGAGCGAAAGCAACGCCTGGAGGCTAGGGTCCAACACCTGGAATAAAAAATGATCAGCCTAGAGGAAACCCTAAAGGGTATTGCCAAGAAAAAATTTAACATTCTCAAAGCGTCTAATGATAACATAAAGCTTCTAATCAACAAAATGGAAGAAAAAATGGATAGCAGGGTTGATAAGAGGACTATGGAGGAAGGGAAGAAGAAGCCAAGTGAGGACCTAAGTAAAAGAACCAAAGCCAGAACAAAGCAAAATAAGGAGAAGGAAGGCTCCCATGATACCCAAGACATCCAAAATGTTAAAGATGCAGCAAAGTTGATGGAGGCTCTCAAATGCAATGTTGTTGTCATGCTCAAGAGCTTGGCTTAACTCATTCCCCGGTGCCTGTATTTTTGTTTTGTTCTATCTTTCCTTTTTTTGTGAGATTGTTTTATGTCTGGCCTTTCTGTGGCCTCTCCCTTGGATTGCAAAAACTTTAGCTTTGAAATGATCTCCTTTATCTCTTTTTAATTACTCTGTTGTGGGTTTCAGGCACCTTGTAAAACCTATTTTACTTAATAAAAAAAATATGCTTAATCTATTATTTAAGATTTAAAATGAAGATTTTATTGCTCACCGGTCTGCACTTCCGTGATATTCAACCACTGGTTCAAACTTGCATATAGGCGAGTGATGTCGACCTAGTGCAACCTTCCACCTTATATCACCTCCTTCAACACTCCTTTGCTTGTGGACTATGCCAAAATGAAATAAAATGAAATGTGCTGGTAGGCGGGATATATGTATAAAATTTGACCTTTTTTTTTTAACTTCTATTCCCGTGTTGGTCAAAATTAATTTATCTGATATGATTAATTCTTAATAAAGGTCTAATTCTATAGACTGCTAGCATGAAGGAAT
Source organism: Chamaecyparis obtusa (assembly GCA_027943335.1). Taxonomy (NCBI): domain Eukaryota; kingdom Viridiplantae; phylum Streptophyta; class Pinopsida; order Cupressales; family Cupressaceae; genus Chamaecyparis; species Chamaecyparis obtusa. Next base: position 17,679 of record BSBK01000191.1, on the reverse strand, counting down.
ATTTGACCTAGCCAAATCTTCCTTGTACCACACAAAAAACTATGTGATAACTATGTCTACTCCAACCTTAATTGTTTAAGAATTCATCATATCAGATAAAGTATGTTTAGGAATTGTTGGGAGTTCTATTAGACCAAGACTATTTGACAAAGCAATGATGTATTCAATATTTCTAAAGTGCTTCAAAAGGGTGCTTAAACTCACCAAGACTCTTCAAAAGACTTCTAATGTCAATAAAAGGATTGAAATTCTTTTATTTTAAGACTTCAAAACAATATAATCAGTACATGAAATGATCAAAACTTATAATACCAATCAATGAATGCTTTTCCTATCAATGTTGGATTGAATAAAGAGTTTAATAATATAAACACCAGACTGTGTCTTCATGAGCAGAGAAGTGACTGTTTGTAAAGAATTAAAATTTTATTGCTTGGTAGTTCATTACATTGTCTTCTTCAACCATACACACCTCCACACAACTTCTAAGACTCCTCTCCCATAAAAATCACATACAAAACTAACCAAAATCCCCTTACAAATTGATTTTCAACTTCTTAACCTGCACAGTCAATTATATGACTGTTATAGTTAGTTATTCATTTGCATTGTTATCTAGTTGACAACTAGTTGTCAACTTTGACCACTTTAATCTTTCTTGCATCATCTTTAACCTTTCAAATTTTTTTAGGTTCCTATCCTAATGCAATTTTACATATTTTTAGCATCTTTGCACTTTGAAGTGCAATTGATAATAATGGTATCAATGGCCATATAACAAACTTACATATACCTATAGGTCCTTGACCCTTACATAAATGCTTGGGCAAATCTACATGTTTGTCAAATGTAAACGAAATACTTTGTGCCTAACATACTTAAATGGAATACACCAAAAAGTACCAAATGATGAATGCTCAATTGTTGTAATGGCAAAGCATCAGAACTATCCATTTCTAGAACTTGATTTTTCTATAGTCCTAATGATTTTTGTTATTTTTTATCTTTTGTCCCTTTTTGATTTCCTATGTCTGTGCTTGGTGATAGAATTTTGAACATTGTTGACATACTTAAATGGAATACTTGAATGGAATACACAATACCAAATGATGAATCCTCAATTGTTGTAATGGAAAAGCATAAGAACTGTCCATTTCTAAAATTTAATTTTCTATAGTCTTAATTATTTTTCTATAGTCCTAATGATTTTGAACATTGTTGACAAAGAGTGTTTCTTTTTGTGATTATAGTCTTAATGATTTTTCTATAGTCTTAATGATTTTTCTTATTTCTTGTCTTTTGTCCCTTTTATTACAAAGAAAAACAAAATATACAACTCAAGTCCCAAAGAAAAACTGAATGGCCTAGGTGCCCTACACCAATACACCCCCCATGTAAGTCAATATTCTAAAGTCCTTGAATCCAAGAAAATCTAAGTCAATAACACCAAATATATCACTTAGAAGTCTTGTGAAGAGTCTTGGTGAGTTTAAGCCTTTTGAAGTACTTTAGAAATATTGAATACATCATTGCTTGCCAACTATTTTATAGAGCCTAGGAAATCATTGGTTCTTCAAGATAAAGATTGTTTGCATGCCAAGCACTGTACAGGAATAGTCAACAAAAGGATTGAAATTATTTGATTTTAAGACTTCAAAACAATATAATCAGTACATGGAATGATCAAAACTTATAATACCAATCAATTAATGCTTTTCCTATCAATGTTGCATTGAATAGAGAGTTTAATAATATAAACACCAGACTGTGTCTTCACGAGGAGAAAAATGATTGTTTGTAAAGAATTAAAAGTTTATTGTTTGGTAGTTCACTACGTTGTCTTCTTCCATCATCATAACTTTCCAATTACTTAACCATCACATGTGGCAATAAGTTGCATGTGTAGTACAAAACTATTAGTAGGTATGTGCAAGATCATGAGGGGCCAAACTATGCCCTTAAGTGGCAATGAAAAATTAGCAAATCAGGGTTAGTCAACTTGATGTGAAAATTTGAACTAGCTATCAACCTAATACCAAAAATTTGTAAGAATAGAATCTATAGGAAATTGAATGTAGTTTCTAAACTACTAGGCCTTTTCTAAAAAATAATTAATATAATTAGTGAAAAGTATAGATTTCAATACAACAGTACAAAAATTTCAGGAAAAAAAAAGTAGGTGTATGTCTGACCACCTTAATCATGATCAAATGATAATACTTTTTTATAAGATTTAATATATAAGTAGTAGATTCATGCCCAGATGTGACGCATATTTTTTTGTAATTTTATTCCAAAAAAAATTAATTATGAATTTTCTGCTACAACATTTTCAGAATAAAAAAACTCCCGTGTCTGACCACCTTAACTCATTCAAAAGTTTACAAAATTCAATTTTTATTTATTTTTCCTTATAGTAGGCGAAGCATAGAATGTGACACAATTTTTGGATTTAAAAAATGTTATACCGTCTGAAAGTTATAGTAGTTTTTCAATCAGTATATAAATCAACACTTTAGAGGTAACTCAATTAGAAAATAACTAATAATTACTTACTGAATTCAAAATTTGATAGGAATTATATCGATAGAAAGCTGATAATATCCTTAAAATACCCTTTTCATTTCATCAAATTCAGGTGAAAAAAAAGTCATCAGCTACATGGTCGAAGTCTGGAACTCAGAGAAACAGGGGAAAAACACATTTTTGTGACATTTGAAGAGTTAACCAGGTAGGTTTGGTGCACAAGGCAATACTGAGCCTAATCGGGTACTCGATTTCAAATCGGGTACCCGAAAATCCTGGCAGAATTTTGAATTTTAAATTTTCCCTCCAATTTCTCCATACTTCAATATATTATATATCAAAAATTATATATTAGATTATATATTATATATATACTAAATATTACACAATATCTATTATATATTAAATATTATATAATATACATTTTACATTAAATATTATATAATATATATAATATTAAATGTTACATTATACATCATATATTATATATTATTTTATATGTATTATATATTAATATGTATTTTACAATATATCACATTATATCTTCATATTTAAATTGTATGTAATATATATATATATATATATATATATATATATATATATATATATATATATATATATATATATATATATATATATATATATATATATATATATATATATATATATATATATATATATATATATATATATATATATATATATATTATTTTATGTATTATATATTAATATGTATTTTACAATATATCACATGATATCTTCATATTTAAATTGTATGTAATATATATTTTATATTATAATATAAATATAAATATCTACATATATATGTATGTATGTATGTATGTATGTATGTATATATGAAATGTATTATATATTATTTATAAAGTATTGTTGTATATATAATAAAATCAAGTATAGTATATATCATATATATATTATATAGGACATATTAATACATAGGTTAATTACACCAACATAAGGCATAAAAAAGGTTTCCAAAGGGGTCATAGAGGGGTCCTAAAGGTCCTAAGGCTTGAGAAAGTGTACTAGGACCCCTTAGGCCCCGCTGTAACCCCCAAAAAAACATTAGAGCAGTCAATTGTTTCCCAAGGGGTCGTACGACCCCTTGGGACACACTTTAGTGTTGAAATGCGTCAAAAGGGGTCATGGGGACTTCATAGGGGTCCTAGTATGCCTTATCACACGTTAGGACCCCTAAGAAGTCCCCATGACCCCTTTTGATACATTTCAACACTTAAGTTTGTCCCAAGGGGCCGTATGATCCCTTAGGACACACTTGAGTGTTCTCATGTGTCGAAAGGGGTTAGCAGGATTTCCTATGGGTCCTAGTACACTATATCACCCGTTAGGACCCCTAGGAAGTCCCGATGACTCCTTTTGACACATTTCAATAGTCAAGTGTGTCCCAATGGGTCGATGAATCCTTAGGACAAACTTGAGAGTTCTATTGTGTCGAAAAGGGTCATGGGGACTTCCTAGGTGTCCTAACGCATGATAAGGCATACTAGGACCCCTTGGAAGTCCCCATGACCCCTTTTGACACATTTCAACACTCAAGTGTGTCCCAAGGGGTCGTATGACCCCTTAGAACACACTTGAGTGTTCTTATGTGTTAAAAGGGGTCATGGGGACTTCCTGGGGGTCCTAGTACACCTAATCATGCATTAGGACCCCTATGAAGTCCCCATGACCCCTTTCAACACATTTCAACACTCAAGTGTGTCCCAAGGGGTCATATGACCCCTTAGGACACACTTGAGTGTTTTCATGTGTGAAAAGGGGTCATATGGACTTCCTAGGGGTCCTAGTATGCCTTATCACGCGTTAGGACCCCTAAGAAGTACCGATGATCCCTTTTGACATATTTCAACACTCAAGTGTGTCCCAAGGAGTCGTATGACCCCTTAGGACACACTTGAGAGTTCTAATGTGTCGAAAGGGGTCATGGGGACTTCCTAGGGGTCCTAGTATGCCTTATCACGTGTTAGGACCCCTAGGAAGTCTTCATGGCCCATTTTGACACATTTTAACACTCAACTATGTCCCAAGGGGTCGTATGACCCCTTATGACACACTTGATAGTTCTAATGTGTCAAAAGGGGTTATGGGGACTTCCTAGGGGTCCTAACACATGATAAGGCATACTAGGACCCCTAGGAAGCCCCCATGACCCCTGTTGACATATTTCAACACTCAAGTGTCTTCCAAGGGGTCGTATGACCCCTTAGGACACACTTGAGTGTTCTAATGTGTCGAAAGGGGTCATGGGCACTTCCTAGGGGTCTTAGTATGCCTTATCACATGTTAGGACCCCTAAGAAGTCCCAATGACCTATTTTGACACATTTCAACACTCAAGTGTGTCCCAAGGGGTTGTATGACCCCTTAAGACACACTTGAGAGTTCTAATATGTTGGAAGGAGTCATGGGGACTTCTTAGGGGTCCTAATGCGTGATAAGGCGTACTAGGACCCCTAGGAAGTCCCCATGTCCTCTTTTGACACATTTCAACACTCAAGTGTGTCCCAAGGGGTTGTATAATCCCTTAGGATACACTTGAGTGTTCTCATGTGTCAAAAGGGGTCATGGTGACTTCCTAGGCATCTTAGTACGCCTTATCATGTGTTAGGACTCTTAGGAAGTATCGATGACCCCTTTTGACATATTTCAACACTCAAGTGTGTCCCAAGGGGTCGTATGACACCTTCAGACACACTTGAAAGTTATAATGTGTCGAAAGGGGTCATGGGGACTTCTTAGGTGTCCTAATGTGTGATAAGATGTACTAGGACCCCTAAGAAGTCCCCATGACCCCTTTTGACATATTTGAAATCTCAAGTGTGTCCCAAGGAGTCGTATGACACCTTATGACACACTTGAGTGTTCTAATGTGTCAAAAAGGGTCATGGGCACTTCCTAGGGGTCCTAGTATGCCTTATCACATGTTAGGACCCCTAGAAAGTCTCGATGACCCCTTTTGACATATTTCAACACTCAAGTGTGTCCCAAGGGGTCGTATTACCCCTTAGGACACACTTGAGAGTTCTAATCTGTCGAAAGGGGTCATGGGGACTTCTTAGGGGTCCTAACGTGTGATAAGGCATACTAGGACCCTTAGAAAGTCCCCATGACCTATTTTGACACATTTCAACACTCAAGTGTGTCCCAAGGGGTCGTATAATCCCTTCAAACACACTTGATTGTTCTCATGTGTCAAAAGGGGTCATGGGGACTTCCTAGGTGTCCTAGTACACCTTATCACGTGTTAGGACTCCTAGGAAGTATCGATGACTCCTTTTGACACATTTAAAAAATCAAGTGTGTCCTAAGGGGTTGTATGATAAGGCTCAAGTGTGTCCTAAGGGGTCCTACGACCCCTTCAGACACACTTGAGTATTCCAATGTGTTAAAAGGGGTCATGAGGACTTCCTAAGGGTCCTAGTATGCCTTATCACATGTTAGGACCCCTAGGAAGTCCCCGTGACCCCTTTTGACACATTGGAATGCTCAAGTGTGTCCTAAGGGGTCCTACAGCCCCTTCAGACACATTTGAGCATTCAAATGTGTCAAAAGGGGTCATGAGGACTTTTGAGGGGTCCTAATAGGCCTTATCATGAGTTAGGACCCCTAGGAAGTCCCCGTGACCCCTTTTGACACATTAGAATGCTCAAGTGTGTCCTAAGGGGTCCTATGACACCTTCGAACATAGTTGAGCATTCAAATGTGTCAAAAGGGGTCATGAGGAATTCCTAGGTGTCCTAATAGGCCTTATCATGCATTAGGACCCCTAGGAAGTCCCCGTGACCCCTTTTGACACATTGAAATCCTCAAGTGTGTCATAAGAGGTTCTACGGCCCATTCAGACACACTTGAGTATTCAAATGTGTCAAAAGGGGTCATGGGGACTTCCTAGAGGTCCTAGTAGGCCTTATTGCTAGTTAGGACCCCTAGGAAGTCCCTGTGACCCCTTTTGACACATTGGAATGCTCAAGTGTGTTATAAGGGGTCCTACAGCCCCTTCGGACACACTTTTGCATTCAAATGTGTCAAAAGGGTTCATGTGACTTCCTAGGGGTCCTAATATGCCTTATCACGTGTTAGGACCCCTAAGAAGTCTCCATGACCCTTGTAGACTCATTTGAATGCTCAAGTGTGTCTTAAGGGGTTGTACGAAGCCTTCAAACACACTTGAGCATTCCAATGTGTCAAAAGGGGTCATGGGGACTTTTTAGGGGTCCTAGTAGGCCTTATCATGAGTTAGGACCCCTAGAAAGTCTCCATGACCCTTGTAGACACATTTGAATGCTCAAGTGTGTCCTAAGGGTTCCTATGGCCCCTTAGGACACACTTGAGCACTCAGATGTGTCAAAAGGGGTCATGGGGACTTCCTAAGTGTCCTAATAGGCCTTATCGCATGTTAGGACCCCAAGGAAGTCCCCGTGACCCCTGCAAACACATTGGAATGCTCAAGTGTGTTCTAAGGGGTCCTACAGTCCCTTCGGACACACTTGAGCATTCAAATGTGTCAAAAGGGGTCATGGGGAGTTTCTAGGGGTCCTAATAGGCCTTATCATGTGTTAGGACCCCTAAGAAGTCCTTGTGACCCCTTTTGCCACATTGGAACACTCAAGTGTGTCCTAAGGGTTCCGTCGATACCTTCAGACACACTTGAGCATTCCAATGTGTCAAAATGGGTCATGGGGACTTCCTAGGGGTCCTAATAGGCCTTATCACATGTGAGGACCCTTAGGAAGTCCCCGTGACCCCTTTTGACACATTGGAAAACTCAAGTGTGTCATAAGGGGTCCTACGGACCCTTCATACACACTTGAGTATTCAAATGTGTCAAAGGGGGTCATGGGGACTTCCTAGGGTTCCTAATAGGACTTATCACGTGTTAGGACCCTTAGGAAGTCCCTGTGACCCCTTTTGACACATTAGAATGCTCAAGTGTGTCCTAAGGGGTCCTACGATGCCTTTGAACACACTTGAGCATTCAAATGTGTCAAAAGGGGTCATGAGGACTTCCTAGGGGTCCTAGTACACCTTATCATAGGTTAGGACCCTTAGGAAGTCATCGTGACCCCTGTTGACACATTGGAATGCCCAAGTGTGTCATAAGGGGTCCTACAACCCCTTTAGACACACTTGAGCATTCAAATGTGTCAAAAGGGGTCATGGAGACTTCCTAGGGGTCCTAATAGGCTTTATCATGCATTAGGACCCCTAGGAAGTCCTCGTGACCCCTTTTGACATATTAGAATGCTCAAGTGTATCCTAAGAGGTCCTATAATGCCTTCAGACACACTTGAGCATTTCAATGTGTCAAAAGAGGTGATGGGGACTTCTTAGGGGTCCTAGTAGGCCTTATCATGATTTAGGACCCCTAGGAAGTCCCTGTGACCCCTGTGGACACATTGGAATGCTCAAGTGTGTCCTAAGGGGTCCTACAACCCCTTCAAACACACTTGAGCACTCAAATGTATCAAAAGGGGTCATGGGAACTTCCTAGGAGTCTTAATAGGCCTTATCGCGCATTAGGACCCCTAGGAAATCTTCGTGACCCCTCTGGACACATTGGAATGCTCAAGTGTGTCTTAAGGGGTCCTACAACCCCTTTGGATGCACTTGAACATTCAAATGTGTCAAAAGGGGTCATGGGGACTTCCTAGGGGTTCTAATAGGCCTTATCACGCGTTAGTACCCCTAGCAAGTCCCTGTGACCCCTGTGGATACATTGGAATGCTCATGTGTGTCCTAAGGGGTCTTACAGCTCCTTCAGACACACTTGAGTATTGAAATGTGTCAAAAGGGGTCATGGGGACTTCCTAGGGGTTCTAATAAGCCTTATCACACGTTAGGACCCCTAGGAAGTCCCTGTGACCCCTGTCGACACATTAGAACACTCAAGTGTGTCCTAAGGGTTCCTATGGCCCCTTTGGACACACTTGAGCATTCAAATGTGTCAAAAGGGGTCATGGGGACTTCCTAGGGGTCCTAATATTCCTTATTGCATGTTAGGACCCCTAGGAAGTCCTCGTGACCCCTTTTGACACATTTGAATGCTTAAGTATGTCCTAAGGGGTCCTACGACACCTTCGGACACACTTGAGCATTCAAATGTGTTAAAAGGGGTCATAGGGACTCCTAGGGGTCATGGGGACTTCCTAGGGGTCATGAAGACTTCTTAGGGGTCATAATGCATGAAAAGGGGTCATGAAGACTTCCTAAGGGTCATAACGCATGAAAACATTGAGTGTTGAAATGTGTCAAAAGGGGTCATGAAGACTTCCTAGGGGTCATAACGTGTGATAAGGTGTACTAGGACTCCTAGGAAGACCCTGTGACCCCTTTCGACACATTAGAACTCTCAAGTGTGTCCTAAGGGGTCACGTATGTGACCCCTTAGGACACACTTGAGAGTTCTAATGTGTCAAAAGGGGTCACAGGGTCTTCCTAGGGGTCCTAGTACGCCTTATCACATGTTAGGACCCCTAGGAAGTCTTCATGACCCCTTTTGACACATTTCAACACTCAAGTGTGTCCCAAGGGGTCGTATGACTCCTTATGACACACTTGAGAGTTCTAATATGTCAAAAGGGGTCATGGGGACTTCCTAGGGGTACTAGTACACCTTATCACATGTTAGGACCCCTAGGAAGTCCTCATGACCCCTATTGACACATTAGAATTCTAAAGTGTGTCCTAAGGGGTCCTACAACCCCTTCAGATATAGTTGTGCATTCAAATGTTTCAAAAGGGGTCATGAGGACTTCCTAGGGGTCCTAGTATGCCTTATCATGCGCTAAGACTCCTAGGAAGTCCCCATGACCCCTTTTGACACATTAGAACCCTCAAGTGTGTCCTAAGGGGTCCTACGACACACTTAGGATACACTTGAGGGTTCTAATGCATCAAAAAGGGTCATGGGGACTTCTTAGGGGTCCACCCCTTAGGACACACTTGAGGGTTTTAATGTGTCAAAAGGGGTCATGGGGACCTCCTAGGGGTCCTAGTACACCTTATCATATGTTAAGACCCCTAGGAGGTCCCCATGACTCCGTTTAACACATTAGAACCCTCAAGTGTGTTCCAAGGGGTTGTAGGACCCCTTCAGACACACTTGAGGGTTAAAATGTGTCAAAAGGGGTCATGGAGACTTTCTAGGGGTCCACCCCTTAGGACACACTTGAGGGTTCTAATGTGTCAAAAGGGGTCATGGGGACTTTCTAGGGGTCCTAGTATGCCTTATCACACATTAGGACCCCTAGGAAGTCCCCATGACCCCTTGTGACACATTAGTACCCTCAAGTGTGTTCTAAGGGGTCGTAGGACCCCTTCAAACACACTTGAGGGTTTAGATGTGTCAAATGGGGTCATGGGGACTTCATAGGGGTCCTAGTATGCCTTATCACATGTTAGGACCCCTAGGAATACCCCATGACCCCTTTTGACACATTGGAATGCTTGAGTGCTACCACCCCTTCGGATACACTCGAGCATTCCAATGTTTCAAAAGGGGTCATGGGACTTCCTAGGGGTCCTAATGCGTGATAAGGCATACTAGGACCCCAAGAAGTCCCCATGAACCATTTTGAAATATTTGAACCCTCAAGTGTGTCCAAAGGGGTGGTATATAAATATATTTAATGAACTTATATTATATTTATATGTACAAATTATAAATATATATATACATATAACATTTAAGGAGTATTATGTAAATATTTTATATATATTTTAATATGTATTATAGGTATAATTATATATTAATATATATTTTATATAAGAATATCATATATATATATATATATATATATATATATATATATATATATATATATATAAACTTTATAGATCATAATATTTAAATTATATGTTGAAAGGGGTTACCAAGACTTCCTAGGGGTCCTAGTACGCCTTATAACATGTTAGGACCCCTAGGAAGTCCCCATTGTGTGCTATAATTGTGTCACACTTCTATGGATCATTACATGCAAGGAAACTCAAGAATGAGCCCTCAAAAATTGATCCATAGCTCCCTAGGCATGGAGTGCAAGGGTTTTAAGAATGCTCTCAGCTAGAGCTATTAAGCCAATAACCTTGCTAGTAAACCATGCAATGGGAGATTCAATGAAGACAAGGGAAAGAATGCCAATATCTCCAATGAAGCCAAATGTATGCAATGCAAAGCAAATCTATATGACAATGCAAGTTAATCTATTGCATAAAAGGAAATCTAAGCTAAGAATGCCATGAAAATGAAACTACTATGCAAGAAATGAAATCTAACTATGAAGCAAGAAAGCCATGATGATGCAAGAATGAAGACAAGAAGATAGAGTGTTGATGAAGATCCAAGATGAATGCCAACAATGCTCCAAATCTTCAAACCCTAGATGCAAGAATGTCTCCAAAAGCTCCAAGATGACCTAGAAAACCTGCAGCATAATATTAGCATAAAAAGTTGGGGATCTAGAATGAAGAAGAGAGCTCTCTTTTTATAGGAAATGAGGAGAAATGGACCATGGAGATTAAGAGGCAAAAGATTTAATCAACGGTGGAGCTTGAAAGAGGAGCAATCCATGTGCACACATATCCTCCAATGGGAAAATAAGAGTTGACTTTTGTGTCCATATGAGACAAAAAGTGCTTTTCTCCTTTTTATAAATAAGAATAATGCTTTATTTGTGCAACTTAGGATAAGAGGAAAAGTGGGGGATTTTTATTTATTAAAAGGGGAGGAAATGTTCCTTTTAATAAATAAAAACTTAGGATAATATGGTTAGCCCATAGAAAATAATCGAATAAATGATAGAACTAGGATTTGATCAAGAATAAGCAATTAGTGATTTAGCAAAAGGGGCTAATAGTCTAGGTGACCATTTTTAGGTGTATACATTTGCCCCTCTTTGACTAATGTGTGATCGATCTAGGAACACATGTAGTCAAAGAATGAAGTTGAAATGTGAGATCGATTTGGGATCACAAAGCAACTCAGATCAGCCAAGAAAGCAAGAGATAGCCAAGAAGGCAAGCAAATAGCGATCTGACTCCAAAGAATGAAGTGCAGAGAGATAGCAAATCCTGCATGGTCAGCCTGGTAGCGATAGTACTGAACACTTAGGAAAGAGATAGCCAATAAGATATGATGTGTCTGCCCCCTCAGGATCGAAAGTGAAATCCGGGTAGAGGGAATGCAAAAGCAAGAGAGACATGATCAAATCACTAGAAATCATAATCGAAGCTGAAGAGAATAGAACAACCATCAGGCAGTGAAGGTATGCCCCACACATGGGACACGGGGCATGAACCAAGCGATCCCTCAACCCGAAAACACCATGGAGAGGGGTAAGAATTTGAACTTGAGATTGAAAGTGAATGAAAGACTAGAAGGTTGAAAGAGATGGAGATGAAGAGGTGAGGAATGCCCCAGCGAAGATTGAAGGATCAGGCCTCAAAAGGTCAGCCAACTACATGAAAGAAGGGGAAAAGGTGATTTGGATGATCAAGGTGAACTTGGATTTCGGTTTCGATCCGAAAATGAAAGGAAAATGATGTAATATGAAAGACAAGAAGTGAAAGACATGATCAAGAAGAAGCAAAAGGTGAGTGCAGTTGATTAACAAGTCCACGTAAGATGAAAAGGAGAGCTCTCTCCATATGCAAGATGCAAAACTAAACTAACATGAACTTAAGAATGCAAGCTACATGAAAAGTGGTTTACTTGCAAGGTCACAATGCTAATAGACATCTAATTATCATCATCGAGCATTATTGGTAGCATCACAAGATCATACAATACACACTAGCATAACTATGTGAATATGAATATGATCTTTATCAGAGAGAAATGTGGGAATCTCACCTAGGCATCAAAGACATGTAGGTCAAGATGACTAGTGCAGTGAGATTACCTAAGTTTGATATAGCAAGATTATGCTCACATCGAGACACAAGAAATTCAAGATGACTATAAGCATGCACTTGCAAAATAGTCAAGGATAATACCTTGTAGGTCCATAGTGTCAAGTAAGACCAGCATAAATGCTCATGACAGTTAGGACCAACAAAATATACCCACAAGCAGAAAAAGCAATAAAACATGTTCTCATACCCTCAGTCTTCTAGCTATGCATCATCGAAAACTTCTCAGGGAGAGATCACTCATTAAAGAAATCTTCATAGACAGTACACAAAGAAAAATAAAGTCAACATATCTCAAGCAAGTTGATTGTTTAAGTGCGTGTGTGTTGGTCACAAAGTCAGACTCTGAGTATCACATCTGCTAGTGAGAAATACTGCATCATACTAGACTGTAGGGTAGGACATCTGATAAGTGTTGAGAAACACTCGACACAAGGGTAGTGTTAAAAACACAATTGGGGTGGTGTTGAGAAAAAAAAACACCGTTTGCGAGGTGCCTAAGAAACCCAGACGCACAAAGAGACCCAAGATAAGCTTAAAACAACGTATGCCCCCTAGACTAAGACAAGAATCAATTCCAGGCTAGGAGAGACAAAGCGAGAAGTGGAGCGAAGGAGCGCCACGCAAGACTAATAGACATAGGGGCAGAGGGTCTCAAGCAGTGCCTATTTCCAGGTTTTCACCACTTGATAGATTTATTGCAATTTTTTCAGGACTTTTAAAAAAAAAATTTGTATTTTTGCTACCAAGGCACCTGTTTCCAGGTTTTCACCAAGGCACTTTTTCAATTTTTTTTGAATTTTTGAATTTTTGATTTTTTTGGTGAGACATCAAAGTGCCTATTACTAGGTTTTCACTAGGATGCTCATTTTTTCAGTACTTTTTATGTTTTTTAGGATTTTTTCAGCATCATAAATGAATTTTTTTGGTATTTGTTCAGGATCATAAAGTATGTACAAAGGATGCCCCAGATAGAAATGGGCATCAAGAATCTGCTTCCTCTAATGTAGAGAACTAATAGGCCCCAGGCCCAAATGCTACAACTGTGACAATAGGAGGTCTCAACCAGTTCGACCAATAATAACCAGCCCTGAGCAATGTCTGAGCTAGCGGAGGATCATTAGAATGTGATCCACATATGCCATCGTGGATTTCAGCTAGCACTTTTTCTGACTCCTCTATTTCTAGACACTTAAGGAGAGTTCCATCTAGACCCTTCCGATACAAGTCACCAGAGACAAAGGCAAAGTGTAAGGGATGGCGGAAGGAATGGCGTGGTGGATTTGCAAGAGGAATATGAGGTGGAAGATATGAAAAGATGGTAGGATTGCAAGATTGGTAAGCAGGATAGCATAATTCATCCACTAGGAACTTGAAGTGAAATTTATGCTTTTTCATTTGTAAGATGGATGTCGAAGCAACCAAGGCATTAGCAACTTTGTTCTCAGCTCTAGGAATGGGCTGAAGTATAACAGATATGAGATCATGCTTGAAGTAGTGCACCATTTTTCTGTAGAGAATCAGCTTGTCATCTTTTATTTGAGACTCATTATTTTTGAGCAAATTTTTATTTTTACTTTTCTTAGGTGCGGATACCGCCACAATGTGGTTTTCTCCATCTGACCATTGCTCTTTTCTTTTGACTTGATGACTGTGATACTTGATTGTTGATTCAATCTTTTTTGTTGCTATTTCGCTGGTGGAAGAAGTAACAGGTGTTGATGTGAGATGAAATGAAGTGACTGGTTCAATAGCATTTATGTGAAGGATGTCATCTCTGGTGACAAGAGAGGTTGAGCCTATAGGGTAGGCTCCAAAAGTAGCTAGATCTAGATTTGTCATAGAAGGACCAACATAGTCTACTAAGGCAATACGGGGAACAAACTCATCAGACCCTACACGAGACTCATCAACTACATCAGGTGGGTTACAAGAGGTATGAACCACATCAACATCCATATCTATCATGGGAGGATCTTCTGGAAGAGGCTTAAGATGCCGAGAAGTAGAGATACTCATGTCATTATGTGAGAGATCACCTCTTTGTAGCAGTCGTGCAATGTTGCGACGTTGTCTATCATAGTGCAATGATTCTTTAGGCACATAGGTTCTAGACATAGAGGCCTCATCCATATCATCAGTAGATATACATTCTTCTCCCCAAAGGAGTGAAGTAGAAGGAAGATCATCTCCCATTTGAGCCATAGTGTGTAGCGGTGACTCATCTGTATCTGTGTCTGAATTACTGAGTATGGGAGTATTTCTAGAATCCTCTCTATAGATCCACTCTTGAATAGCTTGTTCTTCTCTGTCTGCTTCTAAAGGAACGAATGAAGGAACAAAAGTATCTAAGATCACCATAGCAGAAGTGGAAGGCTTCATGTGATCAGAAGGTCTCCCATATGACCTAGGAGAAACAGGTATAGAAGCAAAGGAACCCAGTTTATATTCACCCATACCAAGGCTCATCATCTTAAATGATTCTTAGAAGCAACTAGAGACGTACTAGGATCATCAGTAGGTTCATTGTGAGGAACAAATTTTTCAGTAGCAGCAAGAGCATTAATAGCAATAGTATGGTCTCCAAGAATCACAACTTCAGTGCCATTGTACGGAAATTTGACACACTGATGATAAGTGGAAGGAATAGCCTGCATGTCATGGATCCAAGGACGACCCAAAAGAATGTTATATGCGAGTGGGATGTCCAATACTTGGAAGCTAATATCTTTCGTGATAGGGCCCACTCGGATAGGTAGCGTGACAAGACCTTTGGAAGATCTTTCCACTTCATCGTAAGCTTTTATAGTAATCTTCTTCTTAGAATCCACAGCAAATTCTGACAAACCCAACTGTTGTATGACATTGAAAGAAACAATATTTAACCCTGCACCATTGTCTATCAAGACTCGGCGGACTCGGGTATTGTAGACTAGAACTTCAATGTGTAAAGCTAGATTATGTGGGTGAGCAATAGATATGTCATCTTCTGTAGAAAAGGAGAGAGATAGTGGAGATGAAATGTGGTTGACCATAGCCTGAAATTGATTCAGATCAATGTCATTGAGAACACGTGTTGTACGTAGAGCCTCATCAAGAATCTCTCTATGCGAAGAGGATAACCGAAGCAACTCAAGGATAGATATTTGTGCTGGTGTCTTTTGCAAATGTTGGACAAGATCATAGCTAGGGGTGGTTGAAGGAGCCACTTGTTTGGAAGGCAAAGCTTGCTTGGGATCTTGCGCAGTTTTAAGGACAATCTTGGCTTGCCCCCTAGTAACAACATTCAGTGTCTCACTTCAGGAAGATGAACTACCACATGTTTGCAAGACTAACTTTGGCTTACCATGATCGGTGTTATTATCATCTTGAGACCTCATCATTAAAACACTCTCAACGGGCTCTACCATGTTAATCACAAGCGTATTAGAAGGATACGTGTAATTGATCTTTGCATCATGATTCTTCTTATGTGTTTGAGAGGTTTCCCCCTTATCATGCTTAGGTAGAGGATCTTTGAAAGCTGTGTGATCAGAATTTTTAGTTAAGCCATCAGTGGAGATTGTGCCATTCTCAATAAGATCCTGAATATCATCCTTAAGCCTAAAACAATTTTCTGTTGGATGTCCCTTGTTTCTGTGATAATGGCAGTAATGATCCTCTCTCCACCAATCAGGCTTATTTATCGGATCCCAGTTACCAGGTTTATTGGGAAGCGTAAGATATCCATTGTCAACCAAAGTCTTAAGGATCACATCGTAAGGTTCCGCCAACTTGGTATAGACTCACTTTCGAAATGACTTCTTAGGCTTATCTTCATATTGAGGTTTAAGAGCATTGTGAGTGTTGCTAGCTTCTTGTTGTTTTGCTGCATAGATAGCATTGGAGAGATTGAAAGCAGGCTCTTTAACTTTAGGAGCGTCAACAACCCCATCATTAACAACATACTTGTTCTTATTCCAAGGTTTGTTCTTGTCTTTACCATTTCCTTTAGCATCTTTATTAATAACAATATCCCCTTTTCTTATAGCTACATCCTCAATCCGATATGCACTTTCAACCATGTCATGGAAGGAGGAGAATAGTTGCTTCCTTAGATCATAAAATAGCTTAGGCACAAGTGTGTTGATGAAAATGTCAATCTTTTCTCTTTCAAGTCGCTGACGAGGATATCGAGAATACAATGACCTCCAACATTGTAAGTAAGTTGCAAATGGCTCACCTTGATGTTGTCTTAGATTACCAAGATCTATCACAGTGACAGGTTGTTGGATGTTGTAAGAGTACTGTTGGGTAAATCGCTGAGCCAACTCATCAAAAGTCTTAAGAGGTGTCAACTTTGCAAACCATTCTAAAGCTTGTCCTCTTAAGCTTCGAGGGAATAATCGTAGCAGAAATGTGTCTTCATGAAGAAAGTCCATGCTAAGAGCATAAAAGTGATGCACATGGTCATGGGGATCACCATTTCCATCATACTTGTCGTATTTAGGAACGTCAATATACTTAGGAAACGGGACCATGTATAGATATTTATCAAAAGGAAGAGCACAAATTGATTCTACAAAAGAGACCTTTGGAGGCTCTCTTCTAATGCCATTTGGGTAAGGCGTTGATTTGTCCAACGTAATTCTTCTTGGAGGACTTCCAATTCAGTTGGTACTCTTTGTTGGACAATTTGTCTAACATCATAGCCGGGAGGAAGCTTGTATCCTCTAGAAGTCATATATTGAAAATATTGATCGCCATTACGCTCTAAAAGCTTATGCATCATTCGTTGGAAATTCAAATCTTGTTCACATCTCATAAGATCCTCACTAGAAATCTCACCATTAGCCTCTGCCTCATGTTGAGAGGGAGGAGGTCTAGGTGGTGAAGAAGGCATACCAAAAGTTGGCCTTGGAGGAGATCTTGGTGGCGTGTTGTTGTCATTGTTGCCATTGTTAAAAAGAGGTCTATGCTCATGATTACTAGTCTCAGGTTGCTCATGAAATGTCCCTCTATAAGCCATGTGCCTAGTAGCATCCATCCTTTGTTGATTGTGTTCTTTGTCTAAGCGCGCTTGATTATCCTTACGTTCAAAGTGTTCTTGCAAGAGTTGAAACTTTTCTTGTTCAGTCAAAGTAAGTGAGACACTGTCTGTGTTTTTGGGGGTCTTGAATGTGGAAAAGAGGAAACCTCCTTTATACCACGGTGTAGCCTTAGAATT